>VZDJ01000038.1:6034740-6185622 GCA_008694505.1 Cyanoderma ruficeps | reverse complement strand
TTTTTTTTTTTCTTTTTTTTTAATATGGAGAGAGCACTAACTTGCCTGGGGTCTCTAAGTCAAGCCAGAGCAGAAGGATACTGGCCCCTACCACTGTCCCATGCTGAAGCTGGACCATGTTGCCATCTCAGTTTACACCCTCTTAGCAAACATCATGGCATTGTCATATTTAATTCCTAAATTCAAAACTGTTGTTCTTCATATTTAAAATACTCTAATACATATGAAGCAAACATAGATATACATGCTAGCGATTTTGCTCAGGAATAACTTCTGATTAGTGAAACAGTTCAGTTTAGTTCCTTTATTTTTTTCCCTTTCTTTTGCATGTCACCGTAACTTACAAAGAATCTGTGCTGCTATATTACAGGAATTGCTCACTGGCAGGTCAAGCAAGACAATGCAGATATGATACAGGCCTTCTGTTTTTTTTCCAGTTGTTCAATGACAAAATCATACCTAAAATCAGTACTTAAAATTCTGATATGTTTATTCTGTGCAAGTAAAAGGAAAAATTTAAATACAAAATAAGCACATTTTTAAAAACAAAATAATAGATTAGTTGTACTCAATTAAGACATATGAAAATAAGTAGCAGCTTAGTATCAAGACATTAGTGTGCGCGTCTTTAAGAACCGTTACTTCCTTTAGATCAGAGTCAGGACTTTGAACTTCTTTCGTTGGTTATTTCAGCTGGATGTGTCGAGTCCAGCTGTTGTCACAGGAATCAGCTGAGTAATTTCCCCGGGGCTGAGCCCTCAGTGCATGGCCACAGCCAGGGCGTGCAGCAGCGGCAGCCAGAGCAGCCCCACGGGCCAGCGCCCGGCGCCGGAGGGCACACGCGAGGCCGGGGCGCTCGGCGTGGCCTCCTCCTTCCTGAAGGTAGCCGTTGTGCTTTGAGGCATCTTGGAGAAGTTTGTTGGCATTCCACTGGTGATGCTTAAAGTCATGGGAGTGGTGGAGGGCACGGTGGCGGGGGCCAGGCTGGCGTTGCCCTCGGTGGAGGCCTGGAGGAGGATTGTGCGTGTGGCCGCGGCCTCCTGAGGGCCGGCGGGGGAGTGCGTGCCGGGGAACAGGGCCGGGTGCCTTTGGGTCACCAAGGGAGGCACTTCCTTGGCTTTCAATTGTTTGTGCGTTTTGGTCACTTTGTTGGGCTCGGGCGCCGTGGCAGAGGCCTCCCTGTCCGCTGCCTTGGTGCCTTTGACCATGGGGCTGGAGTCCAGGGCCGTGGGCTGGGCCGGGGCCGGCGCGGTGCTGGCCCAGGGCTGCTCGGCACAGGGGACCCCCACGACACGGGCGGCTGTGCCCTGCACCCACTGCAGCACGTAAGGGATGGTTTGGTTGTCGCTGCAGGACCAGGGGTTGTTGTACAGAGTTATTACCTGCAGCCGGGAGAGCTGGTCGAAAGCTTTGTCAGGAATGTATGAGAACTTGTTGTTGTGCAGGTAGAGGCTTGTGAGGTGTTGCAGTCTCACCAGTGTTCCTGGGAGTATCTGGGACAAGAAGTTATTGGATAGATCCACCGTCTCTATGTTGTAGGGCATATTGGTTGGAACTGTCCAAAGTTTGTTGCTGCTGAGATTGAGAAACTTGAGGCTGCTCAGTGTGTTGTTGATCAGGACAGCTCTTTCCACCATATTCCTGGAAACATCGAGCACTCTAAGATTCCACTGGTAAGCTGTATCAAGTTTCTGAAGAACTTTAATGTTGTTATTTGTGGCATATAATTCCCATAAGGACTTGGGCAGATGAGCAGGAACATTCTTGAGCCAATTATTTGAAATATCAAGGGTCCTCAGATTGGTGAACCTCGTTAGCTGATGATCGAGATCTACAAACTGGTTAAAGGATAGATTTAAATACGTAAGGTTGTCTTGAAGTCCCTGGGGCAGTACAGTTAAGTTTCTGCCTGAACAGTCCACATTCCTGTCGTTTCCTGAGCACTTACAGCTAGAAGGACAGATACCCAAACCAGTGGGTATGAAAACCAGAAGGATCAGCAGACAGGTAGATGTATTCAATATCTGGTATTCCATTGTTGCCTGGAAATAAATATACCAAAATGACACCCTTTAAATCCATGTAATACATTTTATCTCTGTATAAGGGTTGTCTTGGCAATGGCCACTTGCAGGAGAAATTAAGTAAAAATATCAATAACCCCCTTTGTGGCACGGTCCTTTTTAGAATTGTTCAAGAGAGACTTCACAAAGCATCCCTTCAGCCTGTCATGTTGTCTGGCAGAATGAGACTTGTTTTTTTCATCTCCCTTTCCCCCTCCAGCTCAAATGAGGGCTTTCTTCCGAAAACGCGAGTCTCTTCCAAACGTTATACAATGTCTGCTTCTTGTTTTTAGTGATTTCAAGCCTATATTATGTTTGGAATAATGTGTTCATTTATAGAGGATGAAAAAATGGCTGTCAACTGGGTGTCTTCACAAATCTCTGCAGTAATGTAGCAGTCCCCCCCATCCAGGCATGCTGTTTGCTTAAGTAAATTGGTTAAAATACATGGTAGGAATTTAGCTTGAAACCCAAATTCCAGCGTTCATGCTAACGTGCACTGTAGCGTTTTTCCCTCCTTACAGTGTTAATTACAATCTCAGAGCTGGAAACACATGTTTAGAACCCGAGTTACCGTTTGTAAGAAATCTCTGACACTGCAGCAAATTTCTGGTGCAAGCATCTGTCACCAGCTCCTAATTCCATTCCCGTTTCCATCTCTGAATTGGTAGTAGGGTTTTCTCAGTAAAATCAAAAAGCACAAACTTACCGTGTTGTCCTGCAGTATCAGCACATCGTTTCTGTGATGGATTGGAGCTTAGAGGTCGCCTTGTTCTGGAGAGCAGCTCCAGAGGCTGCCGGGGGCTGTGCTTGTCTCAGCTGCATCGTACGGCTGCGCCCGGCTCCGCAACCACCTGATCCTCCGGGCACTGCAGAGCCGGCCCCGAGCCCTGCCAGGACCTGCCCTGCCAGGACCTGCCGGGGCTGGGCTGGGGCAGGGAGTGCCCCCTGCTCCGCAGCCCCGCTGTGCTCTGCTCCCCCCGAGCCGGGCTGCCCGCACAGAGACGGTGCCTGCACACGCGGCTCCCCCGCACGCCCGCAGGCTCGGGCTGCCGCTCTCCACTTCATGGTTCTGTTGGAAAAGTCAGCTTAGCCTGGCTTCTTTCTGCCTGCCGTTCACCTCTCCTCCTGTAACAGAGGTTAATGTGAATTCAGGCTTTCTGGCTTAAGCTTTTTTGAGCTACACTGCCAGAATATATTTTCATAATTTTAAAATACTCTGTTTTCTGCTCATGGGATCAGGTTATCGCTGTGTTGTCAGGTATAATATAGCTCAGCTTGTAGGGTTTTACAGATTTCTACAGGAAATTTTGATCTGATTTTCTCAAATCGATATGAGAGTGAAAGTGTTTATAAAGCTGTTAATTTTAACAGGGTGTCATGTGAATGAGCCTTACAAAAACCTTTGTGTAATTGTAATGCCATTCTTTAAGAATACTCAATCATACAGCTTATGTAAACAGTAAAGAAAATATATTTTCCTATGGCCATTGTATGCACAGCAGCCTGGAATTGCATTTGGATAATGTACTACTCTTTATTAGTGATAGTTTGAAAATTCTGGAGTTTATTGTGTGCAAATCTTTGTTCTGTGCTCCATCCACAAATCTCCTCCCTCCACAACCCAACTGCAAACTCTGCCATTTTGCAGTGCTCCCATGGAAAGCTAGCTCCAGCATCTAGCAGCTTCTTTCCATAAATATAAATATTCAATACTGGTAAAAAAAAAATTTAATTTACTTAGTAGCCTGCTACTGCCCAGGTGTGCTGGTGCTCAGGGCCCAGCGAGGAGCATGTCAAAGCACTTGGACACTGGGAGCTCCAGGGAATCTAGCAACCATGAACAATTAAATGAGTTTGTATTAGTAACTGAGTGCGTTCTGTATCTGAGCAAATACTCAGGTGGGTTTTAAGGGACCAAAACATCTTTGACTTAGAAAGCTTTATTAAGTTGTCCTGGAGATTATTGTGTTCACTTGCACAGCCCAGTGGAGCAAACCCCGGTGTGAAGCCAAGTCCCTCTGAAGCTGGGCTGTGTCTGACATCTCCACGTGTGTGTTACCTGTGCTGGCACACACAGCTGTGGACTCTGCCTTCTGCAAGCTCTAGTTACAGGTGATCACTGGGCACAATTTGTATTGTAGTCAGAAATTTGCTTCAGGCAGAAGCAGGTTGTTCTGTCTTGTGAAAGCTGAAGTTGGGAAACACCAGAGAAATGTCAAGGAAATGCTGGGGCCTCACTGTTCTTGCCTGCTTCAACTTCTCTTTTTTTAATTTTTTTGAAAATTACTTGATTTAAGAAAAATGTGGAGTATTTTGGAAATTAATTTGGCAGTCTACAAAGGGTATTCTGGATGGAGCAGTTTTTCCTGGATCTGGATCAGTAGCTCAGGTGATGGGGGCTGTGGTTCCTCTGCTTCCTGGTGAAGTGCCGAGTGGCTGCTGGGGTCCGAGCTGGGCTCCTCAGTGGGTTCCCTGAGCCACTCAGGGGGTGGTGGCAGGTCAGAGCCCTTGGGTGGGGTGTCTGGGGAAGGACAGGGGTCAGCTGCAGTGTTGGCTGGCTCTGAGGCAGGAGCTGGGGCTGTGCCAGCCCTGGAGCAGCCCCCGGCCGGCGGAGGTGGCTGTCCGTTCTCAGTGCTGGTTGTGTGCTGGGCTGGGCTGTCTGAGACAATGGGGTCCTCCTGCAAGTCTGTGCCTTGTTTCAGTCTCCAAGGCAGCATAGATAAGACTGAAGAACGCTTGGTGCCGTGGTCAGAGTCCATGAAGAGCTCTGGGGTGTCCCCATCCGTGAAGGGGGACCGGCCTGCCCAGTGGGACTCGGCCAGAACAGGCCTCATGTACCATTTCCACAGGAGAATTACGCTAATTGCCAGCATCATCCCAATCAAAATGATGCCAAGTATCAATGCTGCTACCGTGCTGCCATCCCCAGCTTCCTCCTCCCCTGGGAAGGCCTGAGGTTCTGTAACAGCCAGGGGTCTGTCAGACTGGTATAAACTGGGCCCAGTTGCCTGTGGTTGGTAGAGCGGGAGTTTGTCTGCTCCTGGACTCGTGGCCGTGGGGCACGTGGGGATTTCAGTCATGGCAGGGTGGTGAGGTGCTGCTGCAGAAAGGGAACTCCAGATTTCCCCACAGAAGAGAACCAGCATGACCTGGTTGCTGGCCATTTCCCTCCAGCCTCTTTACCAGGGTCCTCTCCTGTTGCAGAGAAGAAGTAGAACATGGTAACTTGCAAACTGTATTTCTGCACTTTGCTGCCACCAGAGAGTTCTGTTAACACCATGATAGTGAAAATAATGGTCCCCCCAATATTTCACTTTTCAAGCCTGTTCCCATCTGGATGATCAGGTTTGGCACTGACTTAAAAAATAACAGCGGATTTTCAACACTATCGATCATATTAATAAAGTGGCTTCTTTGAAGGTAATAGCTTATTATCATCTTTTTTCACCTTATCAGAAAAAGGCATTGGCAGAGCAGTCCTCACAGGGTTTCAAAAAACATTTATCAATTGTGTAACTGGTTATGGACCTGGAACAAACTCTGCAGCACTGATAGACAGGGTTGTCAGAAGTGAAGAAATGGCTTGTTGCGAGATAAGCTGAGGCAGAAGTAAAAGACTCTTTACAATTCTCTTAAACTTTTATTTCCTGTTCTCGTATTTGTTCAGCATAGCAAAATATTTAAAAGTTTTCCAAGTACTGATGCTATAATGACACAGCATTCTAATGGTAAACTGTTTTATAAATAAATTCCTGCATGCAGATTGTGCAAATGTTCAGTTGTTGGCATGAGACAGACTTTTTTTCCTGTACTGATTAGAGTTCAGCTCTCTAAATGTCTCCATATGAAATAAATGATACAAAATTCGTCCCCTACACAGCTCTTTTCCTTCTGAAGTCCCTTTCATGCAATTTGAGCTAATTCATTAGTTACTGTAGTGCTAGTCCTGTGAAGCTATTTCTGGGAAATTAATATGCATGAGTCTTTATGGGTTTACAAATACGCAAAATTAAATTTTAAATGCAACAGTGTAAACACACATGAGCAGCAAATTAATGACTGGAGAACATCGTGATCTAAACTCTATCAGGTTTGTAACTGGTTAAAATGATCCAATTCAGTTTTTATCCCACTCCCCTCTTTTCAAAATACCCTCCATACTTGAAATCGATCCTTACCTGTGCATTGATCTCCTCGGAAGCAAGCGCCGTCTGTCTGTGTTGTTTGAAGGCTCAGGAAGGCTGTGTCTGCTCAGTCACACTGGGTAAAATGGCTCTTTTCATGAGAAGTTTGTGCAGAGAGGGAGGAGGAAGTTGCCAACACCGGCAGGAAGCGTCTGCCCCGGGCAGCTTGGGGGCTCTTATCTCGGAAGAGATCGTGTGTTCTACAGGCAAACTGCTGCTGTGCTGGGCTTCTGGCAAAATGTGCTTGTGGCTCTTGCCACAGCAGGCGCCTGTGTGTGTTAATGTGGAAATTCTCAAGTACCTGTTTGCCTCTCTTGGTAGAAAATAGTTATAGTTTCTTCTGTGTGAATCAAAAACTGCAAGTTTGGGCTGGATTTGAGTTGCTGGTGTAATTCAGTGGTGGGTTTGGTGTGCTCTCGGGATTATTAGTGGAAAACCCCCCTGCGTTCCTTGGTGACTCATGGAAAGTTGCTATCATGGGATGCTGGCTGCTTACAACATCCTCTGTTGTGTAGCAGCTTCAAGAGGCAGAGGGCAAAATCTGATTTCACCCTCCACCCGTCCCTCCTCGCTTGGTTGTTTCTCTGTGTGGACAGCGTTGGGACCTGCGGCCATCACTGGTGGAGGGCAGTGCTCGGAGCAGCTGCCTCCCCCTGTCTGTCCCTGTCCATGCCATGGAGTGTAACTCAAGCTGCTCTCTTTGTGCTCCGTGAGCATTTTTGCCTGGAAAGGCTGTGTGGCGGAAAGAAACCCACACCAAATATGTCCTCATGGCATTCTGCAATTGTGTTCGGCCAGTAGCCACTGACAGATTCCTCTGCTGCCCTTCCTGTTGTGCCTCTGAGTGCACTGCTTCTCTCTGTGACACTGCCTGCTCCTGCAGCAAACACACATCCTGATCCCATACTCACACTGACCCCGTCTTTGTCTGATTTCTTTGTCTCCTCCCCATTCTCTTCAACCCCCATAACTGATTCCCAGTTCTCGGCTAAGCATGCAGACGCCTTCCAGCTTTATTTTCCTCACTGCACAACCCACCTTTGAGCCTGGCAGTTGCATTTTTTGTGCTCTGTCTCTCTCCTGGCTGCCACAGTGCTGTGGTGCTGCCTCTGCTGCTGCTGTATCTGCCCTGCCGGCCAAGTTAATGGGTGATCTAGTGGAACTGGGGTGGGGGGTTCAGTCATCCTGGACCTCTCAAACTCCCACAACCATCTGATGTGTCACAGCTGTTGGTTACAGCTGCACAGGATGTTTGGAGCCTTGGCACTGTGCAGTCTCAGCACTTGTAACCGCAGTGCAACAGAGCTTCTTCAGCCCAGGGAGCAGCCTGTGGAAAGCTTCTCACGTTTCCTTAAAAGAGCAGAGCTCTCCTGCAGGGAGAGCAGCCACAGGCACCTCCCTGGAATTACAGGAAGGTCAGGTCTCTGAGAATAAAGAAACTAAAAGTTGTTGTGGTTTGGAGGAATTCCTGGCATGTTCTATTTGGTGTCAGGAGAAAGTGGAGTGTGTTTCCATGATGCAGGAAATCACAGCGAGTCATCAGGAATAAAACATTCCAAAATGCCTGGTCATATTTTTTTCTAAGTTTTGACTTAGAAAAATAATATCATGTAAGTAATTTAAAAACTGATATTGCAAATTTATTGAAGATAACAAATACTACAAATGCTCTTATTCTAGCAAATACTACAAACTTCATCTATTCATAGACAATGTCTAAACACAATAAATATGGTTCAAATCAGTCTGCTTCAAAAGTAGTTAAGCTGGTTTAAGAAATTCTTGACGGAAAATCCAAAAGGGCATTTTGAGAGGGACTAGATCCTGGATTAGTGGTTGAATCAGAGTTGTGACTAATATATGGTTTTCTTTAAAAAGCAGTTTGGTTATGCCTGTGCAGCATCTTAGTGTTCAGAGTGTGATCAGGCTGACAGTCTGTTCCTTGTTCCTCTGTGGGTTTTGGGCATGGGCAGATTCTCTCCTTTTGGTTTATCCTGTTCAGCTCCTGTCACCCTGATTTCTGGTCAAAGGAGTAAAACCAGTCTTGACACTACTTACTACACAGTCTTACTGCCTTCTGGATCCACACATGGCTGCAGCATTCCCACTGGCATAAATGGAAAAACTCTAAAATCTGGACTTAGCTTTCCTGGGAGGGAATTCTCGTTGTTACTTGAAATCCAAGTTTTTCCTTACATTAATGGTGTAACAAAGGCAAAAGATGAATTTTTACCTGAGTGTGAATTAAATCTCAACTACAAAATTGGTTAAAATGGGTTTGTGTGACTGGGGTGGTTCTTTGCTTTCTTGTTCCTTGTCTGCTGCTTTGGTGAGTTTCGCGGTAGTTTCATCCTCGGATTTCCTTGGGTTCACAGCATCCCTCCCTGATACCAGCTCCTGCATTATCAGCTCAGTCCCACTTGTCTCCTTGGGCATCCTGTGCCACGTTCCTGCTGCCGTGGGCCACAAGCTGTTGGTGGCCAGGAGATCACCATTGCTCCTGGGCCTGCGTTTGCCCTGCTGGGCTCTTTTGAGATAGGAGATTTTGTTGGCTACTACGACTGTGGACAGAAACAGGGAGGTGCAGATGAGCACAAGAACTGCTATGACAATGAAGCAAATCAGTATGAGAGACTTATTGTCTTCACAGGTTTCTGTGGTCGTTGGGCTCTTGGGTTTGCTGCTTTTCCCCAGTCCTCCCATGGTGGAAACTGCACTTGGGGCAGGAGAAGTCGAATTTTGGGCCATTGTGGAAGAGGAGGATGGCAGGGCACTTTGCATTTCAAAAGTAGTCGTTTGGCTGCTGAAATTGAGGCTCAGAGGAGAATCAGTGCTTGCTTCTGTCCTGTTCTGGCCCCCACTGAGGTTATGGCTGATGGGACTCCAGATTTCTTCTCTGTGGTGAGGGTAACCTGTGTGGTTTGCACTCGTTTGCAGCCACAGGGAGAAGATGACCATGACAGGGAAGGTCAGGTGTGGGTTGCTGCATCTCTTTGTCTTCATCTTCCTGTTGAGTCCCCTGCAAAAATACAAAATATGGTGCTGGTTTAGCAGATGCTGGTTCTTAGACGTTTGCATTGGACTTCTCAGGGAATAGGAGGCTTCTTGATGAAAAATACATGGCCTCGTTTTGGGGGGATGTAGGAGGACGAGTTCAAGTGGCCAGATTGTGAAAGAATAGATTGGCTCAAACTGCTGACAGTTTGAGGTTTATAGAAAACAAAGATCAAAAAAGAACATGGAGCAAAGAGAAAAAGTGTTTCCCACTGAGGGCTTCGTGATGTCAGGGCAGACTCTGGGAGTTCCTTCTCTCTGAAGCTGCCCACCCAGTCATCACTTCTGCTTTTACACTGAGACCCTGTGGAGGTTACAGATCACTGGCTGCTTCTCACCTCCTGAATTCCCCTGGGGTGGGCAGGGGAACCCTGCAGGGAACAGATGGGCAAGAGAAAAACTTGAACCCAAAATGTTCCTGTAAGTGACAGCAATAACGTAACGTGAATTGTGTGTAGTTCCTAGCACAGCTGTCTGGAGTACTTTAAAATGCCCTGGAAAATCTTTGTTCTCTTATTCTTCTCCTTTTTTGTACAGAAAGCTCTTTATCACAAATGTGCTTCTGGTATTTTTCTCCCGAACATTCTACAGATTGTGACATTTTCTTTAAAACACCACCAATAATTATGGAAATGAGAGTAACCATTCATATGTTCTGTTTCATATTTGTGTGGCATTCAAATCTGTACCTGTTGAATTTTTCTGGAGGGTATGAGTGAGGGGGTGAGAATGGGGTTGGTCTGATACAAAGATAATAACCCCAAATTAACAGTGACAAATGAGCCAAGCAGTGACCCAGGCAGTGCTGCTGCTTGGGCCAGGCTGCTCCTGACCTTCCCAGGGCAAGGCTGTGTCCCACCAGTATCTTTCTTCTGTCTGTGGTAACTGATCAAAGTGTTTCCTGTGAGTGTTACACGCTCTGCTTGGTGCAAATTGAAACGCTACAGAGAGTGACCAAAAGTAACCCTGTTCATTTTATGTTTGTTCTTAAATAAAATGTGTGTGTTGCCTGTAAAGGTAACAAAGTGTGTTTGTGTGTGTGTAAATATGAAAAATGTTCTTGGTGTGTGACCAGCTGAAGGGAAGGCAGGGATACACCTGCCTGGTGTAAGGGGATCTCTCCTTACACAACGAGGAAGCAACAAAAGATCTGTGTCTTTAATTTTGCACTTCACCCATAACATAAAATTATTCTCCATCCTGAGCTTAGTCCTGTTTGTTCAGTTTGAACTAGAAACCATCTTAGTCAGAAACTGCAGCTCAGGTAGGATTTTTGTTTGTACATGGTGGAAGTCACCTGGATGATTTCTTGTAGCGTACTTTGAAAAGGAAAGGAAAAGCAAACCCAGCAAAGCTCAAGGGTTTTTTAACTTTTCAGCTATTTTAGCAGAGCAGGCAGAGCCAGCACAGCTACACTGCAGAGCTCCTGTCCCTGCCCAGGGTGCAGCTCCCAGCTCTGCCCCGGGCACACTGAGCCCAGTGTTCATTGTGGGCTTCCAGACCAGATGTGCTTTTCTTAAAATCACTGGGCTCATGGTGTGAAGGGCTGCTCTTGAAACCACGAGGCCAAAGGATCTGATCTTTAAAGAGATGGTTTTCTTTTTAGTTCAACCCTTTGTGTCTGGGTATTGACAGGGTCTCAGTACCCAGCAAGATCTGCAGTGCAGGGACAACAGAGCCAAGTAGTGGCTGTCACTGTTAATTCCTTAGAGTCTGACTGTGAATAACCATTAAAATGAAAAATACAGTTTATCAGCTTCCCTAATTCAGTTGGGGATACTATTTCTACAGTTTGTTACTATTTTTTAATTACTCAAACTTCTGTAAAGATACTTTTGCCTATAATTTTCTAAAAAATGTAAGAAACTGTGAAATACAACTTAAAACAGGAGAAAGAAAATGTGTACTTACCTTGCCAAGATGTAGTCAATCATGGATGTTTCAGATATTTAGTCCTTTGACAATAAGGTTTCTTTGTGCATAAATTTGTTCCTAGGATGCAAACCAGCATCAGTGTACAGCAGGGAGATTTGGCAGTGCTGGTGTTTTTTGGGCCAAGCCGTAACTGCAATGGCATGTGGCTCTAAGTGGGGAACTAAAACCACAGTGATGACACACTTCCTTTGGGTAACAGCTATACCATGACACCTTGGGGAAAAACACCAACTTGCCCAACTTAGCTCTCAGAACCACAGGAGGCACAGGAGACTGGGGGTGCTCTTGGTGTCCCTGGGCACTCAGGGCCTCAAACATGACCCAGCCACGTCTGTCCTGTCTTACAGGTTCAAGACTGGTCAGATCAACGGGGATTTACTGATCTACCACGTGCTGCTGACCCTGAAGCCATACTATGCAAAGCCATATGAAATCGTGGTGGACCTCACACACGCTGGCCCCAGTAATCGCTTTAAAACAGACTTTCTTTCTAAATGGTTTGTAGTTTTTCCAGGCTTTGCTTATGAAAATGTCGCAGCAGTTTTTATTTATAACTGTAACTCTTGGGTCAGAGAATACACCAAATACCATGAAAGGCTCTTGACAGGTTTGAAAGGGAGCAAAAGGCTTGTTTTCATAGACTCTCCAGGGAAGCTGGCAGAGCACATCGAACACGACCAGCAGAAACTCCCAGCAGCTACCTTGGCTTTGGAGGAGGACTTGAAAGTGTTTCACAATGCTCTCAAACTGGCTCATAAAGACACCAAAGTTTCTATTAAAGTAAGTGCTTTTAATGCTGTTCCTAGTGATCCGTTACTTGTGTAACGATTGGAATATGATTTTACTGTCTCTTAGTTCTCCTCCCTTGTCTTGAGGAGAAATCACAACTTCCTAGTATGCCCCGTTAGGAAGTACAAAATTTTATACGTTTATCTTTCCTGAAAGTAGAAGAGTGAGGCTTTACTCACTGTGTGGCTGCCAAGAGGTGCTGCAGCAGTTTTCTCTCCTGTGCCCAAGGTTGGCTCGACGGCGGTGCAGGTGACGTCGGCCGAGCGCACGCGGGTGCTGGGCCAGACCGTGTTCCTCAACGACATCTACTACGCCTCGGAGATCGAGGAGATCTGCCTGGTGGATGAGAACCAGTTCACCCTGACCATCGCCAACCAGGGCACCCCGCTCACCTTCATGCACCAGGAGTGCGAGGCCATCGTCAGGTCCATCATCCACATCCGCACGCGCTGGGAGCTGTCCCAGCCCGACTCCATCCCCCAGCACACCAAGATCCGGCCCAAGGACGTGCCCGGGACGCTGCTCAACATCGCCCTGCTCAACCTGGGCAGCTCCGACCCCAGCCTGCGGTACTGAGCCTGCCCCTGCTGCACTCTGCCCTCTCAGGGGGCCTTCCCTCGCCTGCTTCACTCTCAGAAATCCTCTCTGGGGCAAAACTAGGCCTCTTTCACCACAGCTCCATAAAATGCCATCTTTAATAAATCAAGATTGAGTTTCTATGAGTGAAGAAGGGCACACACTGTCAGAGGAAGTGAAGGCATGAAGGAAGCTTAATTTCTCCTTACAAGGAGAAGTAGTTCTGCTTTGCACTCTGTGTTTATTGGGTACATATGATTTCCATGGTGTTGAGCTTCTTGTTTCAGAACATGGGAGCTGTACCCCTTAGAGCAGCTTGTGATTTGTGTCAGAGAGGCTTCCCCAGGCTGGGTGCTGACCAGGGGCACCCCTGGGCTCTGGGCAGGCTCTCTCCCGGCAGCTCAGGTACACCTGGAGGGATTTAGCATTTCCCAGAACTCCAGGCTGTTCTGACAAGTCCAGTACAAAGCCCTTCACACATACTCTGTAACCTTGTCAGAAATTGTTCAGAGCAAGTAGAGGAATAATTCCTTGTATTTCTCCAAGGAAATTCTTTTTTTCTCCAAGTTGTAAGCAGACCAGGGAAAAAATTCAGGATTTAGATATAATTTCTACTACAGCAGCATTGAACTGATTTTTGCTGTGTCAGTACTGTGTTGTATAACACGTATATGTTCAAAAGTACCAGAAAGCTCTTACAACTCACATTCTTTTCCTTTGTTACAGGTCTGCTGCCTATAATCTTCTATGTGCCTTAACCTGTACCTTTAATTTAAAGATTGAGGGCCAGTTACTGGAAACTTCAGGTCTGTGTATTCCTGCCAACAACACACTATTTATTGTATCTATCAGTAAGACTCTTGCAGCAAACGAGCCACACCTCACCTTGGAGTTCTTGGAGGAGTGCATTTCAGGATTTAGCAAATCCAGTAAGTAACTCCAGTGCTTGTTAGTGCCAACCACGAATAGTGTGAAAAGATTCTAATCTCTAAAAAGATTTTAGATCTAGCTTAGTCAGCTGTGCTTCCTCATTGGCTCTGTTGCTGTCTCTTTTGCCGTGCCTTACGGAAGCTCCTGTGTTGGCCCGGTGTTCTTTGCCCAGCTCGGACAGTAATTATTGTAGGCACTAAAACCAACAGGAAGAGGGCTGAGGAAGAGTCCTTTCTGAGGAGGCAGTGGTGGCTGTTGTTGCAGGCATTGAGCTGAAGCACCTGTGCCTGGAGTACATGACCCCCTGGCTGTCCAACCTGGTGCGTTTCTGCAAGCACAACGACGACGCCAAGCGCCAGCGCGTCACCGCCATCCTGGACAAGCTCATCACCATGACCATCAACGAGAAGCAGATGTACCCTTCCATCCAGGCCAAGATCTGGGGCAGCCTGGGGCAGGTACGAGTTCTGCATCCTTTGGAAACAAACACACGTTTTCTTGCACTTCAGATCAGGTTTGTTCTTACCAGGGTCAGCATTTTATGGAGAGTTATACGTTAAAGTGGAAAATAAAATAAGAATAGTGCTAAATTATAGTTTCTAGTTCTGAACCACTTGAAGTAAAACCCAGTGGAATTCAGCATTATGCTTCTAAAATTTACATGGAGCTTTTTGCCAAAAGGATAACAAGTCACTAAAATGGATGCTTCAGTTTGTGATAATTGGGTATCTTCAGCTAAAGAAATGAATAATTGCTGTTTGAAGGGTGGTTCACTGTGGAAAAGTAAAGTTAATCTGACTGGTAAGAAAGGATTATTTTTCTGTGTCAGATAACAGATCTCCTGGATGTAGTGCTGGACAGTTTCATCAAAACCAGTGCCACGGGGGGCTTGGGCTCCATCAAAGCTGAGGTGATGGCAGACACAGCTGTAGCACTGGCTTCTGGCAATGTCAAACTGGTGTCAAGCAAAGTGAGTTCCCTCTTTGCCTTCATTTCCTTTGATAGAATAATTTCAACTTTTTTACTAATGTGACACTGAGATGCTTTCTGGTAACTCAGGACAGGCAACAATGCAAAACCCATGATAAAATAGGTTCCAAGCAATAGAGTAATTTCAGTGTTGAGTGTGGATGGTTTTTACTGATATTTTGAGCCGTGCTCCCTGTTTGAGTGGCACAAAATGGTTGCTGTCTTTTCAGGTGATTGGGAGGATGTGTAAAATCATTGACAAGACCTGTCTGTCCCCCACGCCCACGCTGGAGCAGCACCTGATGTGGGATGACATTGCCATTCTGGCTCGGTACATGCTCATGCTCTCCTTCAACAACTCCCTGGACGTGGCAGCACACCTGCCCTACCTCTTCCACGTGGTGACTCTGCTGGTGGCCACGGGGCCCCTTTCCCTCAGAGCTTCCACTCATGGGCTCGTCATCAACATCATTCACTCTCTTTGCACTTGTTCACAGCTTCACTTCAGTGGTGAGCTTTTTTGGATTTTCAATGAAACTGATTGCTCCTTAATTTGTTTAACAAATATTTGAGTTGTCTTTCTCTGCAAACTATTCTGAGAGTTTGAAAATAGTGGGTTGTAGCTGAGCATGAATACAAATCAGAATGAGGATATGATCAACAAGAAATGAGTATGGAATTAAAAAATACCTTACTTAGAGCAGGTGCATAATGTAAATTGTTTGTATAATGGGTTTTAGAAAAAGAGAAGAAAGTACCACTGATTTTCTGGTAAGGCAGAGGAGAAAATACATCTGTGCTAAAACTGGCTCATGTGCATCTTGTGAAGGTTTGCATAATGTGGTAACAAAAATACCAATTACATAAGGGAATTGTGAAGTTACTGTGTTAAAACAGGTATTTTATCTACTGTTGTAATTTAGCAGCCCTAAAATAATTGGTATTAGTAATTTGGCACTTTTTAGTCCAAAAACACAATGTAAAACCATCCTGAATTTTGTGCAAAAGAAAAAAAAAATCAAAATTTTTGTGGTCTGGTCTTTTTTTAAGAGTCTGAAATCTCATTTTATGTCTATACATATCAGCAGGGAGAGTGGGTGCACACACACACAGAGGTGTCTATGTGTCTGAGCCTCCTGCTCACACAGTGGGTTTGAAGTGCACTGAAATCAGCTGAAAGGTCAGAACTGTAAAGATATTCAGGGCCAGAGCAGGGCCATCATCTTCTGCTTCAAGTGTCTTTCTTCATGTGAATGCCAGAGCCAAAAGCAGAGGCTGCTGCAGTTGGAACTTCCACGTCTGTCAGTATTTCAGAGCAGGAGCACTCTGGGTTTCCATTTTCTGAACCACTGTGAGGAGAACACGCAGAGACACATCTTTAAACAAGTTCCTCTGTAGCAGTCTCTAGAATCCATTCCTTGTGCCTGGTTTCAGCAGCCAGGGCAGGGGAGCAGAGCTGTGGCCTGCCTGGGCAGCAGCAAAGGGAGCAGTGTTGGAATGGGCACAGGGACCGCTTGGGTGTCGGTGTCCCTGGGGGGGAAAATGTGGATTTGAATTTCCCTGCTGTAAATCTAATATGTGTAACTTTATTCAACAGAGGAGACCAAGCAAGTTTTGAGGTTGAGTTTGACTGAGTTCTCTCTGCCCAAGTTTTATTTGCTGTTTGGGATCAGCAAAGTGAAGTCGGCGGCGGTGATCGCGTTCCGCTCCAGCTACCGCGACAGGTCCTTCTCGCCCGGCTCCTACGAGCGCGAGACCTTCGCCCTCACCTCGCTGGAGACGGTCACCGAGGCCCTGCTGGAGATCATGGAGGTGTGTGGGACAGGGGGGACCCCTGGGGGATGGGGGGGGACCCCTGAGGGACAGGGGAGTGACCCCTGAGGGACAGGGAGTGACTCCTGAGGGACAGGGAGTGACCCCTGAGGGACAGGGAGTGACCCCTGAGGGACAGGGCCCTGCTGGAGATCATGGAGGTGTGTGGGGACAGGCAGCAAGTACAGGGGATGTTCTTCCTCCCAGTGATTTCTGAGAGCGAACCTTCTGCACATTGCCAGTTGTACAAGTACATTTTCTCCATGTTACATCTGCTCAAGCAATCTAATTCTCTTTAGGCTTGTATGAGGGATATTCCAACGTGCAAGTGGCTGGACCAGTGGACTGAACTAGCTCAAAAGTAAGTCACAGACTTCAGACCCTGAGCCCTCCCTGCCTCTGCAGAGCACCCAGAGTTCTCATCTTTTTGTTGTGTATATATTTTGTTGTATATATGTTGTTGAATGCAGTGTGCTCTGTTTCTTCCCAGGTTTGCATTCCAGTACAACCCCTCCCTGCAGCCAAGAGCGCTGGTTGTCTTTGGCTGTATAAGTAAACGAGTGTCTCATGGACAAATCAAACAAATAATCCGAATTCTCAGCAAGGTATATGTGTCTGTCTGTTTTCCTTTGTGACTCATGAAGTAGTTATTTTTAGCTTTATCTTCCCATCAAATATAGAACTTGGCATAATTTTAGGATAAATGTTTTTTCAAGCGTATTCCTATATAGAACTGATTTGAAATACACTTTCTGTAGGCCAGGCTTCTGAATTTGAATTGAATGAGTTCCATCACTGCTGTGACTTCTAGAGTATCAACTGGTCTCAGTATTGAGTTTAAAACTCCTGACACAGGTGGATCCAGCAGTCAGTATTTGAATAAATAAGAAATTTTCTGTTAAGGCATTTACCAGCATGCACATGATTCATATCTTCCTTTTTCTTAAAGGAAGTGAATCCCCTCATGTGTTGTAAGTAAATATAGTAAAAAGCTGATTTGTATCAGAAAACTTTGAAGCAGGTGCCTGGCTTGACAGTAATGTTCCATCATTCAAAAGCAGGTTGTGTTCCACAGCAAGTGAACAATGTACTAAATAGGTATCCTTTAAGCATTTCGTTAGATTTTTATACACACAAACTTTAATTGAATAGTGTAAGAGCTTTTCTCCAGCTCTTAAAATCCCCTGCAGCCTACCTGTTAGGGTACATATCGTGCAGCAATACTTTTATTTCTGCTATCTAAATCTCCTTTTAGAAAAGTTCTTGAGAGTTGGTTTAAAAATGTGCTCAGGCTTTGTGAGTAATTGAGAAAAACAGTTACTGTGCAGAGCTTTGATCTTCTTTTTACAAAGCAAAATGTAATTATGGTTTTTAATTACTCTCTTTTTTCAAAAAGGGACTTGAGAGCTGTTTAAAAGGCCCTGATAATTACAATAGCCAAGTTCTAATAGAAGCCACAGTTATAGCCCTCACGAAGCTGCAGCCCCTCCTTAACAAGGTAAATCACTGGCTTTTTGAATAAGCAGAGAATGTATTTTGTAAATTATGATGATGGATATAATCTCAGAAATACAAGTATTAAGGGGTTTCTGAAATTGAACTTCACTGTGACTTGTGCATGGAAGGAGCACATAAGGGAAGTGTGGCAGATTGTGGGACCAGTGCAAAGGCTTGAGAAACGCTGGGGAATGTTCTGTTCTGCTTCACGGAGAGGGGCCCTGGCAGTTGGGCAGAGGCTGTGCCCATTCCTTCCACAGAGTTGCAGTGCTGCCTCAGCTGTGTGTGCTGTGCCCTGCCTGCCAGGGCTGGGGGATGTGTGTGTGCCCTGCCATGTGTGCAGTGCCGCGTGTGGGGAGTGCTCCTTCAGCCACTGGGTCACTGCCAGGCTCCTGGCTGAGAGCACACCGGGGCACAGCAGCCACAGGGGGCCTCCTGCAGCTCCTGGTGGTGCATAAAACCTGCTCTGGAAAAGCTCTGCTCAAGGGACCCAGGAGGTGTTGAATACCAGTTCCTCCTGTGTGTGGTTCTGATTTTGATGAGGAAGTGCCTGGCCAGTTCTGTGTGCAGAGCTGCAGTTCATGTTCTCGTGGAGAACAGAGCCGGTTCTGGTCAGGCTGGCACAGGGCGGTGTGGGTCTGGCACTGTGTGAGCAAGGAAGGGATGTAGATGAGGAGCAATGGCTTGGGAGGTGCAAACAAGGCTTGAAATTAATTTCCTTTCTACTGTTGACCTGTGAAGTGCATTAGCAGGTCCATGTGAGCATCTGTTCCCCTGGAATGGACATGGCTGAGGACAAAACCTGTTACAAGGGGGACAAACCCTCCCCTCCGTGCTGGTTGTCCTTCACCTGCAGGAACTGACTCGGGAGTGCAGTGGTGGCTCTTTCTCTCCCTGCAGGACTCCCCTATGCACAAGGCTCTGTTCTGGGTGGCCATGGCCGTGCTGCAGCTGGATGAGGTGAACCTGTACTCGGCAGGGACAGCCCTGCTGGAGCAGAACCTGCACACCCTGGACAGCCTGCGTGTGTTCAACGACAAGGTGAGCCACAGCCTTCGCTCGTGCCTGTAGTCACAGCTGGTAGAAAAGGGGAAAAGCCCACCTTTGTCCTTGAGAACACTTGTTAAGCAACTAAACCTGAACTTGTGTTAAAAATTGTTTCACTTGGGTGATACCCACAGACAAGGGTGTGGAGGGAAGCTGTTATTACTCTCTTTGAAACTGGAACTGTGAGAAAGTGCTTGATATTTCCCTGTAGCTGCTAAAAGAACTGTTCTGTCACTTAAGCAAAAAACCCAACAAACTTGAGATGTCCTGAGTCACTTCCAGTGAGGTGCTCTTGTGTTTTGTTTTTGTGGGTCAGAGCCCAGAAGAAGTGTTCATGGAAATCAGGAGACCACTCGAATGGCACTGCAAGCAGATGGATCATTTTGTTGGGCTGAATTTCAACTCCAACTTTAACTTTGCACTTGTGGGACATCTCCTGAAAGGTAAGAGTCATACTGCTCTTTGTTTGAGATGAACACTCTTACTTCAAGAATAAAAACAAGTCAAGGGATAAAGAGGCCACACTGGGTGGTGGATTTTGGGCAACTTTGATTACAGAGTAGATAGAGAATTAAACACTCTTGGATTAAAGGACTTCACCAGATTTCCTTTATATGTCTCCCATGGAGGTCTTTAGTGCTGCTGCTGAAAGTTCTGAACTGTCACAGGGTGCAGAGCTTCATTTGCTGCAGTCTTTTACTTCTTCCTCCAAGAGTGTCTCTCCCTGTTTGCCTGTGCTCAGGCTCACGGGGTTTTTAGAAGACTGATTTGTGAGATAACAGATATAATGTATGCACAGACATTTGAAATTAGCAGTTTTGGAGGGAGAGACAGAAAGAATTAGTCTTAAATGTACCATTTCTGGTAGCACTGTGCTCTCTTACCCTTGAGATGGAATGTCTGAGAACGTGCTGGACAATATTTATAAATGCTTTCAAAATATTAGTGCTTCATAAATATGGATTCCAAAGTTAAATACAATCTTTTGTTTCTTAGGGTACAGGCATCCTTCCCCTACCACTGTAGCAAGAACAGTGAGGATTTTGCACACACTCCTTGCTCTGGTTAACAAACACAGGAACTGTGACAAGTTCGAGGTGAACACCCAGAGCGTGGCTTACCTGGCAGGTAAAGAACCAAACCTCCTTTCCAGGCTGGGCTGACTGAGAGGGAGTGAATTATTGTGGAATCCTTTAGATTGTTAAAATTGTACCAACACAAAGGACACCAGTTCCCTGTGTTCCTGCCGGGGAAAGCCTCCCTTCCCTTGCCTTTGTTTGCTCTGCAGCCCTGCTGACGGTGTCGGAGGAGGTGCGGAGCCGCTGCAGCCTCAAGCACAGGAAGTCTCTGCTGCTGACAGACGTTTCAATGGAAAACGTTCCCATGGATACGTACCCCATCCATCACAGTGACACTAGCTATAGGTTGGTTGTCTCACTCTTAGATAAGTTACCCACACTGCAAAGCCCGTTTCATTCAGTGAGTGAGCTGTGCTGAGGACTGAGCCCCACGGACAGCCCCGAGTCCATGGGCTGTGGTGGCTCCTGAGCAATTTGCTCCTTACACTGGGATCAGGAGTCACAGGGAAATCTGAATGTGCAATTTGTACAGATTTAATTTACAGAGCTTAACTGCTCTGGAGGCTGTTAAACCTTTTGCTAAAATCTTTCTACAAGACCTGATTTAATCTCATTTATATTTTAGAAGAACATTTTGTTTGTCCTTTTAAGAGCTCCAGGGCATGTGCCTGTCTGTGCCACTGGGAAACTTTGACACCTTGTTACAGCCTGTGTGCAGCCAGAGAGATCAGCCAGGAAATCAACTGGAAGTGGCATGGAGAGAGTCTGTGTCCTCCACAGGGAGCACTTCACTCATGATCTCTCTTTCTGGCATTGAGATTGGAGTAGCTGATTACTAAAGACATTCCATTTTGCCACAAAGGCTGATTTGCTTGTGTTCTTTTCATTGCTTTATTTTTTATCTCTTCAGCACCACATTCACATCAGATTGTTTGTTTTCAATAGCTCTGACATCTTTACAAGCAAAGTAATTACTATTTATTATTCTGTGTTTTGGGGAAATTAACCAGGTAGGAAAGATGGGTCTATGAAAGGATAGTTTGGCTGCTTGAAAGACCTCTGCCTAAACAGCACAGTTTTAAGATTTTCTTAATTGAATTTCTCTGCACTTTCAGGACACTAAAGGAACACCAGCCCTGGTCATCCCCCAAGGGGTCAGACAGACACCTGGCTGCCAGTTACCCAACAGTGGGACAGATCAGCCCTCGCACCCGGAAATCCATGAGCTTGGACATGGGGCAGCCTTCACAAGCCAACACTAAAAAGCTTCTAGGTTATTAACATAACTAATTTATTGGTCTGTCTACAGAATACCCTGGGAAGCATTACTGGAGAAAATTGTTCTTGTATTAGTTGTGGCTTTAAGGGCTTATTCCTGATTGAGAGGAATAAGTGCAGTTTCTGCAAAATGCAAATTTCAGGGCACTGGACAGTGAAAGAGGACTCAGTTCTTTTGGTCATGAAGGGGGGCAGCGAGAGCAATGCTCGAATGTGCATGTTGAAGTGGAGAAAAAAAGATATTCCAGATCCTGAAGATTCCTAGTGCCAGTGTTGTGCTCCCAGCCCTTTCCAGCAAACCCTGGAAGTGGATATTTAGCTGCTCCATTGAGTGCTCTGGTTGGGGCTGGAGGAGATGGTCCCAGAACATGGTAGATGTGTGTAAACAATCTGATTTCTACTCATGGCTTCTCAGTGCATCATGTTTACAACAAACCTGTATCAGAGGAACAAGCTGAGTTGCTTTGCAGAACTTGTGGAAGCCCTTTGGCATTACACAGGTGGAAGAAGAGGGGCATTTCCTTCATTCCAGCCCTTTCCTGCTTCCTTTTCAGTAACCACGTCCTGGCATGTGTATTGTGTGGGGGCCAGGAGTCCATGGCATGCCCCCTGACTAATTGCATGCTCCCTCCTGTGTATTGTGAAGCACTTTGGAAGCTGTGATGGAGAGCGGCATGGTGTGATCGTATTTTCTGTCCCATCCCTGAAAATGGGGAAAAGGTCCCCAGATTCCTGTCAGCACATGGTAGATAGGGGAGTAGCTTGGCCAGAAAATCGGAAGAAGTTAGAATATGGATTTAGGTTTAATGTTTTTAATTGCCTGATAAATTGTTTTTAGGTACAAGGAAAAGTTTTGACCATTTGATATCGGACACAAAGGCTCCTAAAAGGCAAGACATGGAATCTGGAATCACAACGCCTCCCAAAATGAGGAGAGTAGCCGAAAATGATTATGAAATGGGTGAGACACAGGACTAACATTTTAAGAATAATACTAATTATAAACACTTTGTATATCTATACAAAGGACTATCTCTAAATTCAGTGTTTATTTACCAAGGTTGCTCCAAGGTAAGGGAGAAGCACCTTTCTTAGCAATGGCTTCTGCAGGGTGCAGCCTTCATATCTCTGGCAGCTGCACTGGAGCTGCTCAGTTTACAGGTGCAGGATCAGGGGCAGCTCTAAAGGACTGCATATAGGAGTGCAGTGAAAAAAATAAATAGCATTTGGCCTTCTGTAAGTTAATAAGCCCCAGGTGCAAATTCCTGCAGGAGATGGAACGTGAGCTGATGCCTGGAATGCCTCTCTTCATCTTCTCCCCCATCTGCTTCCTGTGCCCCCACCCCCAATTGCAATGCAAGACCAGGGTTCTTCTCTTGGATCTGCCTGACCCTAAATTTGGTACTTACACCCCTGGGCCTGTATTTCACTGAAGAGGAAATTGGGGTTTTTGTTTGCCATCTGATAACACATCCCATGTAGTTGGTCCAGTGCTGCTGCACTGCAGCGCAGTCGTTGCTTTGACCTTTGTGACGAGGCCGGTGAACTCTGAGGTTTGCACATGACTGACTCTGGTGTGCAGAACCTGATTCTGTCTCGCTTTGGGTTTATTTTGCTCTGGATGAGTTGCTCTTTTTTATCTGGCAGAAACCCAGAGAATATCACCACAGCAACACCCACACCTCCGGAAAGTTTCCGTTTCCGAGTCAAACGTCCTCCTGGATGAAGAAGTTCTGACTGACCCAAAAATTCAAGCACTGCTGCTTACAGTTCTTGTAAGCTTTCTTCTGTGTGTTGTCTGCTATTTTCTGATGTCCTTTTATCTCCCAGCAAAACAAACATGTTCCTTGGAGTTTTTCCTGGCTGAGTTTATGACAAAACTATTTTGTATAATAAAAGGTTATTGATACATTATAGTTTAAAAGAAATGAGCGTGATTGGAATCCAAGCATAATTCAGTTTAAAAGTCATGAACTAGTAATAGAGGTGCAGTCTGATAGCACTTGCTTCAGCTGTACCACTGCAGTTCCCACTCCAGGTACAATTCACAAAGACTCAGTTGTGTAATGAACCGATGAGATACGTTTATTGGCAAAATACGAGTTGTTGCCAGCTGGTTCTGTTGTTTCTCAACAGAGACATAAATCAATCTTTTCTAACGCTGCTTTCTGCTAGTCAGAAATGTTAAACCCTTTAAGCAAAGGCTGTAACCACCCAGGTGCACTAATGGCTCCTTCCCTGCCAGGCCACGCTGGTGAAATACACCACGGACGAGTTCGACCAGCGCATCCTCTACGAGTATTTAGCAGAAGCCAGCGTTGTCTTCCCAAAGGTCTTTCCTGTTGTGTGAGTACCTGAAGTTCTGATTACAATAACTCTGTCCCTGGGTCTTCTTTAGAGCTCTCTGGTCCAGGACAAGCATCTACAAGGCACTTGCTTGTGTGGAGGTTCCAGGCTGCACTCTGTCCATGCTGGTTGATTTTGATTTGTGCCCCAGATGTTTCAAAGCTGATTTAAAGCCTAGTGCAGGTACTCTTTGGATGTTTCTTTAGACACCTGCTGTAGTTTTGCTGGAGTGAACATGTGTAAAGGAAACCCAGAGCTGTCAGAACGTGAGCAGGTGTTCACAAACTGACCCGAGCACATCATTAGAGTCCTCATGGAACAGCGTTGGAAATTGTGTTCTGAAATCACTGCGAGGGTGAAAATCCCACCTGAACTGCTGGTTGCTAAAGTCAGTTGGGAACTGCAGGTTTATTTTATTTAATGACCAAAAACTAAGCCACTTCTCCTTTCTTCAGGCATAATTTATTGGATTCCAAGATCAATACCCTTTTATCGCTGTGCCAGGATCCAAACTTGTTGAATCCAATTCATGGGATTGTGCAGAGTGTTGTCTACCATGAGGAGTCTCCACCCCAATACCAAACGTCCTATCTACAGAGTAAATATTTTCCCTTTTTTTTAAAAATGTGCTGTACTGAGAGCACTCTGTTGTTCTCTGTCAGTGAGGGCTGGGCTTTCATGGTGGTGTTCCATTTGTTGTTGCAGGTTTTGGGTTTAATGGGCTGTGGAGGTTTGCTGGCCCCTTCTCCAAGGTAAGAGCTGTTTGGCCTTTCTGGGACACGTTGGTGCTGCAGCAAAGATGCTCATAAGGAGCATCATTCTCCTGTGAGTGAGCAGAGAGTGTCAGGGGCACCTCCAGGGCTAAAAGCAGCCCTGGCCTGCAGCAGGTGCTGTGACAGATAAGTTACCAACAGCCAGGTGTGTGAATGCAGCTTTTCCTGCTCCCAGGTCACCTCACTGCATGTATCTGACAGGGTAGGGGGGTAATTTGATATGAGTGATGATTCCATGAGGCTAAATTTTGTGTTGGAGCAGAGCCAGTGGAGCACTGCCCACGTGTCCAGCCGTCCCAAAGGAAGTGGCCCAGGTGTGGGGCTGTGGCAGGGGCTCTGCAGCCCCTTTTCCTGCCCCTGGGCTCCCACACACTGGGATCACACTGTCACCTGGTCTGCAGTGTGTGCATTAGATTGGTCTGGACAAGGCCACAAATCAGTTTTTACACATACATCAAATGCTCTTGAAAATTTGTAGGCAAAACTGTTTGATTTGAGAGTGAGCTCTGGAGCAAAGCTCAAACTGACAGGAAAGTATGAAGGAAAGAACAATCTTTTTTCCCCCATGTCCCACAGCAAACCCAAATCCCAGACTACGCTGAGCTCATAGTGAAATTCCTTGATGCCTTGATTGACACGTATTTGCCTGGAATTGATGAGGAAACCAGTGAAGAATCTCTCCTGACCCCCACGTCTCCGTACCCTCCAGCAGTGCAGAGCCAGCTCAGCATCACTGCAAACCTCAACCTCTCCAACTCCATGACCTCACTTGCCACTTCCCAGCACTCCCCAGGTCAGTGCCTCTTCTGGTACCATCTGGGTGGGGGAAACGTGGGGCTTTCCTGGTTTAGGAGCCTCATTGGCTCTTTGGATGTGTATGTGTCAAACATTGGTGCATTGTGGAGTCTAATGAATATTAAACTGTTCCTGAGCTGTTACCCTGTTGGTTCAGATCCTGGATTTTAGCCAGCAGAAAAACTGTCTCCCAAGTCACTGCATGTGAAGGGAAGAGAATTGAGGGCATGGGAACAGCAGCACTTACATGTGGAAGGTGCCCTGCAGGGAATCCCTGGTTCACAGGCACTGGGATGGTTTGTTCAGTGTGCAGAGGAGTAAGGCAGGGCTGTTGGAATGATTTGGGAACAGGGGTTTCTTTGGGAACAGACCTTGCTGTCAGTGTGGAAGGACATTCTGGGCAGCATCTTCCTGTTTGGAACACAGCATCGGTGGCAGCTCCAGCAGTTGTTTCCAAGGATGAGGTGATGCTGCTGGATTGGGCTCCCTGCAAGGGAAAGAAGCTTTTTGCTCTGTAAATGTCCTCCTTCCTTCTGCCCCACTTTCCATTCCCTCTTCCTTTACAAGCTGAGAGGAAGGAATTAATCCAGCTCGTCAAACATTCCTTCCAAGTGCTGTGCAAACAGATGGCTTTTGTCAGAGGCTGGTTAAGAGTCTCCACAAAGAGAGTTGGGAACTAGGGAACTCGTTCAGGTTAATAGTGAGTCTGAAGCAACACACTGCTGGCACTCTGAGCACTGTTTGCTTGGAAATTAAATTTAAAACATCAGTATGAAGGCCACGTGTTCAGCAGCACTCAGTTAAAAGAAACATTTTCAGCCAAATGTGTTTTTTTTAATTATGGCTACAAATACTAAGTTGCAGATCCATGAAAAATTCATTTCTTGCATCTGTAAACAACTAGACGGGATCATTGTTTATAAATGTTTTGTCTGTCACCATCTCTGTTCCTTTTCCTCCCCTTCCCTGTCTCATGGACATTATTCACTTACATTTATTTCTTTCATTCTGTGTCTGTGAAGCTTCTCTGCCTTGCTCTAAGTCTGCAGTTTTCATGCAGCTGCCTCATCCAGGTACTCTCTTCTTTCATCATATTTGCACGAAATGCTGCTTGAGCTGCATTAGGGCCAGGCTTGGCATGAGCAGCAGTTTCTGACACGGGAATGGCTTCAGCAAGTGCTAAGCTGGTGCATTGTCTTGGGGCGTGCTGATAATACCTGGTGGTGGAGCAGGCAGAGTCACCCACGGCCTTGAGAACAAATGTGGTAACAGACAAGCGGATGCTCACTGTGGAGATCACTGTGCTGCACGGGTGAAGCTGAACTGAACTTTGCGTGAGCTTGAGGTTCACTAGGGCTCAGCTCTGGCTGCAGGGACACACAGGCAAACAGACACGAGTTCTTCAGACTGAACTGCAGCAGACAGTGGGGCAGTAAATCAGGAGCTGCACACTTTTGCATTTCTGCTTTGTGTGGAGAAGTAAGAGAAAGCTGCAGAAGGGGGCTTTTTGCTCATGCCCATGGGTTGTCCCTGTCCTCAGCATAGTTTGGGGGTTTTGTGCTGCCGCCTGCACAAGGAGAGGAAGGTGCAGCCTCTGGCTGGAGCCCTCACATTGTCCCTGTGCTGAGTGTGGAGGGTGTTCTTTGTTCTCACTAATGCCAACACAAATCAGTTTCTTCCACATTATTGTGGATACGTCACTTACAATAACAGAACTTTGTTCTAACCTTTGTATTTGCTGTAAGACACCCTAATTTTTGCTGCTGAGTAGTTGTATCCTCTTGCATAAAACCACCCGTCCTGCTCTTCACTGCTGGTGCTGCACCTGTCCCCGGGTGTGAAGTGTTGGTGAACACACGGACAGACACAGTGTGGCAGCCACAGAGAGGCTGCAGGGGGTTAACTCCAGGCACTGGGTGGTGCTGTCCTGTCAGCCTGGGGTCTTCACTAAAGCACTTCGCTTTTGAGGTTTGTTTGATGGGAGACTTTTAGCGAAGTGTAACGGGAGTTTTGCTCTGCAGGACCTTGTCTTGCAGGGGACATGCAAAGCTTCTCAGAAGGGTCTAAGTTTGTGGGCACAAACGTGTCTGGTGCCATCCTCATCCTGAGCCCCACAAGCCTCTTCTGCCACTGGTGGGGCTGAACTCAGCAGTCACAGTTCTCATGAAGAATCCCGGCCTCAGTTTCTCTGTGCCTGTTTCCTGTCAAGACCCTCCTCAGGAAGCTGTTTCTTTATTCATTGAGAGTCAGTTTGCTGGTTTGTTTTGCGTTTTTCTCCTTCCCTCACTTAAGCAGACTTCTGTTTTCAGCAGGACAGCCAAGTTTTCCTGTTTTTACTCTCCCTTTGCCCTCTGCCGGCTGCACAGGCTGGAGGGCAGGAGCGAGCGGCTCTGCAGCCACAAATCCAATTTGATTCTTTCCGGACTCGTCCCGGCGGCGGCGGGCGGGCTGATGGGCGGGCGGGGCTCGGGGTCCGGGATCCCCTGGGCTCGGGGGCTGCCGGCAGCGGGCTCAGCGCCGCGCTTGTGTCTCCGCAGGGATCGACAAGGAGAACGTGGAGCTCTCGCCCACCGCCGGCCACGCCAACAGCGGGAGGATGCGCCACGGCTCCGCCAGCCAAGTGCAGAAGCAGCGAAGCGCCGGCAGCTTCAAGCGTCACAGCATCAAAAAGATCGTGTGATTGTCGCTTTTTAATTTTATTTTTTATTTTTGGACCTGACTGACACGCGCGGCCCCTGGCGAAGGGCCCTCCACCGGGTGTGATGCTGCACTTGATCTGTACAGTTCCCATCCCGTCAGCCGCGTTGCCAGATGATCAACTCCTGACCCACTGCCTGAGTTAACGCCTTCATTCCCCGTGTTCGGTTTCAGCCGGTGTTGAGAGCCACGCCTGTGCCCCGGAGGAGGCCGCAGTTGTGTAGCGCTGCAGAGCCGCCTCTTGTTCGAATCCAAAGCCATTCCCCAGCCCCGCCCTGTCTGCTCTGGCCTCAGGTGTTCCTGCTAAGGGAAGTGTTGATCCTGAACCCTGTTTGCACGCCTCAAGGTAGTAGTGGCTTCCTGAGCCGGGGGAGTTTCTCTAACCCTGGTTTTAATCCAAACCCATAAGATTTTAGCTGTGTACTTTTTTTTTTACCACACGGAGAAGAAGTTCACGATAGCTGCAGTAGAAGGAGCTTAACAGAAGTGGTGGTATTAGGTTAAATTTCAGGTAATTAGCAATAACGGGGAGAGGAAAAGGAGGCTGCAGGAGACCCTCATTCCCCAGACCAAGCTTCACACACTTGGACTGTACATGGACCAGACTGGACAAACTGGCTTTTTTTCCCAGAGCTTTTTTTTTTTCTCTGTACTTTATCTGCCCTGAGGAAGTTGTACGGGGGGAATCCCTGGGAACTGACCCTCGGGCTGTCATTGTAGCACCTGCTTTAGTTCTGCCCTTCCCAACAATGCACACTTGCGAGAGCTCCCGGCAGAATATCCAGTGGGGAATGGAGGGAAAATGGGATGGATTCATTCCCGGCTCTGGGGGATAGTGTGTGGCAAAGCTGCCCCTGTGCTGCCTGAGCAGGGACAGAAACAGCCACGTCTGCTCAAGGTACATGGATTTAAATGAACTGACACTGTGTCCAACCCCAGGGACGCCCGGCGGTGGCGCAGTCACCTCCCGGGGCCGGGCTCGGGGCTGACACAAACCTGAGGCTTCGTCACTGTCAGGGCTGCGGGTGGCGGTCGGGCGCTGTCAGGGCTGCGGCTGGGACGGGCCCGCGCCACTGTGCTGGCCAGGGGGAGGCGGTGCTGGTGCTGCCGCGGGTCCCGGTGCCGCCATCTGTGGGTCCCGGTGTTGCTGCTCTGGGTCCCGGTGTGCTCTGGGTCCCGGTGTGCCCTGGGTCCTGGTGTGCTCTGGGTCCCGGTGTTGCTGCTCTGGGTCCTGGTGTGCCCTGGGTCCTGGTGTGCTCTGGGTCCCGGTGTTGCTGCTCTGGGTCCCGGTGTTGCTCCTCTGGGTCCCGGTGTGCCCTGGGTCCTGGTGTGCTCTGGGTCCCGGTGTTGCTGCTCTGGGTCCTGGTGCCAATCCCACTGTGGGTGCCAGTGCCCCGTGGGGTGTCTGAGTTGGGGCGAGCTGGAGTTCAGGCAGGGGCTGTGTCCCTGGGGGCTCACACAGCTCCTGCTCAAAATCAGATCTGCTTCCCAGTTTCAGATGCCTCTGCCGTGGTAGGAATTAACAATCCTTCAGTGGCTTTAAAGGAAAAAACAAGTATATCCATTAGGTAAAAGCCAGTCCTCCAGTGTAGCCCTGGTTCGTGCCTGACATGTTTTGGTTTTCTGAAATTCCTTTCCCAGGGAATTTTCTGTAAACAAGAGACATGTTTACATTCTTTCCCTAGGAGGGACTTCTTCTTGATGTCCCTGTGGTCTGACCAATGTGAGTGAAGAGGTTTGTCTTCTCGTCACCAATCGAATTGGTCTGTGTAGAATGGTATAAAAGGGGAAACGTTTTCCGAGAATAGAGGAGTCACTTTTTCAGCCTTCTGAAGTCGGAGCCTTTGTGTCGTTGTGGTGTACAATAGTGACACCTCCAGTGCAATCGTTAGTGGCTTTCAGTAAATCAAACTCCACAGCTAAATTATTAGAGAATGGTACAATTAAGGGTTCCAATTTATTGCTATAGCACATAATTCCCATGTATCCACACAGTAACACTGTAACATTTATGTAAATAAAATACCTTTATTGTATTGATTCATAAAATAACAATTTCTTTAATTTGTTTACAGTCCTGGAAAAACTATGAACACAAACTTCATATGCAAATAGTTTGCCAAAACAAGAGGAAAACTTAGAATTAGCAGTCGTGGAATAAACAGGCTAGAAAGATAACTGGTGCAATTAACCAAATCCCCTCACTCGGGTGGTGCAGGCGCCAGGGCAGGAACGTGGTCACTGGTGACACAGTGGGCTGAGCTGGGCTCAGGGACAGAGCAGGGGCTCAAGCCTTGGGTTTGGGGTCCCCAGGTTAGAAACCATTGTCATCCCACAACTCAGATTGTGAGGAGCCACCCCGGTGTCACTGGAGTTTGCACTGGGTTGTGCCCAGTCGAGCTGGTTCCAGCCCTTCCCGTTTTGCTGAGGACAAGGAATTGTAGAAGCCTGAGGATTTGTATGTAGGAGGACAAGGAGAATCTCTTGTAAAGGTGGTGTGCTGTTTTCAGTTGTTTCTCGTGCGAGCAGGTCTCCTGCAAACAGGAGCAGTGTTCCCAGAGGAACTGCCTGACTGATGTTTGGGCAGAGAGCAAGCCTTTCACTGCTCTGCATCACCCATGTCAGAAGTGTCCCTCCATCAGAACTGCTGTGTTCCCTGCAGCACAGAGATGTGGGAGCAGAGGGGACAGGGATGAAAGTCACCTTCCCTGTGAGAACTACTCCAGGCTCTCAGTCCCAGCTGAAAAAACTGGTCTCTTCATAAAGTCGGTGAACAAAACTGAATTTCCTCTTTCCTGGAAGGAGGGAGCCAGTTGGAGGTTTCCCTGTGTGAGAGGTGCAGTGAGAGGGCCTGGACTCTGGCAGAGCAGAGGTGTCAGACACCTTTGTCAGGTAATGGGTGAACTGAGTGTAAGGACTGCTGATGGCCAAGGTTTAATTTGGGATCGTGTGTGCTGCGATGGACAGGAACGTTGTCTCCTAGTACTGGTGCTTGGGAAGCTTGTGCTTGGCTCCCAGGGAACCATGGCCTTTGTGTAATGATTAAACTCCCATCGGTAATTAGTTGTTGAGTGCCTTACTGTCACTGTTTCACTCTCCTGCTCCCTCCAGCAGCCGCTGCTGGGATTTGCCTCTTTTTCTTTCTCACATCTTCCTTTGTTCTTCCCCTGTTTGAGCACTCTCCATCCCATTCCATCCCTGGGAGCTCTGCTCCCCTCCCGGGCTGCTCCATCCTTTCTGCACCTGCTGCTCTGTTCTCTGGTGACCAGCAGGTTGTTGCTGGTGACAGTGTGGGTGTGAGCCCTGACCTGACACACAGGAGCCCCATCCCAGGGTCCCCAGTGCCACTGGCAGAGGCTGCTGCTCCAGGCTCTGCTGCTCCAGGCTCTGCTGCAGGGCTGGAGCTGCAGCCCCAGAGTCCCTGTGCTCTGACATGAAAACCTAAAATTCATGAAAATCCGACTGGAACACGTGGACCATGTAACGCCCTCCTGGGGAGTGTGTGTGACCCCCCTGGCTCAGAGCCCGTTCCCTGCCCCACACTGACCACAGCTCAGTACTGTAAAGACAATTAACATTCTGTTTGTGTTTGTATTTTCCCTGACTTAAAGATAACTCAGTAGTATTTGAATAGTGCATAACCTACCTGTAATGATGCCGATGTTTCTGCTTTACCGTGCATGAGGTTTCCCAGGACAGGGAACATTTCACTGAGTCTCGTGGGCTGAGCCCCCGGCCTGTGCCAGGGCTGGCTCTGACCCGGGTTGTAGGTTTTAGGGCTTTTTCTGTTTCATTCTAAGGTTAATTTTTCCGAAGTCACAAAGCACGTCCTATTGTTATGCAACAAACCACAGACAGTCACTCAGAGTGTTGGTCCCACCTTTTTTTTTATGCAGTATATTCACCTGTAAATAGTTTTTGTGTAAAATTTGANACATTTTATTGTATTATTTTGCTTTTTTTGTAAAGCAGTTAGTTGCTGTATATGTATAACATACAAATTTGATTATTCTAGTGTTAGTAACTGTTAACTACTCCTCCTCCCTCCTGCTGGTGCGTTCCATCATTTAAACCAGAAGCTGTGTCCGACACACTCACCCTGTGTATGATCTCACTGCTCCCATCCAGCCTTGGCTCCCAAGGGTTTCCATGATCCCAGTCCTGGCTGTGCTGTCAAACCCAGGGTGTGAGCCTGGAGAGCCCGCTGGTCCCAGTGCCCGTGGGAGCTGTGGGTCACAGTGGTGGAAACCTGGTCTCAGATAATTATTGTTCACCCCATTCTCCCCTCATGTATGTACTTACCCCTTTTTTTTTGAAGTAAAATGTAAATTCAACCTGCTCCCAGTTGTTTGAAGGTCATTCCCGGGGGCTGCGGGGTAAAGGTGGTGGATGCTGATGTCCTCTCTCTGTTGGGACAAGTTTGGGTGGGTTCTTTGGGGCTGAACCAAGGGATCCAGCCCAGTTCCAGAGCCCACCCCCCCACTTTTTCTGGGGAAAATTAAGATTCCAGTTAAAATCCACTGTCTGGGGTTTGTCCTCCCAGACTGGTGCTGCCCTGGGTGTGGGATCCTGCACAGATCTGAGATTGCCTGCGGTGACTGAGGAAGAAGAAAGCCCATTGTCATGAATTTCATGTCACTTCAGTAAGATTATCATAACTGAATAATAAATCAGAATATTTCTTTTTAAAATGTAAATTTAATATTGTAATAAAACAGCTGCTTGGTCTTTAAAGAACAATTCAGTATAATTTGTCTATTTGAGCTTTTTTTGCCTAGAAGCTTGAGGTTTCAGCTGTCAGGCAACTTCTCTGACAAATGATTAATCACATCTATTTTTCTTCTAGGGGGATACATTACTTCCCCATTAAAAATGTATAAGTACTTATATTCTGGCTTTGTGAATCGTAAAGGATGTAAAGACACATTAAAGTGTGACTGCATTGATTTCTTCTGAGGCATCTTATTGTTCCTGCACAGTGAGCAGACAGACCTGCAGACACCGGGACAGGCGATTCCTGCCGTGCTCCTGGTGCCAGCTGGGGCTGCACGAGTGGAAGAGCAGCACTGTGTCAACTGTTACATTTCACTTTCTTTACTTTAGAGGAAACGTTCCTTCATTCCGAGTTGGACCTGGAGCAGGAGCCAGGCAGGAGCCACTCCCAAGCAGCACCTGCTCAATCACTGCTGTCAAAAACATTCCTAAAGTTCCTCATTTGGACAGTGGAGCCTCCCTGCTACTTGAGATCACAAATACACTGTAGCCACAGGGAGGGAATGAAAGGAGAGTTTTACTTATGTATGCAGTATACATACATTTATTTATGTATGCAGTTGGAAAAACTGTATTTTGGGGAAAATTGCACTGTTGGAGCATGCAATTCTGTCTAAGGGAACCACTTCAAAATCCCTGCCCAGCTGATGCTGCTGAAAGGAAAATAATAAAGTAAAAATGCAGAACTTACTTGAACTTGGGGAAGGAATTCTCTTCTGGAGCTAAAAACTGCACAAGGAGTAAAAGAGAGAAAGTTGTTCATGGCTGAGCCCAGGATGGCTCTGAGCAGTTGGTGAAGGTGCCCCAGCACTGTCCAGGTGAGATGGGTGATATCTGTTCCCTCAGGTCCTCTCACAGGATTGGATTCTGCTTGGTCACTTATGCCATCGCTAAATGTGTTCCATGTCTGTCCTCCCCTTAGGCCCCTCCAAGGACAGGGGACAGAACCCCTGAGCTCAGCTCTAGGTGCTGGATGAGCCACGTGTGTCACACAACTGCCACGGCCACCCTGCTGCAGCTGTGCAGTGCTGGGCCCCTCTCAGGGCGGTGAAATGCCTTTCCCACTCCCGGAGTTACAATTCTCAAGTGTGAATCCTTTGTGCCTTGCAACAGGGGCTCTTCAGCTGGCTACTCCTCTGGTTAACAAGCTCTTAAATGGAAATCACTCCCAGGCTTGTGTGGGTGGAAAGGGTTTAAAAACAACTCCCATGATGTGACTTGTTCAAGTAAGTATGGGTTTGTTCTTCAAAGGAATCATGAAAAAACCTCTGACGACTGGATCTTTTGGGATATTTAAATGACGGTGCTATAAATAGCCAGGAGTAACTATATGCTCAAGAAAATCCCCCTGAACTATTAAATTGTATTTTAATTTTTTTTTCTCATAGCGTACTGTCCTTCAGACAAACTGGAAATATCTGTTCTGCTGCTTCCACCCCCAGTTAGCTACTGGGAGAGCCAGGTCTGCCCAGGAGAGCTGGCTGTGCAGCAAGACAGGGCACAAACGCTGAAGAGCTGCTCCTTCAGCCCTCCTCCTCCTCCTCCTCCTCGGGCTGTGAGGACACGGGGGAATGAAATGGCCGGGCCCACAAGAGGTTTCAGCAGTTCTGGTCCCCATGTGTGTCTGACACAGGCTGTGGCTGTGACCTTGACAAATCCCTGAATGTTTGACCACCAGGCACTGTAAACGCTGGAATTGCCCAACACCAACAGCCAAGGGTGGCTGTCGGTTGGGAATTCTTAACGGACAATTTCTGAGATCCTCAGATTAGGGACATCAAAAGGGCAAAGTCCCAACGTGGATGGATTTTTCCACTTCACGTATGGCACAATTTGTAGTTTTTAAATGGCTATTTAGTATTAATTCCCAACTGCTCTAAACAAAAAGATAAGAGGCAAATCAGGAACTTCTCACAGAAGAATACTTCCACAAATCTGTGATTCAGGAAGGACAATCCTGCTCCTGACTGTGATTTCTCCAAGTTACTCATTTACACCCTCACATACCAACTGCCTGCTGCAGGCACGTGTCAATAAACAACGGGCAGGTTTGACTTCAGCCAGCCTGGCCAGCACAGCACTGAACTGCCCCTGTGCCTGCAGGGCTGCAGCATGACCTGGTGCAGAGGTGCTGCCCACAGCCAGGTGAGCTCTGGGAACAGCGCTGGCCCTGCAGGATGAGCCCAGGGTGCTGCAGAGGGAGGAGGCTGATGAACAGGAAGCTCAGGCTTTCAAGCTGGAAGGAGGCTTGGAGGGCTTTTCCTGCACTGCTGCTGCTGCCACTGGATACCCCCAGGAACTGGTTTATAACTCACTCTAGCTCGGCTGCTCCCTGTTCCTGCCCCAAAACATGAACCACTTCTCCCTGGCCTCCTGCTTCCCTCTGACTCTGCTGCTGAAGTTCCAGAAGATGAAAAAGCAGCTGAAGTTGTTCCACTGGGAAACCCTGAGCCACCTGTCCCCACAAAGGTCCGGTGACAAACGCAGAGCAGTTTCCTCAGAAGCCCTGAAGCAGCAGAGCATCCTGTGCCCTCTGACCTGCCTTGAGGAGCAGCACCCACACCGGGCTCCTGCCACTCCATGTGCTTCCACACAACCCGGCTGGATTATCTGGAGAGAACCCATCGCTCCCAAACAACTCCTCCCACACAGACCCAGGGTGGATGCCAATCCCCTCCGGGTGCCACAGTAACACAGAATTCCCCGTGATGCCCCACAAAGGTCAGCACAGACTCTTCCCGAGACCTGGCTGCTGCTTGCGCTGCTCCTGCCACACCCTGGGGGCTTTCCCTCTCTCACCAGCCTTCTCTGGAAATTCCCAACTACCTTAGAAGAGCAGCGAAGATTTCCCAGTCTCCTCCAAGTGCCTTGCCCAGAGCTGTCCTGGAATCTGCTGTCACTCAGCCCACACAGTGTGGCAGTGCCAGCGCTGACCAGCCGTGCTTCCCTACTGTGTATCCCCCAAAACCTCAGAGCTTCCTTGGGACAGAGAAATCATTTACACACTGGATGTTCTGCAAGGATGCCAAAAGCCCTGTGGGGAAATGTCACAAGTCTTACACAATAACATGAAAAGTCTCTATTAATTCCAACTTGGTGCTGCTGAAACTGAGCAATAACCTCGCCTGAACACAGATTTGCATTTCTCATTCTAGTTCAGCCTTGCAATTCCCATCCACTGCTGTAGCTTCTGGCTAATATTTGCTCACTAACGTGTCACCATCAGCCAAACGTTTGTGAAAAACTCTGTCTAAAGCTCAGATTCACCTGCTCGCATGTCTGGTTGTGTCAGCAGGCAATGAGGAGCTCTGGCTCCGAGGCCGAGCCCTGTAGTCCCAGCAGAACACAGAGGCGAACAGGTGGAGGGTGCTGTAGCAGCCTTGAGCAGCAGTGACAAGATCCATTCCCAGCGATTTGCAGAGCTGCCTAAGGCCCGACCGGGGCACCCAGCAGAAACGCCGGCACCAGGCAGGGAGGGGGACTACGTGGACCGGCGGGGCTGTGGGAAACAAACGCCCATCAGGGGAGCGGCCGGGAGAGGCCGGGGATGAGGGACATGGCGAGAGTGCGCCGGGGCGGGCCTCGGCGGCCCCACTGGATCTGGCTGCGCTGTCCCGCGACTACCGCGGGAGACGGAGCAGGGGAGGAAGGCAGCGCGTCCGGACTCTTCCCGAGCTTCGGCCGCGGGGACGACGCCGGCCGGGCCGCCCCTCACGGAGCCCGGGCGCGCTCCCGGCCGGACCGCCCCTCACGGAGCCCGGGCGCGCTCCCGGCGCCGCGGCGGCTCCGCTCCCTGAGGGCACGGGGCGGGGCTGCGCGCGCGCGGGGCTCTCTCGGCCCGCGGCGCTCTCGCGAGAGGGGCGGGGCGGGGCGGGGCGGTGTCGCTGCATGTCCGAGCCGGGCGGCCCGGCCGGGGCACGTGGGGCGGCACCGGCACCGCTCCGGACCGGGCCCGGCGCCGCTCCGGGCTCCGCCACGGCACCGGCACATCCGTAAGTACCGCCCTGGGCCGCCGCCCGCCCGCCGGCGGAGTCGCGGGGCCCGCGGTTGTCGGCGGCGGCGCTGCGGGGCGCGCTGAGGGTGCTCCCCGGCCGTGCCTCCCCCGGGCCCCCGCCCGCGGGCCGTGGCGGGAGCGCTCCCGCGCCGCCCAAGGTCGGCCCTCCGTGACGGTGGAGCCGGCCGTGCTGCAGCGCCCGGCGGGCACCGGCGGGCGGGGGGCCCCGCGGGCCGGGGCCGTGCGGGGCGGGATGCGGGGCGGTGAGGGCCGGCCTGGGCCCGGCGGTGCGGTTGTGTGTTCTGATCGCGGTTTCCCGGCCGGCGGCGGCCGGGTCGGTCTGAGGGGAGCCTGACGTGAGGGCGGGAGATGGCCCGGGCGGTGCAGACTCGCCGTGGAGATGAAGGCACCTTGTGCTGTCTGCTCTGTGTCTGGTCTGGCGAGCCTTGCCTGTGTTATGGTAATGACCGTAAAGACTGTTATTAGCAAAACTTTTAATGTGCCGTAGTGACTCCTTTTGTTTGTAAGCCAGCGCGGAATACAGGCGGGAGCAAAGGAATTAAATTATGTTGCTACTGAAGAAGTTAAGTTGTAGCCTTGCTTTCCTGAAAGAATCCCAGTTGTTTGCTCTCTCTTTTTCTTCTTCCCCCTGCTTGAGGCAAGGGAGATCTAAGTTACTTCTGTTCCAGAAGTGGGCAACTTGATCTGTGCCTGGCCAAGTTCTTTACTGCAGTCCAGTAATTCCATGGGGCAATGACACAGAATGGACAGGCATCCCAGCAAGGGCATCCTCCTCATGGATGTTGTCCGTAACAGCAGGAAACGGCACCAAAAGCTGCGTTTGGCTGTAGCCCATCTGTTGGGAGAAGTCAGGGGCTGTGGGATGGCAGAAATCCGGCCTTCCTGTGTTGCCAGGGCTGTGCTGCACCTGCCGAGCGCTCTCGGGCCCTGTGGACTTTGTCTCAGGTGGAAGGAAGTGCCTGTTGCTGGGGAAGGTGTAGCGCTGGTGTGACTTTGCTTTCTGCCGTTGGCTTTGTGGCTGTGAATGATCTACTGAGGACACGCAGCCCCGCGCACGGCCGGGCCGGGCACATGGAGTGTGGGAGGGCCCGGGACCGGACCTCTCCGGGGCAGAGCTTGGGCCGCGGCGGGCAGAGCAGCTCCACGGAGCTTGCTCCTCTGCTGGGATCACTGCGTGACCCACTTCGGGTCATTTAATCTCATTCTTTAATGAGCTGCTTGTGTCAGGGGTGAAGGCACCTGCTGTACCTGTCATCTAGTGATGCCCCTGGACCTGTGATTCTGGAAAAGGCAGCACAGCCTCTCTGTGTGTATCTCATTCTCAGTTCCCTGGTGTGCTTGCATGTGCTGCACAGTGCAAACACACTGGAGGAAATGACAACTCTGGAGTAAGTGAGGAGGGAGTGTGGATGGCACTGCAGGAACTCAGTTGTTATGTGTGTTAGTAGCTGTTTCTTACTTGGGAGTGCTCTCCTTTTTCACCCTTGGTTTAGAAACCCATCCTAGGAGCCAGATTCCTTCTTAAAGAATGCTGGAGATGCTTTGAGATACTAATACTGAAAACTGCCTAGAAAGCCTTGGCTTTATCCCAGACACTCCACAATGACTGAAATGAGGGGACAGGAATTCCCTCACTGCCCAGGGTGTGAGGCGACAGGACCTGCAGCTCGGATCCACTGGTGGTTTGTCTGTTCCCAGAGGTGCGGGTTCCCTGTGGAGTTAACTGTGACAGGAGTTTGCTGCAGGAGTGCAGCCAAAGCTCTCAGAGCCAGCAGCAGTTTGATTTGTGATGGCTGAGACTGTCTCTTCACTTTGAAAACATTGCAGGCTGGCTGCAGGGGGATTGGAGAGCAAGTGCACTTCTGCAGGAGCAGTTATCTGAAGAGCATAATGCTTTTAAAGCAACATAGCCCACTTATCTGTGCCTCTCATCGTTCATGTGCACTTAACTGATATGAAAAAATGATATAAGGTATTTCTAGCGTCCAGGGAGCCTGTAATAGGATCAGGGCTGTTATCCCAGTTGCCCCTAGCAACATCTAGAGCTAATAAAAAGCATTAATTACAGCATTAATTACTTATAATTGTTTCATGTTTCAGATCTAATGATTAGCCTTTTTTAAATCCTGATTTCTAACTGCAGTGCTTCTGTGGAGCTCTTAATGCAAATGACTGGTTAGACTTCATGAAGTGATGATTAACTTCAGGCAGCCATGCTCAGGTATTCAGAAAAAGCTATTTTATTCAGCAGGTGTTTAATATTTCCTGGAAATTGAAGCTGTTGCATTTGTTTCTCATGGGGATTGCTAGAATGGGAGATATTTGCATGTCCCAAACTGCTTTTTCAAATGTTCTGTCTTCAGCTGGTTCACTGTACATTTTTTCATTGTCCACTATGTGGATTCGGGTCCTGCATTTTGTCAGCTGGAAGCTGACTGGATTTTTGGGTCCTGTACATTACTGCTAGCAGAGATGAATATTTCATAAAAGATTATTTAAAATCATTCTTGAGCAAACAAATCACTGCTGCAGACCTGTACTGGTCGGGGTTGCCTTTGACCTCTGCTGCCACCTGGCACTGAGGATGAGGAACTTGCCATGTGCTGTGGCTGGTTTTTGACTCTGGGTATAAATAGCAGCAGTTCCTGGCAAAAGTTCATGATTTTCATGTGCCTCTGGTATCAGAGGCCTTAGCTTTGCTTAGGAATGAACCTGGGAACTGGGAATTTTGTCTGGGACAATGATTGCAATGTATAGCCCCATAAATCTCAGGGCTCCAACCCTGTGCTTTCCTGCTCCTTAAAGAGGAGCTTCTTTTGTTACGAACTTGGGCTTGTATTTGATTTCTTGTTCAAATGCAGGGTTAGGAAGAATTCCTTGGTGTTCAGGGGTGCAGAAAAATGAGCACATCCCTTCCCTTAAGTATTTCAAGTTGAGGGTGGGCTCCCATCTCTCCAGACAGAATATCTGTGTTCCATTCCTTGTGTTTCCTCCAGCTCCATGTGACTGTAGGAAGGCCACTTGATCTGTGTCCTGGCTTTGCCTTTTAGGAAAAGCTGAGGAGAGGAGTTCCTGTGTTCTGCTGTGTGTGAGAGCTGCCCCTCGAGTGGGCAGGGGCTCGAGGGTGCTGGGGTGGTGTGGGTCACAGTGATGTGAACTCTCTGGTCACGTTGGAGTGTGCTGTGCCACTCCTCACAGCCATTGTTCATGCACACAAGTGTCTTCCTGCTCATTCACCATGAGTGGCTCTCAGTGAGGCCTTTGCTGTTCCCTCCCAGCACAGGTGAATGCAGAGCACCCTCCTCACTGATGTTTGCTGTCCTCCCTCTCTGGATGCTTTTGCAATGTTGCCACAAGTCTTCCAACCAGACTCCAGTGCCTTTTCCTTTTCTGCCTAAGCTAGTCCAGCTCTTGTTTTGGGAAGCTGTTTGTCAAGGTCTCGTGGCTGTGCCCAGCAAACATCCCGTGAGCAGAGCTGCTGCTGCTCCCCAGATACCTGGGGACCTGTTTGGTCTTTGCTGCTCCTGGCTCTTGCAGCCCTATCAGCGTGTTTGCTGCAAACTCCCCCCTCTGTCTCCTTGAAAATTCAAGCTTGTTTTTTGACTCCTGTGCAGAGTGTATTGGAAGCCCTTGGTTAGTTTAGTCTCTGCTTTGTGGAATTGATAGAGGTGCCAGGCATCTGACTCAGGTGGCTGCTTTTAAGTTTTCATTTATAAGTTGTACATGTAGTGGCTACTACATGTAGCAAGGGCTGCATTGGTTTCCTTATGTAGGAGCAAACACAAAAGGCTGAGTTTTGGATGTGTTTATTCTGAAATTCTGGAGAACAATTTCTTCTGTTCTCCAGCCTGAGTGAAAATGCAGAAAGAATGAAAGATGGTAAAACTTCTCCAAATCCAGACTTTTGTACTGTGTTGATAGGTTATAAAGGTAATAATAGCTGCTGCTTTGTCTGTACTGTGGGGGTACAGGCAAAGTGGTGCAGAAGCAGTTTTTGAAATTTACTGAAGTATCTGAAAGACTTTTCTGAGAAAGTGGAGAAAAAGCTCTCTTGCTTCCCTCTGCAGCAGAGGATTCACAGGGAGACACTAACTTGGGTGAGGAAACTATAAATAATGAAACAATTGGAGCAGGGAGGTAATAAGATATCAAGAGCAGTACAGAGCTCGATTACCTGATAGGGTTAATGTTAGTTCATTTCTGCAGAGCAGGAGCACTCAAGGCCCTGCCTGAGCCCATGAGAGCAGTGCTGAGGGTTGCTGAGGGTCAGTGTTTGTGTCCCTGTAAGCTTCTTGATAATTTCCAAAACATCTATTAAAAAAAAAAACCCTACAGGTTGGCCAAGCTGATGCTTTTATTGCAAAGCTCTGAGTGTGGAAATAAATAAGAACTGTTCTGAGTCCTGCTTTGGTCCAAAGGCTGATGTGGGAGCTGTGCTGGGCCAGGGTTGGGCTGCTGAGTGGGAGAAAACACACAGAGAACCAACAGTCAGTGTGGCACCTCCAGCTGTGAGGGGGGACTGAGCTCTTGTAGGAGCAGCACGGATGCTGATTACTTTGAAACCAGTTTTTATCTCAGAGATAAAAGACAGCCTGGTGTTAGTGGTGTTTCTTGTTCCAGAGCACCAGTTTAATTCTACATCAACCAGCTTTTTCAGCCTTTTATTTAAGGCACAGTTTATCATTTTACAAATAGGAGACTGCTGGTTCTTAAATATTCTAAGGTTGTGAAGTGGCTTCAGTGGTGGTTTTCATTTGGAGAGGAGCCTGTTTCTTGGGTTCATAGCCCATGTTCACTGAGCTGTGAAAAGGTGGTGTTGCTTAAGGGGTATCTCTTGCTGTTCTAGTCTTTCAGTGCTACTGTTTGAAGCAGAAATTGCTGCAGAGCACTTGCCTTTAATTAGTTAAGTACAGAGAGACTTCCCTGTTGGCTTCTTTTAAAATAAGTGCCACCCAGTGTGAGATCTTGCTGGCCTGGCTCCTACCTGTCTCTGTGTGTTTGTAGCTCCTGAGTCACGCTGTCTGAGCTCCTGGCCCTGGGTGTGATGGGGGTATTCCACGCTGGCTGGGGAGAGCACTGAGGAGGCTGTGGAATCCGGTGGCCAAGTGACCCCCTGGTGATCCAGAGTGTGTGATGCAAGGGCTGGCAGGCTGCTGTGGCTTCACAGCTCCCTCCTGTAAGCTCAGGCCCAGGGCTGCTGCTGCATGGGAGAAAACCCCCTGTGCTCTGCAGCTGGAACAGCTGGGAGCACATGCTGCAGCAGGAGCTGGCAGGAGGTCCCTCTGTTGTGGATGTTCTGCCTCCTCCATCCTGTATGAAGCACAAAGAAGCTGCAGTTAGATAATGCAGTGCCACGTGCCAGTTCAGCTTTCAATGAAAATACGCCTCATGCCAAGGGTGGGTTATGTAAGTCCTTACGTCTGTTTCAGTGCAGCAATTTTTCTTATTTTAATCTTAACAGTAGGGCCTCCAGTTCCTTAGGTTTTTGTTAACTCCTGTTCTTATGCCTCCTATAAGGCAGAGCATGTGCTACCAGTTATTTTTAGCATGGAAAAATTTAAGAGCCCACGTGGTCTCATTTAGTTTGAACCGTGCCAGCCTGTCCAGTTCTCTTTCACCCAGATAGTATTTATTTCCCAAGTGCTGCTTCACTAACTACAGGGTTCGTCAGGAGGCATCTTGGCCTTGCTGTTGAAGCTGCATCTCCAATTTGCTCTGTGATCCTTTCGGACGGGCTTTAATTCCAGCCTTGATTTCCACAGCTTTCAGGGTTTGGAAACCTCTCAAGTACAGGGGCAGAGGGAAGCGGAGGAGCCAGGACCAGCTGAGGGCACGTCCCTGCAGAGCATGGGGGCTCAGTCTTTTGGGAGTCATCCTGGCCTCTCTCCTGGTGGAGGCTGGAAGCAGCTCGCCTTCAGAACAGACCTCCTTGTGTGTAGAAAACCCTGAAATTCTGAGCAAGTGCTTGCTGAACTCCTCCCGGACCTGGAGAATGAATTATCTGGCGTCCCCGGGAACCTCGTGCTGCAAACATTTCTGACCTTATAAGGCTGTGAGTGCTGAGGGATCTGTGTCCTGGCCAGGAAACAAGGTGGCTTAGAACTGCTCTGGGACCCTAATGTAAACGAGTAGAGTAAATTGGCTGCCCTTGGCTTTTTTCTCAGGTAGGTAATGTGTGCGTTCTTTCTCGTCTTCATCTCCTTGCTCTTTACCAGCAGTTTTCCATAAATCAGGTCAGGACACAGACTTGGAGAGCTGACTGACCCCTACTGTCCCCTTGGTGCCTTGATCTCAGCCTGACGTGCGGTGGGAATTATTCAGTAGGTTGGAGAAGTCTCATGCTCTAGCTGCTCATGCCCATGATACAAGGTGTGACATTTAGGCCGGATTCCCGGCGTGCCAGAGGGAAGTGGAAGTGGCTGGTGCTGGGCTGAGCACATACAGTGTGTCAGCTCCACGCTATTTTTGGTGCAGGACTGTTGGGGCCATGCCTCTTGGGAATGGTGCTGGAGAGCCAGTGTTTTCTGGGGGTTCTGGCTCCTGCAGGCTGCTCTTCTCCTTTCCAAAGCCTCTGGAGCTGCTGCATTTCCCAGCTGGCTCCTCCTGCCCGGAGAGGGAGAGCGTGGGGCATGCTGGGCTGGGCTCCCTCCTGCTTGGCAGTGCTTGAGGGCATGTGATTTGACAAGTTGCCATTTTCTGTCCTGCTGCTGGCAGGAAAATCCCAGGCTTTCCTCCCCCAACACGTTAAAATGATCCCATTGCCTCTGCAGTCCTGAGCTGGCCGTCAGATCAGCAGCAGGGAGATGGCTTGGTTGCACTGGAACAGGTTGGGAAGTGGCTGTGGGCTTTGGGAGCTATCCTGGGGGGGAAGTGGAGGCAGAGCAGTGTCACAGCCCTTGGGATGGGCAGGTTTGATCCACTGTCCTCAGGCATCACATGCAGCCAGGCTGTGACCAGCATAGCAAGATCTGGCCACAGAGCCTTCCTGCCCGGTCTGTGTGAGGAGATGTTTGTTGGTGTTGAGCTGTTCCCCAGCCAACCTAGCACTCCAGGATGTCTGCTGGCCTCTCATGCAGAGCCACTGCCTTTCAGCCTGCTCTAACTGATGGGAGCATGTGGAATTCCCATTTAACATGATCCTGGTAGTGATGCAGCTCTGGCAAAAGTAATAAATCAAAAACATGAAATCAAATGAGTGTTGCAAGGAGCCGTCAGCTAATCCAGCGGTCCCCACTCATCCAGGTATCACAGAGGAGTGACTATCTTTATCCTAAACGATGATAATGTTCAGAATGACTCACAGAACTGTTTTGTCTGCCAGACTTTAGGACAGGCTTGTCCCTCTGGGGCATCCTGTGACTGTCTCCCTGTGCTGCAGAGCTGTGTGGGACTATGGTTTGGACAGTTAGTGCAACTTAGTAGGGAATCGGATAATAATAGGGCTGTCTGTTTAATTGGGAATGCTTGCTGGGGATGGACTTATGTGAGCTACTTTAATTTGGGTTTATAGTACGCCTGAGAGACAGCTTGTAGGGTAGTTCTGCATTAATTACAACAACTTGGGCACGCAGCAGATGAGCACTCACAGCTCACAATGTGCCATTGTGCTGGGCAGCTTAAAGGGGGACCTTTTGTCTTGGGAATGTTCAGACTTCACCCTTTCTGTTTGCCAGCTTCCAATCCACAGTGTTGCATAGGTTTGTTGGTTTTTTAATTCCAAGATCCCAGGTGTTGCCCTTAACAGAGGATTCACCCTCAGCAGTGAGCCCTGCTCCCTGAATGCATACAGCCAGCTGGGAGTAACTGGGATTTAGTTACTTCTTAGTTATTTAGTTTATTTAATCAGATACAAATGTCTGATGAAGACACTAGTCTCCCGTGTAGTACAACATAAATGCCTGATTTGTGATGGACTGGGAATATTACTGAACTTAAATCGTGTCTGCAGCTGACCTTTCATTTGGGATTGAACAAGCAATTTCCTAGTCCCTGCCTTTGCCATTTGTTCATTCATTTGTGTGCCTCAGTGTCTGGGCCCTGCAGGAAGCAAGGCAGGGTCTGAGCTAGTGTGGGTGAAGTTGTGTGGATGCTCCTGTGGAACAGAGAGTGTGGCTGGAGGAGGTGAGAAATCTGGGATGAATACGAAATTATCTGAGGCTCTGACACTGGGTTTGAGCCCGAGGGAGGCATGGTTTTGTCCCTCAGCTAGAATGTCATCAGCTCCTTGTGGAGATTGTGGCCTGAAGGAGTGTTGCACTGGGGGCTGTGGTTGGGCTGTTAGTCCTGTCCTGATAACAGAAGGGTTTTTTGGTTGAGACACACTGAGTGTCAGCCCAACTGCCTTGGTTGTCCTCTCTTGTCATAGAAATATTATGTCTCTAAAGAGGAACCACATAATGCTCTTTTCCAGTGGGTGGCTCGCATTTCTAAGACTTTGCTATCTCCTGAAAACAATCTTTATTTTTGTTGCTTGCTGGCAAGAGTCTTGAGGGCTGTTTGGATTAAAGCCTGTCTGTGTAAGCACCCTCAGACACGTGGTGTTTTGCTTTAATTCCTGTGCAGTGAAAATATAAACTGTAAGTGCTTTGCAGCAAGGCTGTTTGGGATGTGGTAGCAGTTTAGCTTTGCATTCCAGTTGCAGACATTCCTGAAGGAAAAGGAAAGGCATGGCAGCCCTGCCTCGTGTGACCCAGGTGAGGCCTGCCAGTGAAGGAGCACAGCTGGGTGTCCAGGTGGGAAAGAGGTCACAGGCCTTGCAGAGGAAAAGGCAGAGCTGTCAGCTTCTGGGTCAGGGGAGTGGCAGCTGTCAGTGTAGTGAATTTGGATGCAGAATAAACTTTGGAGCTGCATTCCTAAGGCCCTATAGAAGTATGTGTTGTCAGAGTCCAGAGCCCTGGGGAATGGGGTGGTGCCTTTCAGAGGGAGAGCTGGGGAGCCCTGCTGTGTGCCAGGCCTGTGCCATGGAATGCTGTGGTCCAGCTGGGCTGTGAGCCCAGCCTGGTGCTGGAGGCTGTCCTGGGGGCAGGACTGACCTGCACAGGTGTGAGGCAGCGGAAGCAAGGGGGAATTAAGTGAGGAAGGGTGAAATCATGGAGTATAATGATGAAACATGTCCAGATATCCCCAGTCTTGGATAAGGATCTTGTTCTGTGGCATGCTGGCAGAGCAGAGATGTGAATTTCTAGAGCAGCTGGAAAACAAGCCTGAGCATGCTAATAGCAATATCTCAAGACACTTAAGGGACCTCAGCCTTCCTGCCACCTTCCCTGTGACTGTTTTAAGGTGATTTCTGTTTCTCCTAGGTGTAGCTCTGACGCTCTGTAAGATGGCTCTACGCTTCCGCAACTTCGTCCCGTATGCCATTCCTGGAGTGCTGGCGCTTCTCAGCTGCTGGTGGATCTATTCCTGGAGAAAAAAGCACTCAGGCTATCGTAACAAACAAGCAATAGCCATTGAAAGGGAGAAGCAGGAAGAAGTATCAGAGAGCGATTTGCGTCCCAAACCAGAAGCATGTGTCCCTCAGAGACTGCCTCTCCTGTCAGAGGAGGAGTGCCTGGAGAAGCCAGCCCTGACCTCCCTGCTGTCCGCAGGGCCGACGACGCCCTCTCCCCTGTGCCCAGCTCACGAGAGGCCGGATCTCTCCCGGGACCTCCCAGGCCTGGCAGCGACGTCTGGGCCCAGCACCCACGAGGACGACAGTGAGCAGCTGGAATCGATAGGATCTCGAGAGGGCAGCGGTGTCCCTGCTCGTGCCTCGCTCCCTCTGCCTGCTGAGAGCACCCAGTGTGACCAGAGCACGGGGGCAAACCAAGGCCAGCAGCCACCCCTGACACGGGAGTCTTCAGGAGTCGGGGAGGACATCAGCAACACAGAGCATGAGTCGGATGAGTCTTCATTTAAGCCCCCTAAGGAAAAGCAGATGGCAGGAATTGTGCAGTCAGCTACTGGCTCTGTGGCAGCCTGTTGCTTGGGATTGGAGAAGGAAGCCAATGCCCCACAAGCCTTTCTCAATGAAGCTGAAGGTGTATCAGGTCACGAGGATTCTGCAGTGAGTGTGTTACCAGGGAGTTTGGAGTCTGCCTGTCCAAAGCAGTCCAGGGAAGAAGAGATGTCCGAGTCAGTCCCTGATACTACACCAGTGTGTCAGAAGGACACACAGCCAAAAGATGAGTTGGAAAGAGAGAAGATTGAGGGAGTGAGTTTGGACAAGGAAGTTGAGAAAATTGAGCAGGTAGCAATACAGATAATTTCCAAGGTCATTTTGGCAGCAACTGAGGAAGTGCTCTCAGGTTCTGCAGGCGATGCATCCCCTTGGCTCTGCCAGGCCACTGCCAGCCAAGCTGAGGCTCCTCTGGGGGTGGAGGGTGTTGCTGACTCTGGTCAGGTGCTTGTGGAGGGAGCCACAGCAGCTGATGAGAGCGTGGCTGTGGGTGCAGAGGAGCAGGGTCAGGGTGTGACAGATTGTTCATCACACAGCTGTTGGGCCAGCCCTGCTCAGGACAACACAAAGCACTGTCAGGTGAAGAGCCAGGTGTGCAGGGAGTCCCGAGGAGTTGATCGGACTCATGTGGAGAACTCTCTGGAAAAGTCACCTGTGGCCATGGAGGACTCTGGGTATGGCTCCCACACACCCAGAGATGGGTTGAGCGTAGAGGAGCCCCTGCAGAGCACAGAGCTGTCTGTCACATCAGACCAGCACTCGGACTCACTGAGCACATCCTCAGCCCCAGACACGTCTGCTGAGCAGAGCTTGGTACCAGGGGAGACCCCCTCTGCTCCGGGGCTGCCCGAGGGCAGCACAGAGCCCTACAGCAATGGGATCCTGAAAGAGGATGGGCCAGACCTGAGTCAGGAGTGTAGCAGCGCACCAGGGACGGATGGAGATCACTCGGAAGGTAAGGGACTGGAAAATCCTCCTGCAAAAAACATGGACAAGCATTGCTGGGAAGCACCTTGAAGGTGTGAGACCTCATACCAGTGGTTTCTGATGACCTCTGGAAGCCCTGGGTGCTTACCCCTGTGCTGACAGGAAGGTGAGGCAGGTTCTGAGCTACTGCTGGAGGAGCCAGAGCAGAGCTCTGATGAATTGTGATAAAATCAGCTGGTTGCAGAGCAATTACCCTGAAGCCTTTTTGTGCAGAGGGGCAGGTGCATGCCAAGAAATCCCAACAGGGAGCAATATTCATGGAGTTCCCCCATCTGTCTGTGTTGCTTTTCCCTTGTAGATGCTGGATGATGTGTCCCTGGCACAGTACATGCAAAGCTGTCTGAGCAAACATTAGCCTGTGTGACCTTGGGGGTGGATGTTAAAATCCTTTGTAGGACCCTGTGGTGCCAACAGCCCTTAATGACAGGGGATGTCTCTTGTAATTGCTACAAAGCAGTTGGAACACTGCTTGCTGCAAGACATGGGGGTTGAGTTTGCCAGCAATGAAGGATTGAACCCACAGAACATTCTCACTAGTGAGAGTAACCCCAGGAGGAGAATGGTATTGCCTTGTGAATGCTGGTATAACAAGAAGGTCCAGGAGTGAGCTGTGGCACTGAGACACTGAGGGTGGGGCAAGGGGAATACAGTAGGTAAAGCTGATAAGGTGGCAGTGTTGGACAACAGGTCACCCAGCTGACCTTCACATCCAGGCTGTGAGTGTTAAATCTTCCCTTAGCCTACACAGCCAGTGCCAACAGCTGTGCCCTTGGCCTTTCTCAGCCTCTCTGCTGTGTTACCCATTAAGATGTGGCAAATGTGAAGCAGCTGTTGGGTTCATTTTTCTCTTTGGTCTCTCACTGGATGATCTGAATACTTGCAAGCAAGTGAGGATCTTCATGCTTCTGCTTGTTAATGGGGAGGAAGGACCCAGCTCGTGTGACACTGGCTGTATCTGAGATGTGGTTCAGGAGGAGGCTGTTGGAGTTTGTCCCTTTCCCAAGCAGAAATGTTCCTGGTATTGGCTGATGGTTTGGGAGCAAAATACCCTTCAGCTCTTGCACCTTGTTTCTTCAAATACAAGGCAAAAGGCAGCCCCCTGCCACACCTCATAGTGGGCATACCTGGCACTGGGGTCACTGCAGCCCTTTCCTTTGGGGTGGGAGTGTAAGTGTGGGTCTTGGGGGCTGTCTGAATGCTTGTGCCTGTCTTGTAGGTTCAGATGTAAATAGTGTGGATTTTGTGGACAGTGGCAGTGCCATGAGGAAGACAGTGGCTCGCCAGAACGCGAAGCTGGAAGGAGGATCCAGCAAGCCAGACTTCGTTATCTGGGAAATCGAGGTCCCAAAGGTAACCAGCTGCTGGCCTGCTCGCCATCCTGCCCTGCCCTACACAGCCACCTCCTGGTCCTCCCAGTCTGGTGCTGGCCCTGTGCCATCCCTGGGAGATCAAGAGCAAGTCCAGGAGGAATGGAGCATTCTGCTCCCGTTAGGACTCACGGGAGTGAAGAGACAGTGCACAACTGTAAACAAGCAGCACTCCAGGGCTGCACCCAGGGGAATGGTGCTTGTTGAACTTGTTTTTCCCCATCATCTTTTATCCAGTCTGGGAGTCCAGTGCTTTGAAAGCATCCAGGAGGCTTTGAGGGTACACGGGTATGAAGAGCAGGGGGTTATCAAAATGAGCTGTGCCTACTGGTCTGGACTCTGCACTGGTCCAGCACTGCCTTGTATTTATCCTGCCTGTGATAGAGGAACTGAGAAGGTGGGTGGTGTAAGCCACAGAGAACAGGGATGTTTGATCTGCCTTTCTCTTCCTGACTGTTGCTTTCTTGTCCCTTTCCTGAAGGAATTAGTTGGCCGCTTGATCGGCAAACAAGGGAGGTTTATGAGCTACCTGAGGCAAGCGTCTGGTGCCAAAATTTATGTCTCAACACTACCTTACTTCCGTGACTCCCAAGTCTGTCACATCGAAGGTGAGTGGAATGTGTCTCTGTTCATGGTCTAATGTGTATCTTGGGGGGGCTTAATTCGGTGAGCAAGGAATTTAAATGGATTTACTGGCCTTTGAGTCCAGTGCTTTTCAAAACTCCCCTGGGCAACCTGTTAAAACTTACACTGTTGAGGCAGTGCAGGAGAATCCTGGCAGTTGTATTTCTTCAAGTGACAGGACTGGAGGTGTCCTCAGCGTGTCCATGCTACAGACTTCCCATGGGATTTTTGTCTTCCAGGGACCTCACATCAAGTAGAGAAAGTCCTGAGCCTGATTGGCAAGAAGTTCAAAGAGCTGTGTCTCACCAACATCTACACCCTCCCTCCGCCGATGCCGCTGCCGCTGCACTCCCTGCTCGTGTCCGCCTGGGTGAGTCCTCTGGCTGTGCTGGGGCTGGAGCTTGCCTTGCCAGGAACACTCATGACAGTTTTTCCTCTCCGTGGCAGCTCTTCCTCCCCGATGGAGTCACCGTGGAGGTGGTGGTGGCACACCAGGTGGACGCAGGGCACATGTTCCTGCAGCAGCACACGCACCCCACGTTCCACGTGCTGCGCAGCCTCGACCAGCAGATGTTCGCCTGCTACTCTCAGCCCGAAATTCCAACCCTGCCCACTCCGGTGGAAGGCAAGTCATGGATGCTCACACTTTGTTCTGTTGAGAAAGTTCTGGGCTCCCGTGCAAACCTGCTGGCCTTGAGTCAGGCGTGGGAAGCTCCCAGTGGAGGAGGACGTGATAGCTCATGTGTCACCTCATCTTTAAGCTGCTGCCAGAGTACAGATGTTGCTCTGCTCTTCCTTACCCTGCTCATCCCTGGAGTACCTCCTGAGCCACGTAGCTGCATGTTGAAATTCAGAGTGAGATCAAGCCTGTCTCAGCTTATTTCCAGTCAACCTGGCATCTGGGGTATTTCTGCTGACAAAGTGTGGAGCTGCTCCCACACCTTCATAGTGTCACTGTGTCCGTGTCTGTCACCGTGTCTGCACCTGGTGTGAAGTGAAGGGTGCATCACGTGGAAAGGGGTTGTGTATTCCTTTGTGGAGACAGACCTTGCTGTTACTGCCCCAAAGCTGGAAGGGAACTGGGTGTTGGGGCGGGGCAGCTGGCTTGTGGCAGACAGAGCTGAGAGTAAAACCCACCAGTTCTGTGTCTCAGCTGCAGGCCTGGTGTGCTGGGGGTGTTGGAGGAAGATGGAAGCAGCCTAAGAAATGCTGTTGGTTCCCCATAGATAACTGAGCGGCACTACTCATGCCTGAAGTGCTGATTTTTGGAAATCCACTTACCCTGAGCCTTTCTTCTCTGTGCTCTGGTGTTTTGCAGTTGGTATTATCTGTGCAGCTCCAGGTCTGGATGGGGCATGGCTCCGGGCTCAAGTCATCAGCTACTTTGAGGAGACTGATGAAGTGGAGCTCAAATACGTGGACTATGGAGGATATGATAAAGTGAAGGTTGACACACTCAGGCAAATCAGGTCTGTAGATCCTCTCCCGTGGCCTGAGGCCATGTCTGTAGAGTTTGAATTCCTAAAGGTTTTTCCACAGCTGAAGTGGGAAACAATGGAAAGGTACAGCTCAGCAATGAGTGTGGGTTTTTGGGAGTACAGCAAGCTCCTGCAAGGCTTTTTTGAAGGGAAGAGAGAGGAAATGGCAGCTTCTGTCACTTCAGTGTGGAAGCTGAGGAAAAGCATGCCTTCAGGAGGCCTTGAAGTGTAATTGATTGATGAGCCAGGAATAAGCTCCTGATTCTCAATGCTCCGGCCACACTGTCTGGGACAGCTGTGTTGGATCAGGGGTTTCTTACACAAGCCCACTAAATATTTAATTGTGCCCCAGAGCTGGGAGACAGGCAGCACAGCCTCCCTGATGGAGGTGTGTTTTGCTTAGAGTCTGATCCAGCTTGGCATGTTAATCAGACAATTTATTGCTGCTCTTAGATTGCTGGGAGAATTGTCTGATTTTTATTTTTTTTGTTTGACTGTCATTAATTTAAAACTGAACTCCTGTAAGAGCAATTTGATTAATCAATGTCACATTGAAGAATGTAGGAGTGATTTAAAGCCCTGTTCTTACTCTGATCCTCTTTTCTTTAAGGTCTGATTTTTTAACACTACCTTTCCAAGGAGCAGAAGTTTTACTTGACAATGTGGTGCCACTTCCAGGTAATGGAGTCCTTGATGTACTGTTGGCCCTTCTCCTGCAGGTTTCCATGGATGCAAGATGTGTCCAAGCCATGATTCTGTCTAAACCTTCTACCTCCTATTGCCAGTGCAGCCTCTGACGTGACAAGAGGAAGGATTGGAAAAATTGTATTGTATTCTTCTAAATGTGCTAGCGTGGTATAACCTGTCAGAATCCAGGGGAAAGATGATAAATGTCCAGGCTGTTTCCTGCTTGGAGGAGAGAATGAATTACTGTCCTAAGCAGCATGTTGGCAGGGCTGGCAGGGTGTAGGTGCAGGAGCTGTAACTGCTCTAATTCTTCTGTCACAGGGCTCCTGTAAATGCAAACTTAGTTTTTAATCTGCAGACAAATACCTGACATTTTCCTCCTGAAATGACTGATTTGTAAAGTTCTGTGTTTAAATTGCCAAGTCTGCAAGCACTGGGAGAATGTCAGTCACTGCCTAGAAACACTTTGGTTTGCTTTTTTTGTCCTTGGCTCTGCTCAGGTGCTGGGCACCTGTGGTATAGACACTTTGGGTTCCAGTGCCAGGAGTGCCCTCTGTGCAGGAAAGCCCTTAGGGACCTGAGCTTAGTTTATTGAGGATCAAAACACCAGTGGCAGCTCCAAGGTGCTGCAGAAATGTACTTTGCTGTCTTTAAAGCCTCCTGATTCATACTTGTGTTCACATGACTGTGGCTGTAGGAAGCTCTTCATCCCTTCCCTGCAGAACCAACAGCTCCAGGGATGGGATCAGCTGGCTGGGAGGGTTCTCAGGCCCAATGTCTGCAGGAGGACAGAGAATATTAGCTCAATAGTCCTTTCTGGCCTGGAGGAAAGTCTGTAAAAGACCTCACTTGCTTTCTCTGCTCCCCTTTTCCCACAGATGAGGATCACTTTTCCCCGGAAGCCGATGCTGCTGTCAGTGAGATGACCAGAGGCGCTGTCCTCGTGGCACAGGTACAGCACATCTGGAGAAATCTTGTTGCTGGTGGCACTCCTGGTGTCCACTGCCCTGCAGTCTGTGTTACATGAAACCCAAAGCCAGAGCCTGCCAGCCTGGCTCCTGGGAAGTCCTGGGGCTGAGAATTTCCATCAGCACTGCCTGGCACTGGGAAGGGATGAATATTCCCTCTTGTTTCTGATGCAGGCAGGGGGAAGGGAACCTGCATGGGTTTACAGAGCACAACAGGGCCTGGTGTCCATCGGGTTTGGGGTCCCCTGGGCCTGCACTGCTTTGCAGTCCTCTCTGGTTTTGCACCACAGACATGAGGATAGCCAGAGGCAGCTCTGGGACATTGATGATGTCCCAGAGACTTTAGCAGGCAGCACCTGCTCACAGTCCAGGAGTGCTCACCTCTTCTGAAGTGCTTCTGGTAGTGGCTGTAGCTGTCCATGCAAGTGAATAGGGACCAGAATTGCTGCACACTCACGTTTTTCTGTGTTTCCAGGTCACAAATTATGACAGTGTCACAGGGCTGCCGCTGATACAGCTGTGGAACTTGATGGGCGATGAGGTGGGTATATTGATATATATGCTGAAAAATCCTTAATCGTAAACCTTGTGTTGTTGATCAGGAACTTGCAGAACCCGTGTTTGTTGCTGTGGCTTGTTCACTTATCTACTCTTTGGGTTTTCTCCCCCTCCCTTTAGGTGGTGTCAATAAACAGGACTCTGGTGGAAAGAGGGTTTGCTCGGTGGCTCGACTACTAGCAATGTCCTAGATGCCTTGACAACTCTTTCTGCAGAGAAAAAACAAAAGACAAAAATCTTGTTTTGCACTGTTACAATTCGGTTTGGCAACTTCCCCCCCCCCAGGAGACCCATTCACACCTGCCTGCGGAGTTTTGTGGTCCATTGAAACGTGTTTTGCTCAACTGTTACCATTTCACTAGAACAGATAACCTCATCTCCAGAAAGGGGGTGTTCAAAGCCATAATGACAGATACTGTAGCTTTAAAGCAAAAAATCCTCCCTGGCCACTGCTCAAAATTTAAGTGGAAAAAAATCTAAAAGCCTTGGGGGTGGCTCAAGGCAAAGGCCCCCGAAACGGTAACGGCGCTTTGGTTCGGGCTGCATCGTGCCCCACGAACTCGGTGTCTGCTTTTCCCAAAAGTTACATTGGTTGTCCTCTTTTTAGCAGGCCCTGCCTGTGAAATTAATGAATGTTATTAAGGAATTTAATGTTCAGTTATGGATTTTCCTGTATTGTGCCAGTAACCTGCACAAACAGCATCCATCTTGTGTCTTCCTTGTGCCGGGAGGTGGAGGAGTTGTGTTCCCGTGTCTCGTTGCAATCATGGATTTTAGGCTTGATCTGCTCTCCCTGCAGGGGCTTGGAGTGCAGGATGTTACCACTACGATTTTTGCTCTGAAATGTCATGTATTTAAAGAAAAGAAACTGCTTGCCAAGCCCAATTGTAGTTTATATTTTTCTAGCCGTGCAAGTCTGTAAATATATATTAAAAAATATCATTGTAATATTTTGTACAAGAAAAACACTGGAAACAAAGGGAACTTTACAGAAACTTTTTCACACCGAAATGTCCTATATAGGTAGAACTGGTATGGAGTGCGTTAGGGTAGCCAAATTATTTGGAGCACCCAAATGCCGGGAGTGTTTCAGCTCTGCTGTATGAGGATCAGTGTCCCCTTAGGTTGCTGTCTGGTTGAAATTGTGATCGCTGCATCCTTTGCTATGTTGCTGTACAGATCTGTTAAAAAAAAAAAAAGTAACAACTTGGCATTACTCTTGCAGTGGTGTTCTCTCTCAATTTTTTTTGTTGCTCCGTTTTGGATTTCTATTACGTATTTAAAATCTTGCTCAAGTAATTTAAGCTGACATAATGCTCTTAAAGACATGCCCTCTAAAGTGTATCATTTTAGATATGGATTGAACTGGGATTTATTGCTGGCAGAGAAGGCACTTGCCAGAAATTGTTGATGTAGTCAGTCCTGAGAAGCTGCTTCAGGTGATTCAAGGATGTGCTCACATCCTGTGAGCAGACACGCCAGGGCATCACACATTTGGACAGTGGCCTACACCAGCCTTTAGTCCAATCCCCTCTGCTAGGGAATGGTTATATCCTTTCTTGGAGTTCTCTCCTCTTCGGCGCTCTGATTTAATGTTCATGTTTGCAGTAACTTCCAAGGAAAACTAAATTGGGTAACTCAGATCTATAAAAAAATACCTTTTGAAATGTTTCTTTCCGTTTCAATTAAAGCTTGAATTTTAAGCTGTCTTAGTGAAACTGTGATGACTTCAGAGCCTTCCTTTTCTGCTTCCATTAGAGCAGCCCTGGGCTCCTTGCTCTGCACCCATGGGGTGGATGTGTCCCTACTTTATTGTCCATGGCAAAGTCTGACTTGTCTGAATGTCAGTGTTTTCCCTTCTTTCAGAGGTGTCAAAGTCAGAACTCTACAACAGGGGTGGGGAGCTCTGCCAGTGTCAGCTCCGTGTTTTCCTCTGGCTCTGCACTGTGCAAGAACATCCTGTTCCCTATTTGTGTTGAGAGCTGCCTGGTTTTTAAACTGCAGTAAAACAGAACATTGCAGGGAGAGAGGAACTGAAATGAAGAGGTGTTGGCAGGTAACAGATACACAGCTCTTTCTTCTTTAAAATCACAACTATCAGCCTATACAGGAACAGAAAGGGGGGGTGGCTATTTTAGGTTTGGGTTTTCTTTTATATTATGGACAAAAGTGAGTGCATCTGGTGAGATGGGGAAGGAAGTAGTGAATATGGACTGCTTGCAAAAGGCACAGGTCAAAAAAGGCCCAGGGGAGGTTGTGGCAGTGGTGCCTTGTGCTCTGTCAGACCCTGGGGACGAGGCTGTGCTGGGTGGGGAGTGGGTTGTGCTCCTCCAGGCTCTTTCCATGGGTGAGAGGTGCTTCCTAGGAGGCCTTGTCCTTGTGGCTGCTGCCCCTTGTCCTCCTGCCCGGGGTGGAGGATCAGGAGCCCATCCCTGGGCAAGCAGCACCTTCCTGCCAGATCCTCTGCAGTGCCAGGACTGCTCCTTTGGCAGAGCCTGGAGCTGATTTCCCTTTGGCACGTTGATTTCAAGGCCCCTCAGGGAGGGAGGAGGGCAGAGTTTCTGGAGCAGATGGAGAGTAAGGGAGCCCCTGTCTGACACTGGCCTGTGGAGCACTGACACGAGGAGCAGCTCAGCTCCTCACTTCCCACAGCCACAGGTGCAGCCTGGAGCCTGGCTCAGCACAGCCCTGGTGCTTCACTGGCAGAGGTTTTTTCCTAAAAAGAAAGGAAATTGAGGCCCAAGCTGTATTATCCCTTCCATTCTACTGCATCACACAGATTCACAGGGTCCCAGCTCAGTGCTGTCCCTGGGAAGGTGGTGTGTAGGAGGCTACTGAGCAAGAATCAGAGAACATATGTCTTGCCTTTAGTTCATTGCCTCAGGGGCTGTGTTTTGGCTTCAGTCACCTCTGTTTCCTCCCCCTTTCCTTCCCCACCCCATTAAAAAAAAAAAACAACAGCAATGACAGAGAAAAAATTCTGTCTGCATTGGGCAACAGGGGTGAGGATGGCAGCTGGAGGAGAGACTTGGGGCTCTTTGCCAGAGGAAGTGTCAGAGCAGTTTTGTCCTGACCTCCCCCCCCCAGGTCCCAGCTCCTCAGCACTGCTGAGCCTGGTGCCTCACACAGCCTGTGCTTCACACAGAAACTCCCCTGAGTTGCTGTGAGGGCATTTGAGGCCATTTGTCCTTCTCACCTTCACAGCTTGTGGCAGTATGTCCCACAACTTAATTACGTGTGAGTGGGAAAAGTGCTTCCTGTTTGTTTTCTAAATTGCCTGAAAGCCTCCCCGGCTCATCCCTCATCCCAGTGCCCAGGAAGGTGAGTAATGGCCCTGCTGTGGCTTGTCCACACTGCCCCGAGTTTACAGCCTCCTCTCCTGCCCTGCCTCAGGCTCAAGCTGAGTGTTGCTCCAGAGGTTGGGGCAGGGGGGTGCTGACCCTGAGCCCTGCGCCCTTTGCAGCCCTGCAGAGCCTTTGCTAAGGTGAACACGTGCTGGAAGCTTTCCTCCTGCTGAACCAAGGCTGTAAAGCTGCTGCACGTGCCCAGGTGTGAGTTTTGGTGTCTGAAAGCAGGGTTGGATGTTCCTTACAACACTCTCAACCCTCGTGGAAAGCAGGAGAAGGCAATGGGAGTTGTGCTGTAGCTGTGACTACACCAAGGTTTTAACCTTCCCCTGGGAGAGGGATCAGAGGGACTCTGGCTTGTGTACGTCAGGTCCCAGCTTCAAAACCCTGCGTGTTGCCTGGGGGATCTTACTCTTTTTTTGTGCCCTGACTCTGCAGTTTGGATTCAAGAACACTGAAGAGACATTTCATGCTGTTTCAAGTGAGGTGCCCTCATTTCTGGATAGCAGCACTCTCACAGTAATCCGTGGGTCTGGGTTTCTCCGCTGTGTGTTGTCTCTTGCTCTCCAAGTGCACCTGAAGCACTTCTCTGGCCCTCAAGTACCGTTCTTGTTCACAGCCATGAGTGGCAGCATGAGCATCTCCTGCTTCTGTCACATCCCCCTGAGCTCTGCCTGCTGCAAGGACATTCCCTGGCTGCTCCACCATCTCCCACTGCTCCAGCCTCCCATTCTCCCCCAGCTTTCCTGTCCCCAGTGTGGGGGGATGCCCAGGAGGGATTCAGGGGAGCCCAGCCCTAAGGGGAGACACTCACTCATCACTGCAAAACTTGTTTTGTCAGAGGAGGAAGAAATGTTTGGCTGCCTTGTCAAGCCGGTAGCTCTAATTCTGCTATGGGATGGTGACGCAGCTGCTTTTCTGTGGCACAAACCAGAGTGTCACACGCAGGATGGGGTGAAGGATGGCAGAGTGAACTGCTGCAGGTGCCCAGCCCTGTCCCCAGACACTCCTGAGGCCAGGAAGACACCGCACACGATGAGGAAAGAGTCTTAGTGGAGAAAAGTCGGTTTGCTTTCTTCAGATCTGCCCTGTCCCCTTCACACGCCCCGGCTGCCGTGAGGAGGAGGAGGAGGAGGAGGAGGAAGAGTCCGGTGCGAGCACGGAGCAGCAGATGGCACTCGAGCTCCAGCCCAGCCCCGCTCCGCCGCGCCGGGAAACAGTCGCTCGCAGCCGCCCGCAGTCCTTGGAGGGAATGTTCATCCCGGCTATACCCGGCGTCTATAGAACCTCCATTTACATGCCTGGGATGTTCCTCTCTGCTCGCAGCTCCAGATTGTATCTCTGCTTGTGTAGGTTTGTCCTTACACAGTGTCTGGATGTGAGATGATAAAGGGAGAGTGTTACTTTTCATTCACAGAGACAGACCCCTAATTTGCTTGGATGTGTTTTGTGATCGTGGCGTGCCTTTCCCTCAGAGCTGCCTCAGAACACAGAAACAAGTTTATTTTTTTTCTCAAATAAGACGATTTTGTCCCCACAGCCAAAATGAAGTGAGCTTGTTGTTCTCACACCGAAAATGGACTTGTAAGTACAGAAAGTGAAAAGCAAAGTTCAGCATGATTGTTACAGAGGCAACAGCCAGAAAGGTGTCAATGAGTCAGGGGAAAATGTTCCTGTTGAGATGGTCACGGTGTGTGCTGGGGATGCAGAGAGGTCCCCTGGCTGAGGAGCTCTGGCTCCCCTTGCTGTCCCAGCACTGCTGCTGCTCCTGGCAGAGCTGTCACATCCCAGGGCTGGCTGTTTGCAGGGACAGCTGAGCTTCCAAGCACACAAGCCTGACCCTGGATTCAAGCTCATTCTCCTCTGGACCCCATGGCCAGTGGCAGCTGGGAGGGCACAAGCCCCTGGAGGTGCCACAGCCTGTGTCAGGCTCTGTTTGCCCAGGTTTTGCCCTTGAACAGGACCAGATACCCAGGGTGGGGAGGAAGTGTTTGCCCTGCATCTGCTGAGCATCCCAGCCCCATGCTGAGTGTGCTGGGACCCCTGTTATTAAAAATGGGGAGGAAAAGCACTTGTGAGCCCCCAGCTCTCCCATGTGTGAGACCCATACAAATCCAGGAATTTTTGTCAGCAGCTTGACCTCTGGGGCAGTGTTCTGGCTCTGCAGGGAAGAGGTGTCTCGTTCTTCCCCTTGCCTGACTCCTCTGTAATGGAAGGGCTAAATGCTTATTACTTTTTTTGTAGCCTTTTCCACTTGCCAATCAAACATGTCTGGTTGGGGTTTGTTTTGTTTCCGTGTTGCTGGGGCTGTGCAGGACGCTCCATCTCACTGTAATTATGGTTCCATCATTGTCTTGGCACAGAAACATCTGCTGTCTCCCTGCGATCTCCACTTCCCTATTTCTTTGGAGAATTTCGTGGATCCCGATGACCTTCTATTTTCCATGACATCTCAGTGTACGCAGCTGTTCCTCCCTCATTCCCCTGATTCTCCATCTACCTCTTTTTTTTCCTATCAGCATCTCCAATGCATTTGGAATTTCAGCTCATCTGCTTATCAAATCAATATCTCGCCGTCGCCTCCGCGGCGTTTTGCCCCCCACTGCTGGGCTGCCTTCCCTCTGAGCACAGTGCATCCCCCAGCTCCTGCCTGGAGCCTTTGCCTTCCTCATTTAACAATTTAAAGTCCATTTTCTCTGGCTTTTTATTTTGATTGTGTTGTGCCCTTTGGCTGTCTGGGTCTGAGGCCCATCAGTGCTGTGGCTCTTCCTGAGCAGTGACGTGCCGTGGGATGGATGGATGGATGGATGNATGGATGGAGGGATGAGGGATGGATGGATGATGTTGCCACTCAAGGTGATGTCACTGCTGGTTGCGAATGACAAACTGAGCAAAGTTGGAGTGTGTGAGGAGAGGAGTTGTGCTGGGGCAGTGAAGGGGCTGGAGAAATACAGGCTCTACTGCTGATTTTGTGTGACCTTGTTGAAAGAGCATGAGGTCCATGAGAGTGATGAACAGAGATACTTCAGATTTTATTCTGTTCTGGCACCTTTTATTACTAGGACTTTACTCGTGTGCCTATTCTCTTAAAAAATATTAATTAAAATCAGTTCTATAGCTGTTGCAAAATGACTAATAAAACTCTGGGATATGACAGGACCTTAAATCTCTGCTTTGTTCTCCCTCTGAAAAGTATGCATCCTAATTTTCCACCTTCCTCTTCTGTCTCACTTGCCTGCATGGCAGGACCTCAGCCTGGCACTCCATGAGGCTGCAGCAAAATTAATCCTAAAAATATTAAAGGCACATGAATTTTTGTTGTTTTAGTCACCTTCAACCCATGATCTGTGTACATCTGAGCTAAGAATATCCTATTCCTGAAAGGTTTTGCAGAAGTTTGGCACCTGGAAGCTGTGGCAGAGGAGGGGAGAGCAGGTAGGGAGCTGGTGGAGATAAGGAATCACACAATAACTTCATAGATGGATGGAAATAACACCATGTTTGCATCACAGCTTTTCCTCTTTCAGGGGTGTGTTTATGCAGAGCAGAGCTGGGTTTTATACAGATCTGCTTTGCATGTGGGTGCTTGTACCTAAGTAGGGCTGTGAAATCATGGATTAAGGGTTCTAGTCATCCAAAAGGAGGGATGTGGCAGTTGGAGTGGATAATGACTCCCTGACTGGGGAGGAGAAACGCTCCCATGGAGATGGAAGCAGCGGGTTTGGTGAGGACTCAGCTCTGTGTCCTCACCCAGGCAGAGCTGTCAGAGCATCACCGACAGCAATTCCTGTTCCCAGGGGCAAGGACAGGGCACCTTCCCCTGGGCTTTTGCCCCTGTACAGGGAGAGGTGCACAGGAAGGCACAGCAGCAGCCTGGCTCCAACACGGGGGCTCAGGTGTTGGGCCAAGTGTGGATCTGGAATGGGCCAAACCAGAGCAAGAAAGTGGGAATTGCATAGGGAATAGGTGTTAGAGGGAATAATTTGCATCACTTAACGCCTCAACGACTCTGAAATAATTGGCTGTTTCCTGGGCATATCCAGAAGAGCTAAAGTGTTCTCCCTGTTGCCTTTTGCCTGGTGATCTTCCAGAGACCTGATTGTCTGCCTCTCCCTCACCCTTTACTTCCTGGGCCCCCCTCCCTCAAATTTCTCCCAGAGTTTGTATTTTCCCCCCAACAACGTCTCTAAAGAATCACAAATGTGTAATGTGTGTCCCAACGCTTGGATTTTAATAACGTGCAGCAACCCCCATCAGCACAGGCAATTTCACATTCAACACATTATTGCTATTTAAAGCGCCGAGGTATAAAAATGATTGGCAATCCAGCTCTGCCAGCCCGCGCCGCCGCTGCCAGATTGTGATTTTTAATATTGGCTGCTCTGTGCAGTCGTTCCCTCACCTTTGACTTGCAGATTTCCCAACGTCAAAATAGCAAAATCATTTTGGGTTGTACCAGGCACATTGCTCGCTGCTGAAAAGAAGCAATTATCATTAAATATCCCCCTGGCTGGATGTACACAGACACGCCCACACGGGCTGGGGCTGCTCCGCGGTTCCAGCCGAGCGTTTCCCCAGCTTTGCAAATATCCTTCACCTGAGCTGCTGCATTTTGGGGACTGGAGGGCCACGGGCAGGTGGGTTATTGTGTTGTCTTCTGTTGTGGTTATGGAAGAGGGAGGACACCTGGATTCATCCCAGGGGTGCTGCTCCAGGAGGGCTGCTGATTTTTGTGTTCCCAGGGTTGTGACAGAGGTCTCACACAGAGCCCAGAGGTGTTGGTTGTGTCAGGGCTGTTCCCATGAACGTGTTGCTCTGGGTTAATGTACAGTGTGAGTAAAGATTGGACCTTTGAGAATTTCTGTTTGAAGCAACCTCACCCTGCTTACCTTGGAATGACCAGAAAACAGCCCTTCTTATGTGGAAACAAGACTGTCTTTACTGAGATAATGACCCTGGAGACTTCTCTGCGTGCCACATAAAATCCAGTGAACACCTGACAGTTGCTTTCTGAGGTCCCGACTCCAGGCCCTGCTGCAGTGTCTGGAGGAGGGCACAGGAGCACCCTCATGCTCAGCTGTGCTCGAGGAGCTGTGCAGGGAGCAGGACCCACAGCGGGGTCCCTGGGGCAGGTAGTGCAGCTCTGGGGTCACACCTCGGGCTCCCACAGCTGCTCAGCGGTGACACTGGGAACAGGGATGAGGGGCAGCACGAGCTCACCACCACTGGGACATTCAACAGAGGCCTTTCTCTCCTAAAAATACCTTCTCCCTCTTGCTCCCCACAGCGGTGGAGGAGATGGTGTGCCAATTCCACCTGCTCCAGGCAGGAAAGAGGAAATCCTTTGGGATATCTTGGGGAAATCCTGGTGCCTGGTGCAGATGTGGAGTGAGCAAAGCCCTGGGCAAAGGCGGCCCCTGGAGCCCGGGAGCAGTGACAGCACTTTGTCACCGTATTTACACTTCCACTTGCCCAACATGAAGCGTTTGGCTCTCCTCCACTTGCAGAAGGGATTAGCTACTTCATAACATCTAGACAAGATAATCTCTCCAATTTTGCCTGGAAGAAGTCTCTGACAAAGAGCAGCAACGCAACAATAATGCCAGATGAAACAGTAATTGAGTTTGCCTTCTTATTACTTTCTCGGCTAAGTTTGTGTTGGTTTGAATTTTATTTTGTTGTTGTTGTTGGTACAGAACAGCAAAACACTGTCCCTGAGCTGATTCAGACCAGCAGAGTCTGTGGGAAGTGCAGCCACACAAGGAGGTGAGCAAAGAGGGGAATGACTGCAAAAGGTTACGTGCAGTGTCAGTAATGTTACACACTCCATCCTCACTGGAGCAGTGCTGCTCTGATGGTGCATCACAGTAATACCCCACGAGAGCCACAGAGCTTTAGTGCTGCATCAATCCAAAATGGCCTCAGCCAGGAAGAACACGTCCAGGAGCCTCTGCCCACTCCAGCTAAGTATTTTTCAGTTTCCCCGAGATTTTCCTTCCCTTGAAAGAGCACCCTAGTATGAAATAGCAGGAAGAATAGCTGCTGGGCTCCTGAGGGCCTCCCGGCGTGGTTCCCCAATGATGCAGAGAGTTTCATTTGCAAAGGTGAAGCTGAAGTGCTCTCGAGTGCCAGCGAGGCAAATGTCACCTCCTGCAGCGCTGCTGGACCGTGGGCTGGGCACGGCTGCTGGCTCTGCCCAGACAGCCCCAGCTCAGCACCTGCTCCTGCAAAATTGGGCAAGCAATGGTGCATGCAGGAGACGTGTGCTGGTACTGTGTCATCCCAGCAATATTTTAAGGATAACATAAGAGGCTGCTGTCAATCCTGGCCTCGAAGCAAAACACATCATCCTTGTTTCCTTTCTCTGCTCGCTAAGTGATAGCCATGTATATTTTTAAGGAGATTGTCCTTTGGATTCTTTTTATTTGTCACCCAGTATCAAAGCTCTAAAGGTCACATTTTTCAAGTTCTTTCCTTGGAGCTTCAAAGACTATACATTTACTTTAAACAAAAACTAAAAACCCAGCAATTTTAGAAAACCACTCCACACCCAGGGACTGGGGAAAGCTCTAAATACCACTGCCAAAGCCCAGTGCTCTCAGCTCAGCTTAAGAGCAGTTTTCTTTTGCTTCACTATAACCAGTCTGTAAGTGTATTTACACTTAGAAATTGCACGTTTGTAATCGTGCCTGTTCATAGGCAAGTTATGACAAACAAGTGTGGAGTGCCCAGTTCTTATTTGAGGCAGTTAAATGTTTGGTCCTGCTCACCCCATCTGCAGGCTCTGCACCACTCCCTCATCCCAGGGGAACACCAAGGCTCCAGGTGGAGTAGGGCTGTCCCCTCAGGGCTGTGGCAGTCACACAGCACACACAGGCACTGGTGCCAGTCTGACCTGGCTGGGTGCCACCTCCAGGACAACACGTGGTGCCCAATCTGGCATCGAGGCAGAGGGGAGGGAGATGGTGCCTGACCCAGCTGAGAGCCTTCAGTGCAAAATTAACCCATCAACGTAATTTAGGTAAGTCTGGAGTGGCAGAGTGGTTTCATTACAATGCAGTGCTCCATGTGGGATCCCAGCCTCTCTTCCTTCAGTGTCTGGAGCCTGGAAGCCACTTCTGCTGGGCTGTCAGCTGGGCCTCACACAGGTTTTCAAACAGCTCTCAGTGTGAGCATTAAGCAGGTGGATGAGGCTGGAAGGGAAATGAAGGACCTAAAGATCTGGATCAAGCTCAGGAGGAGCGAGGGGAGCATTGTTACAGACCTTGTCACCCAAAATCTCTTTTGGATCTTACTGTCCTGACAAAGCTTACTCTAATTATTTGCATAGCTTGATCTTGATATCAGTGGAAACTCCAGCTGAATTCTGGCCAAGAAAGGACGGGTATGTCAGGGCCAGTTGCTTAATTATGTTTACAACTAAATTGCTGCAGTACATCTTCACTTCCTCGAAAGTGATTTTCCTCTGCTCTTTAATTTCATAGAACGATATGAAAGACATGAATCTTCATGAAACTCCTCTCCTAATGCAGCAGAGACTCCACAGTGTTTGCAGGCTTTGCTTTTCATCACAAGAGGTCCCAGGGGAGGTTCAAGGTAGGATCCTTGCCATCCCGGCTCAGCAATCACAGAAGGCCAAATAAATAAAGCAGGAAGTTGGCAAAGCCCTGATTCAGCAGAGGCAGAAGCACAAGTTCAGCATTAACCTCTGCTTAAAATGATTTGGTACAGAAGAGTTAATCTCATGGCTGCCCAAAAGTCAGACCAGGAATCCAGGGCCTTGACAGATGGCATATCAGTGCTTTAAATCCAGTGGGAGAGGGTGCTTAAAGCTGAGGAATGTCTTAAATATGGGAAAAGCACTTTCCCTGGAAGGAGGCAGTAACTCAAAGAATGGTTTCCAGTCCATGGCCAGATGTGGTGGTTGGGTGTGATTTTGGCCAAGGCACTGACGCCCTGAGTGAGGCTGATGTTGGATGGCAGGGGATGGGTGATTCCAGAGGAGGCTGCCCGGCAGCTCCTCCTCTCTGCCATTCCCTGGAGATCGCTGTGGGGAAGGCTGGGACTGCAGGGGTGTCAGAGCAGCAGCTCAGCCAGGGGCAAGCAAGCACCGCCCTGGGGAAGGACAGCGTAGGATCGGGGCAAGGCTCCGTGTGGATCAAAATACCCACAGGGGAGGGATGCAGAGTCTGCCACATGGAGTACAGGGGTTTCTGTGGGCACTGGGTGGGAGCAGAGGGAGGGAGGGGAGAGCTGTGTTTGTGGGTTAACCGTGTGAGACATCCCCGCAGGGGGGAGTGCGACGCTCTCCCAGCCCCAAACGCGCCCGACCCCGCGGGTGCCGCAGCCGGCCGAGCCCGGCTCCCTCGCTCTTCGTGCTTATCTGATCTGCACCTCCGTAATGATGTGGTTAGAATTGAATTATGGTGCTTTAATGTAGTTACAGCTACATTTCCCAGGCACATTTCTTCCTGACGTACAATGCTGGAATTTAGGATGTGGCCAGAGGCTGTGTGGGACTCCTTGTCTCCCGGGCTTGCTGCATCCTTGCCACGTGCTGTGCCAGGCCCTGGCCGGAAAGGCAACCTGAGGAGCTCGAGCCACAGCTGGTGCTGGAAAATCAGTGAATTACATGGAAAGCCAGGGAATTACATTAAAGGTGGCAGCCCTGTGTGCAGGGAGTGAGGCTCCTGAACACGGCCAGGCATGGCTGGACAACAGCCCCTGGCATGGCCAGCGGCCCACAGATGGGTCTGCTTTTGTCCTTGCTTTCCAGCTGCAGGAAAATACCTTCAAAGATCCACGGAAGAAGGGTTGGTCTTTAGCCAATATACGTGGTAGTGTGACTGTGAGGATTTTGTGCCCATTGAAGATCTGTGCTGACATAGTCTAAAGCCTCATGGAAACTTTCTTGCTCGTGTGTCCTTCGATGTTACCTTAATGACCATGGAATTTGCTGTATCAGCAATAAGAATCATTTGATTAACTGGAAAGAAGTAAACAAAGTAGTTAACTCTAAAGTCAGACAGGAAATGATGGGTTTGCCATTTCCATCATGCCATAGGTGCAGGAATGCCCAAACTTCAAAATGTGAGGGATCCCCACCATCGACAGAGAGGGAGCTTTGCTTATCAACCTCTCAGGGTGTTTTCATCAATTCTGATCTGCCTGTTGCTAATTTAGAGCGATGGTGTTCTCTGGGGAGTGACTTGTTTTTCCTACCCCTGATTCAGCTCCATACTTAAGAATTTTAAATGCATGTGCATATCCAAATGAGTGTCTGTATTTATCCAGATCCTGCCAGCACACGTTTTGCAATAATTCTCCTTGGATGCTCTTGCTTTCTCCCGCAGTCGATTTTTTTGAATGACATGGAACTGATAATGGATGTGGTTTCAGTGTGATCAGGCTGACTTGTCTCATTCCACCTCTCCTGCTTTTGAGCAGGAATGTGAGGACTTGCTGCGTCTATTTTAGATTCCGTCATGAAAGGAATAATTGAGATTGAGATTCTTAGTCACTCAATGTGGAAGGTCAGGGAATTAATGCTGTGTTACACCAGACCATTCATTTACTGGGCCTCCTTTTTTTTTTTCTCCCCTTAACTGTCTGTGGAGGAAAACAAATGTGGCTCAGAGAAGGTAACGCATCTTCCACAGCACACACAGCCCCAGCCTCTGATAATACACACTGTTTATCTTTATTTTGGGGGTGTTCCAGGGTACTTTTATCATCGTAATTGATTAGTGGCGACAGGGAGAAAAAAATCCAGGAGTAACAGGAAGAAATGATTCCAGTGAATCCATTGACTCAGTGGTAGCATTGATCTACTTCTGGGAATTATTTATAGGAGAAGATTCATAGTTAATAATATTAGTTTGGACTTTGGGAGCAGTTTATCAGAGGCTCTTAAAGGCCTTTGGTAAAAATTAATCAGGGAGAGAAATAAGGTAGACAGCCTGGTTTTGGGAGTGGGAAGGAAATGGGATTCTGGCATAACTCCATCCACCCCAGGGTGAGAGACAACACAAGGGATAACTTAGAGTGCTTGGATATGTCCAAGCACAGGAGTGAGAGGCTGGATTTCCAGCTGCTGTATCAAACAACAGAGCCAGGGAAGTCTTTGGAAAATTCCCCACTAATCCCCTCCTCCAGGTGAAGCCAAGGTGCCCACAGTGACCCCCACCAGATCCAGCAGGGAGAGCTGCCCAGGGACAGCACAAACCCTCCTCTTCCCCTTCCTCTCCTCCCTGCTTTGTTTTTGGCTTTAGCTTAATTGATCTGGATCCTGCAATCCTACCCGCAGGAGGAATGACACATCTGAAAAAAGCAGGAGGATTTGTTTAAAGTGAGCTGCTTGGGTTTTTCTCTGTGTGTATATATAGAATTGCCTGGAAGTAGTAAATAGAATTAAACACTGTGGTTCTGAAAAACAAAATTCTCAGGGCTGTCTGTTGATTTCAAAGCTGATGAAAACAAAGCAGGCTTTGAAATCTTTCCTTGCAGAGCTTCCCCCTCCTCCCTTATCATATGAAAGATGGGGCTGATAATATTTGGGTTTTATTCTTCTTTTGAAACTGTTGAAAAAACACTGTTTTCTCAGTTAAGATGAAAATCACGATGTTTTTAATAAGGTCAGTGTAATGTCTTCATTAGAAAATGCTGAAATAATCTGATGTAGATCTGGAATTTGACAGGGAAAAACTCCAGTGTCTACCCAAAATATAGAGCCACATTTGGACCAGGTGCGAACCAGTACTGCTTCCCTAAAATTACTGGTTGTAGGATAACCTATTCCTGTTTAGGGACTGGCTGCTGTGTTTTTAAGTAGCTCGCTCCTGCGCAGCCAGACTCTGTGGTTTTTGTTGGTTTTCCTGCCTGGCCCTGGGCTGCTGTGAGCCCCAGGGCTGGGCAGTGCTCATGGGCGTTGGGTTTGGTGGTTTCCTTTCAGATGATGGAGCAGGTGGAAACAGAGGGGTTGGCAGCATGGGAGGAGGCGTGGAGCTCACCACGAGGAAACACAGGTGACGTTAATGGATGGGCAGCCTCAAATGAAATCAAAAATATCCAACACACTAAGTCTGCGCTCTGCTGAAATTTTGTCTACAAGTATCACAACCAAAGCTGCTCAGTGCTGTGCACTTAAAAGCCTGTCCTCTGTTGTGAATCCGAGGGATTCACAACACGGGAAGTCTTTGCCCAGCTTTTTGGAGATGTGGATGGCACCTAGACAACCCTGACCAGCCTGACACCCCAGACCCTGAAGACATCTCTTCCATCCCCTGTGCTGAGTCTCCTCCGAGGCAGGGCTGGCACAGCCCCTCTCCTGGTGTGGCTCTGTGGGGTGCTGCGGGCACTGGGGTAACGCCCGAGGCAGATGCACCAAGAAGACCAATTGTTTGCAATGACATATTCTGCATTTTAAATGATCTTTGACTTCCTGGCAGCTCCCCAGCATATCACCCCCTGGAATTGTGTCTAAATAATGTTTGTCAGGTGAAGCCACAGCTGGGCAGCAGGCAGGGCCCTGCTCCTCACTGGGGACCTCCGAAACCCACCGGCCGATCAATCTCCACAACCTGCTAAATGATAGATGGAATGTAATATAGGTCATTATTTCTTCCCTATGCACGAAAATGAATTATTCAGTAGATTCAGATCCTTTTTATTATGACACTGAATTTATAGAGCATACAAAACATAAATGCAGATTTCTACAGCCCCAGATAGATGAACTCGTTCTCCAGGCAGCGTGAGGTGGATGCAGCCCCTTGGAATTGCTGCATGGCAAAGATGGGATGTCCAAGGAACTGCAGCCTGGGAGATTGGGACCTGCCACCTTCCTTACCTGGAACAGCATTGCTAATCCATGCCCAGCTGGTTTAGGAGCCCAAGATCTCATTGTTTCAGATGGCAGGCTCTCAGGACCCACGCATCTCCAAGGACATTTGGGGTCTCATGTCACTTTGGCCTCATAAATGCTGATCTTAACAAACTCTGCATCTGTGTCTCTGATATGAAATGGGACTTGTAAAAATTGAAAGGCGATTGATGAGGCCAAAGTCGGCCAACGAGAGTAGGTGCTACTTGAGTATGTGGACAGATGGGATCGTCACAAACTCGTCTGTCCTGTGGAGCCACCGTGGAGGATCTGGGCTGGTTTGAATCAGTAACTTTCCTTGTTATTGGACTAAATGCTCCAACTTTTAATTGCACAGCTAGGGAGAACGTTATCCCTGGCCGGCAGTTACAGATGTCAACTTTGCAGTTCATTAGCTACTTCCCAAATTCCGCTGGGATTTTTGATTTTTAGCATGAACATTAGAGGTTGGAGAGGAGGAGAGCAGAGGGCAAGCCTGCAAACTCTCAGTGGGCTGGAGGAAAATCTGGGATTGGGGCTGGGTGCTGGTGACTGCTGCCAGAGGAGCAGGACAGCGGGTCCTGGTTTGTCACCTGTGGGCTTCAGGTGCTGAGTGTGTCCCCAGAGCATCCCTGCTGCTGTGGGTTTGGTTTCTGCTGTGACAGCAGAGTGCTGAGAAAGACCAAAACCGACTGAACAGATTGAAACTGGTCACCCCCCTGAACCCAGCCTCAGCTCCCGGGGAGGTGGAGAGAGAATGTACTGATAAAGTCTTCCCAAAGCCGTTTGACCTGTAGCATTTGCTGATGGAAGGGATAGCAGTGGAGATTTCCTTTTAATATATAGCAATCCAAATTTCTTTCTGAGCTGTAAGCAGCTGCACTGAAGTTTCTTCTGTCCATCAGCAAAATCTGTCTTGTGCTTGTTCATTCTAGAACCCCTTTAAAATTCTGCACCGCTGCCAGAGAGATTAAAGGGGTAATATAACCCCAGGAACCGCTCTCCTGACTAGTAATTTCCCGGTGATTATTACGAGAAATAGCTAAGATCTAAAGGAGGCTCAAAGGGGGGAGAAAAAGACTGTTCTTTAATCCCCCCCATCCGTTTCTTTTGCACATTGGTGCTGCTCACTCGGCTGGGGCAGGGCCAGGTCAGCCCCTTTTCCTGCCCCACTGCTGAGCCAGTTCAGCACTTCATGGCAAAAATAAAGGGAATTATATCCCATTTGACAGTGGTCAGCATCAGGGAACAGCCAGCTTCAGCCCCTCGGTGGGGCCGGGGGCTCCGGGAAGAGTGTCACGGGCCCGGGGCAACAGTCCCGAGGGGACAGTCGCGGGTGTCGCTGCCCCCAGGGGANGACAGTCGCGGGTGTCGCTGCCCCCAGGGGACAGTCGCGGGGTTGTCGCTGCCCCGAGGGGACAGTCCCGAGGATGTCGCTGGCCCCAGGGGACAGTCCGGGGGGTNGGGGGGAGGGAGCGCCGGCGCGGCGCTGAGCTAAGCCGATCCCACGTGTGACGGATCTGGCTGCTGCCCCAGCGCCTCTCCAGTGAGATCCTCCGGTAGCGGAGGGAGGAGGAGGAGGAGGAGGAGGAGGAGGGGGGAAGGGAAAAAGGGGCACAGCAAGCGGAGCGGAGCGAACCGAGCCGGAGCCGGGCCGGGGGGGGCGGGTTGGGCGGGCGGGGGGGGTTCTCTAAGGGGCTCTCGCTCGGCGCGGCCATGGAGGCGGACGGGAGCCAGGCTACCTCGGGGAGCCCCGGAGAGGCGCAGCACGACCCCGGGTAAGTCGGCGGGGCGGCGGGGGCGCGGAGCGCGGCGGCGAGGGGCGGTCAGGCGGGCCCGCCCCGCTCCGCTCCGCGCCCCTCCGCCCCGCCGGGAGCTGCCCCGTCAAAATGGCCGATCCCGCACCGGCGCTCAACTCCGCTCTGCTCTCTCCCTCCAGCAAGATGTTCATCGGCGGCCTCAGCTGGCAAACCTCACCAGGTAACCCCCGCCCGCCGCCCCCTCCCCACGCGTGTCCCGCCCCGCGTGGGCCGCGTCCCGCCGCGCCGGGCCCTGCCCGCGCCCCCCCATCCCTGACCCTCCTCTCCCTCTCTGCTCTCTCTCCGCAGACAGCCTTAGAGACTATTTTAGCAAATTCGGAGAAATTAGGGAGTGTATGGTCATGCGGGACCCCACCACCAAGCGCTCCAGGTAAAACCGCCGCCCACCCCGCTCGGGCTGACAAACTTCGCGAGTTGCGGTCGGGGCGGGTGGACCCGCACCCCCCCGATCCCACCCCAAAATCCCAGCCCCGCATCCCGCCCCAGGCGCGGGGCGCTGCGGGGGGGCTCTCCCCGCCCGCATCCCTCCAGCCCGGAGCAGGAAACAAAGCGGCCGGTGGGGCCGGGGGTCGGAGCCGGCCGCCCCCTGCACCCGGAGGCTTCGGGGGAGGGGACAGGAGAGGAAGGAGGGAGACCCAGCGGTTTATTTTTATGACTTCTCCCTTTGGCTCTAATTCTCATCACCACCCCCCCCAACTCCCCCCCCCCCGCCCCGCCATCCCCTCCGCTCTTTGTCTCTTCGCAGAGGCTTCGGGTTCGTTACGTTCGCGGATCCGGCGAGTGTAGACAAAGTCCTGGCTCAGCCGCACCACGAGCTGGACTCCAAGACGGTAGGTGCTGCGTGGGGCTGCCCGCCGCCCGCCCGGCACGGCGGGGCCGCCACCCGGCCGCTGCCAGCCCCGCTCGGGCCGGTGCCGCGGGCGGTGTCAGGCTGTCATTGAACCGGGACCTTGCGTGGCTCGGCTTTTCCTTGAGATTTTTTTTCTAGACTCTGCCTTTTAACTTACCGAAAGCGGTAACTTTCTTTCTTTTTTTGTTTTTCTGTTTTGTTTTTTTTTTCCTCCCCCGAAATCCCGAATTCGCCCATACCGGCCGCTGGCTCCTCCCCCGGCCTTATATTTTATTGAGCGGTGACATTGAAAAAGCTGTGGAGTAAAATCCAACTTTTTTTGGTGTTGGGCTGCGGCATGCTTTCTGCAGGGAACTTTGTGATTCTTTTGATTGATTATTTATGTATTGTTGAGCGCGTTTCAGGGTGTGAGTGACGTACTGTCAAACCGTGAAAGCTGCTGCTCGTGTCATTTCCCAAAGTCATTTTTTGGAGAGGTCCACTCACCTGTGATGGCAGGGCCCCTGTGAAAGGCACGCGGTAATTTATGGGAAGCTCTGCAAGAGCTGGAGAGTGGATGTGGTAGAGAAGCACAAGTCCTAATGTGTTGTTTTTTCTCCAGAGCTTTTTGCTGCGCTCAGTCTCCAGTGCATAACATAAGGAAAAAAAAATGCTTGTGAGATGCAGCTGTTTTGTTTTTTTTTTTTTAAATAAACATTACATTTGTTTGTGATTTTTTAAACAAAAATACCACACCTGAGTTTGCCCCCCGCCCCAGTGTGGTGTTTTCAGTGTTGGGTCAAACAAAAGGTGTGGGGCAAGTGCAGCTCTGGGCCCTGTTTCCTCCCTGTGATCAAGGCCAAGCAGAAAAGATGAAGTTTTGTGCCTCCTACTTCGTTGTAGTTTTCAACCTCGGCAAAGCTGGGAGGGGAGGGGGGAAGGACACTGCTAGAGGTCATCAGTGCTCTGGTGCTGCTGGCTCTGGAGGGGGCTGAGTTTTGGGAAGGGAAGGCTGGTGCTGGTGGAACTGTCTGCCGAGACATTCTGCTGGGCAGATCCAGCCTGGTCCTTGCTGCCACTGGGGTTTATAGGCTGTGTTCTGGGGCTTAAGGGTTTTATTTTAACCTGAGCCTGGTGTTAGGAGCAATCCTGTCTTGGTGCTGCAACATCTCGTGGGTGCCTGTGTGTGGAGATTATAGTTAAATGAAGAAAGGGAGAAGCAGGAAGCAAATGTGAGGATATGTTTTTTTAAAAATGTAATTTATATGGAAACAAAAAGCCTCAAGCTCTTGTAGAAGCAGGTGGAATCTAGTGTTTTAATTTGACCTACAGATTCTGCTGGGCTTGCCTGAACACGAAGCCCATGCTTTCACATGCCTTAATAATTTGATTTTAGGTTTAATCAGATATGGTAAGATAACTGATTCAGCCGTGCTCCTGAAATTAAACTCACCAGACTTTTCATGTACAGCTGTATTCTCTATGTGTTTTTAAAGATAAATTTAGATAAGAAGAACAAAGGCAAACAGTATCTTGAACGAGAGTTTTAAAAAAAAATCATGGGAGGACACCCTGTCATATTTCTGACTATAATTAGGTCCTCCCCCAGCTTTTTTCTTGTATCACAGTCTAGTCCCTGCAATGTATTAATTTGCTCTTCTCTGGGGGAGGGGTGAAGAGCTTCACCAGGGCAAATCTGCCTCGGTTTTGGTTGTGTGATAATGATTGAATCAGTCCAAATACAAAACTGACCTTAGAATCAGTAGCACAGCTTACAAGTACAGCGCAGAGCCAGGCAGGTCCTTTCAGGCGTGTATTTGTAGAGCATTGTAGTAACTGTTGTGCAGTATAACAAGGCATTTGACTCTGTTTCAACGTTCAGCACAGGAGGCAGATCGGTTGGGTATTGGCATGGAAACGTCGCTCTTGTTTACAGTTACGTTAAAAGCTTTGTTTAGGTAATGGCCATTCATATCAGAAATAGTATTATAGTCATTTCCTAGAGGACTTGTAGATACAGTAAGTAGAATTGTACCTAACTAACTAATTTTTTTTTTTTTGGTAGAACTTTGATTTTTTTGTTTTGTTTTGTTTTGTTTTTTTTTCCTTTTTGGTTGTTTAAATAGTTGACAGGGTTATGCAAAAGGTATGGATTTGCCACGTTCATTGCTAGTGTTTGTCTTCAAAGGCTGACGGTGTTTATCCAAAAGGTTTTGGGAAGGAAAATTCAGTTCTTTTAGAAAATCTGTCGCTGTGGTGCGAGGGACTCCATGCTCTTTGAACTGACCTTCAAAAATGAATGTGTTGCTTTGGAGTTTAATGGCTCTCCCAGCTTTTACCAGCAGGACTTTGCAGTGATGTCCCTCTGGTGGGCCTGGTGTTCTTTGGTGGGAAAACTTGTAGTTTTGGAGCAAACGTAGAAATGTGCATATTTTTCCACCTTTGGGTATTGCTGTGGAAAATCCGTACCTGTTGTATTTCCCCAGTAGACACATGCCTAGTCAGTGCTGAATATATTTGTAGATAATGTTAATCTCTATGAAAAGGTTAGCTTTCTAGATAAATAATTTTACTTTTTATGCTTTTTGAACAATAAAGTGGCATGTAATCGCTCATTTCTCAGGTGTGTCCTAAAAAAAGATACAATATTTGTGTCTGATGGAGGCAAATCAGTTTATCAGTTGCACATCAAATGTCTGCAGTATTTCCCATTTTGACAAATTAATTGAGTAAAACTGCTTTTTAGGAGAGGCCCGTGGTTATTTAGCAGTGACAGGAATATTTATCACCACAGGAATAACTATACCAAATGGAAACATCTCCTCTTCTTCGTCAGGGTTTGCTTGGGGGGGAGAACACAACAAAATGCAAACCCGAACTCTGAAAGAAAGCCTGTCCTTCTGAATATTCCTGACACAGTCAGTTATTAGTGGCATCAGTTGGTTGTACAGGCAACACTGAAAGCAGTTGCAGGTTGCACAGTTCAGGTAGGATCTGGTACTTCAAAACCTCCTTTTCCAGACCCTTTATGTAGAAGATGTCTGTGTGCAGGTGCTGCTGAGACCCAGAAGTGAAACCAGCAGCACACAGGCGTTTTTACTGTGATTTAGAGGGGGCTGTTGTTAAAAGATGTGATGTTTTTGTTTACATCTAACCTTCTGCCTGCGTGCTCCCTCCAAACACCACTGGGTGCCATTTCTTTGCGTCTGCAGTGGTGCCTTTTTGGTTTTGTGTAATATTTGAATGGCAGAGAGGAGTCCCTTTTTAGAGATGACCCCTGTGAAGTTGCGTGTGAGGTTGCAGAATTAGCATTTTGGGATGCAGAGGGGACGTGCTAATTCATGCAGTGCAAGGGGAGCCAACGCTGCATCTTAAAACAGGGCTGGGGGTAAAGCAGGGATTTATTTTTTTTTTTCCTCTGGTGATGTGCTTCATTCATGGATAGTTCAAGTAGCTCCTTAATGGGAAGCCTTTTTTAGGAAGTTGTTTACTTCTGATTTCAGTGTGTGTATATTTCACACACATCAAACTCGTTTGTAACTTACTCTCCTCCCTTCCCACCCCATCCCAGAAATGCCCCTTTGGAGTTTTCCATTGCTCACACATTTTCTTTGAAAGTGAGTAAATCAAGTGGGCATATTATTATGAAGGAGACTCTAGTCCTTTGAATGTTTCAGTTTTAATAATTGAAATGCGAATAATTTGACTTTGGTTTTGACTTTCCTTTTTTGTGTGGTGTGGCTTGTCAGTTAGCAAAACAAAGCAGGAAAAAAGTAACCTCAAAGCCAAGTGCAGGAAGGGGCAGGTGTCAAAGCCACCAAGTTAAGATGTTGGTCAGGAATGCTCGCCCTCTTTCTGTGCAACCTGTAGGGCATGGGGATCATCCTCAGCATGCAGTTTTGGTGGTAGAGAGCACCCAGGGACTGATCCTGAGCTCCCTGAGCACCCATGGGGATTGCTGCCCAGAAGATGATGGAGAAGTGCAGAAGAGATGTTTTCTTCCTCTCTTCCCACCTCCCTGCCCCGGCCAAACTGCCCAGACAAACCCAGACTGTGACCTATTGTTTCCAGAGCAGCTCTGGATGACCCGGTGTGCTGAATTACAAGCCTGAGAAATGAGGGATTAATAATTCAGTGATTTAAAATCAAAATAATGTAAACTGACAACCAAAGCTACCCTGTTGATTTCCCCCTTTCTTTTTCCTCAGATTGACCCTAAAGTTGCGTTTCCCCGACGAGCACAGCCCAAGGTAAGTAGGAGGATCGATAATAGGATTTCAGGCACACGGAGAATCATTGTTGCCAGGCAGTTCGGGTTTCAGCCGGGGGATTGGCGGTGAAAGCTTTCGAAGCCGAGTGCTGCTCTGGGGGGGATCAGTGCGTGGCTGTGGCCCCGGGGCCGCTCCGTGGCCGGGCTGGGCAGCGGCGCCGGGGTCGGTTCTGCCGGTTCTGCCGGTGCCGGTTCCGCCGGAGCCCCGCGCCGGGCGGCCGCTCCGTGCAGCAGCGCGCTGTGCCTGCCGTTTGTGAAGAGTGTTTGGATTAAGTGCAGGCTTCGGGCTTGTTTTGAGCTGAGCTTTCAGTTCTGCGGTTGTGATGGATGGGGAGACGTCTCTGCCTTCATTGTTTGCAAATTTTCTTTTGTGTAACTCAAGGGATGTGTGCGGGGATGTGTGTGAGGCTCGGGTGGCAAGTTTGTGACGAGGCTCCCAGCTCTGGGGGCCACTGGGTGATGTCCTGCAGGGGTGAGGTGTGGGTGTCCAGCTGGTCAGGCTGGCCGGAGCAGTGTCCTGGCCGTGGTGTGGCACAGGGACACGGGCCCCTCTGCCCCTGCGCTCCCGCCGGGTGCCGCTGGGTGCCATGTCTCCCGGAGGAGCTGCCTGTGGAACACAAGTGGTCCTTGCTCTTTAGGTTGTGCCTAATGAAAACAAATCAATTTCAAAGCCGAACTTGCAGCCTGTGAATTTTGAAAGCCAGAGGCTGAAAGAGAACTTTTGTAATTGACTTTTTTTAAATTTGCTTTAGAGAGTCGATCGGAAAAACTTAATTTAACTGATGTATGGCACTTGTGTACACACTTGTCATCTTGGGTAACTTCAGTCTTCTGGTAAAAATGGGAGGAAAAGGCTGCAAAGTTGTAGATGCAAGTCAGTAAGGAAAAGTGGTTTGAAGTTGGTGGTGGGAAACTTACCTGACCAAGTGCCTGAACTGTTACTGCATACAGCTCCTCATGAAAGCAAGCAGTGTAACCGTGTGTGTTGAACCATGATGTTAAATATTGCACAAAGGAGGCATCCAGGAAAAACCCTGTGTCATTTAAAACCCCCAGGCACAGCACAAGAGATGTGCTGGGGAGTTCTTAAAAAAAAAAAAAAAAAAAGAGACAGCCTACTTGCAGAATTTTAAACCAGACTAACGTAGGCAAATGTTTAGAGGTTCTTTTCTTCCTTGGACATATCTAATAACTAATTGGTGAATAATAGTGTGCCTGGCTTGCTTCTGCACTGAGCAAAGAGTTTATAGTGTGTGGGGCTTGTGGCTTCTGGATTATGTTGTTGGATTGATGCCATCTGTAACATACAATTTAAAGTTACCAGAATTTTGATCTTGTGCTTGATGTGCCTGTCCCCCTTTCCAATGCCTTTTAAAGGTTAATTTCCATTTTAAACTGTCTTCAGTGCCAGTTATCTGTTTTTACAGTGTTATTTGGAGAAGTTTGTAATGCTTACAACAGAGCTGTTAAGCTGTCCCACGTGGTTTCTTCTCCGACAATTAAAAAAACCAGGACATGTCTTACATTGAGGATATTAGTGAGTTAAATTTATGTGTTAAGGAATGCAAAATCAGGTCGTATTCACAAAGGGGATTTTGTTTTTCTACACATAGGGGGGATTTTTTCCCTTGGTTTTTGGTAACAGACATCTTCCAAGCGTGGGGCAAATGCTGGAATGGACGTTAAATTCCACTCTTAGCAGGAACTCGCTCTCTCTGGAGAGGTCAGCAGTGTCTGTTGCTGCTTTTTACACATTTGTCCTTTCTAAAGTGTTGGGATTTCTACGGGGCACTTGAAAAAAATCTGAAGATTGAAAACAGTCTAATTTGAAGACTGAAGAAAATCAGATGGAATAAAGAGCAGATTTTACATCAATTATGATGTATTATTCTGGCAAGCGTTTCATAATCTGAATATTTTGTTTTCTGTTTTTTTAATTAGATACTCAATTAAGGTTTGGGACTTCAGTTGTTCATTTATCCCAGTTGAATAGCGAATGCTCAGCGTTAAAATGTGACTGTACTTTAGTCTAATTAACTAGCTAATGCTTGGGTCTGTGGCGATTAATGGCATTTAATGAAATGTCTCTGTCTCTCTCTAGGTGTAAGAGGAGAATTGGTGTTTTGTTTTGTTTTTTTCCCCCGAGTAATCTTCCTTTTTGGTATGTTTACCAAAATGGGGATTTGTTTGGGGCTTTTTTCTTTTCCTGTGATTTTCGTGGCAGTGATGGGGGCTGAGGTGGAGCAAGGCTGGGGGGTGCATTTCCCCTTCTCGTGCTTCCCTCCATCCACCCATCCCTGTCCTGAACTCCTCAGTGGGCCCAGCTGAGCTTTGCCACTGCCTGTGCTGGTCCCTGTGCCCGTGCTGCTCCTGTGGGGTCACCCTCACTTCTCCCTTCCCCTCCTGCTCCACAGTCACTGCCCAGCCCTGCCCTTGCAAACCCCAGCCCAGTAAAGCTTTCTTGGGGGCTTTTAAAACCCCATCTCTGTGGTTTGTAACCTCTCTGGTGATGCAGATTGGCTCCTGAGCAAGCAGTGGCAGGTTGTAACAGCCCGGCATTCTTCCCCGTTTCCTTAGAGTGACCCTCGCAGAAAATCCTCCTGATTGCCTCCTGTGGATTACCAGGATGTGTAATCCTGCTCTCCTTGGGAAGGCCAGCACCACTTGAAGCCATTGTTTTAGGAAATTGGCTGCAGGGTTTAACTCCTTGGGGTTCTGGTGAATATATGTCTCCTTCCTCGGGGCTGCTGTTCCTTGATAAAAATCTGTCTTGCTTCTGAGTGCTGGAAGGCACTCCGTAACAGGAGATCATTTATAACTCTGCTGACTTAAAAAATCCTTAAAACTCAGCAGTGATGGGGCACCAGTAGTTTTGTACCCCCTTTTGAATATTGAAGACTGCAATGATTGGACTTACTATTATACATAGCCTGCCATTTCTGATGTTACCTGCTCTGTTAGGCTGGGGAAGCCTTACCCAATTTAACATGTTCATTAGATATTTTCAAATGTAAGCAAGTTCCTCCCTCACGCCTCTGCCTCAGGGATTTATTTCAAAAACAAACTAAAACAAACCCGAAGAGCAAAAGGACGGCAGCCTCAGTCAATGAAGTAGCTCCTTGGCCATGAAAATGTCTTTGGTACAGGAATTTGGATGCTTCGTTGTGCAGAGCCATGTATGAAACAGAGGCCAGTAAAATGAGCCAAAGTTTAGAGTTAGTGAGGCTGCCCACAGAGATCTACTTTGTGCTCAGGTTCCTCCAGGGTGGGACTGAGGTACTTCCTGCACTTACTACAGGAGTATGATACGTGTGGTTGGGCACGGCTCCCACAAGCTGTAGTAAGGTGTGTGACACTCGTGGGCACCGTGGCCGTGCCCTGCTGGCTGTGGTGTGGAGCCTTCCCGCCGTGACAAAGGCAGGGAGGTGCCAGGTGCTGCTGGAGCTGCTCCCCTGAATCCCTGGTGTGGGCTGGCTCTGTGTGTCTGCTGTGCTGTCTGCTGGTCACCCTGAGTGCAGGTGGCCGCTGAGTATTTTAATTTGGGCTCTGCTCTGCGTGGATTGGGTGTGGAGCATTGGGGCCGTTCAGTCACAAAACAGCAGAAGGATTTGATTTGGTGAGAGGTATTTTGTCTGCTAGTGGGCTGGGGATGCAGGACAGCCATGTCTTTATTAGATGTTTCACTGTCACAGAGGTTGGTGCAGGACTGTCCTGGCCCCTCTGTGCCCCAGCTGGGTTTCCTGTCTGGCTGGCACGTGGGCTCTGAGCAGTTGTGCACATCTGGTCCTTCTTCTTGGGCAAGAGGCAGCGTCAACAGCTCTCCTTTCTTGTGAGAAGCTGCTGGTTAAAGCCATGTGAAGCTGCCTGTTCCAAAGCAGCAAATGGAGGGCATGCCCTTTCAGAATAACACCCAGGCTAACCTGGGATTTTTTTTTTTTAAAGCTAACCAGTGGATTTGGATGTCTGATTCCAATTAAGTTAACTGTGGGTGGGGTGTCTGAGTCCCTTGGCTGGCTGATAAGTCTCAGCCAGAGTAGCAGGGAGAGATTTTATTCCAGAGCAAATGATGGACCTTGAAAATCAAGAGTTCTGTTTGTTTTCTCCCCTGCTTCTGCCTGTAAACTGCTCCAGGTTAGTCCTACTGCTTCCCATCTTATTTTAGGTGTTAGGTAGACTTTGAAGTTTCTTTTTTTTTTTCCCTCAAAAGAATGTGACCTGGACACAGTAGCAGAACTCAGGATTCTTCCTTTCCTGCCACCCTTCCTTCCCCACCAGGCTGTAAAGAGCAGCAAGGTCAGGCCTTTTCCTGATGATTTTTTAAAATTCCTTTTAGATTCCCCTGCATTTGCAGGTCTGGGTGGAGTAAGAGAGGATGTATTTCCTGCTGTTGGCATCAGGCATGGATGTGTAGCTGGACAATAATCGTGGTGTCATCTGTGTGCAGAGCAGTGTGAAGTCCTTCCCAGATGGTGTGGGGCATTTCCTTGGGTGCACCACGGCCACTCTTTGGGTGTCTCGTTCAACCGGCCTTGTCCAGGGTAAGCTGCTCCAAGAATTTGCTTCCCTCTGGCATTGGATGGTCCAATGGAAAAGTTTCAGAATCTGAGTCTGGGCTGATGAAGGCAGCTCCAGGCAGTGGAGGATGAGGGTTTTGAAAGCCCTTGTCTTTGGGCTGGGCTTTGTGCTCTCTGTGGTGTGGCCCAGGCAGAGGGTGATCTCTGTCCTTGGATGGCACAGCCAGAGGAAGAAGGGGCTGTGCAGGGCTGTGGAGTGCAGTGGGTTCTGTCAGAAACAAGAGCTGAGCTGGATTTTTGTAACTCTGTTGTTTTTTTGAGATGTAAACATTTATTTCTTCTCCCCAGTCACTCAGGTAGATTGTTCATGTTGTCCTGAATCCCCACAGACTGTCTTGTACTTGTTAAAATGTCTGTATTTCCATTCTTATTGCCTAAGGATGTCTTTCATGTTAAGAACAGTCCTAATTTACTTTTCTTCCCTTTGACATTCTGCTGACTAAAAATTAAAATTGGACAGTGTCTAACACGGGATTTTTTTAAAAAGAGGAGGTTCTACACTGCCTGTGTCTTTCTGTACTGTTGGATTATTTTTAATGGCATCTACCAGGTGACTTTTGTGCACTTGTATATGCCAGGAAAGGTTCCAAGGTAGAGAGGTCAGGGAAATGGAGGGAGAGCAGCATGCTAACACCCCTGTGCATCCCCCTCTGCTTCCAGATTGAGTACATCTCTGCAAAGTGCTGAGCCTTTATCAGCCTGGGGGTAGGTCTGCTAATGACTGATCTAAAACCATCAAATTCATTTATTTGTCACTGCCAGTGACAGGCCAGTTAATGCTAATGGATTCTTTTTTTAGCCTGTTGACTCTGGTGATAGTCTCATAAATGTTGTGAAATCCAAAGCATTAAGGGAACTCAGAACTTATTTTTAGAGGAGAGCCACTGAAACAGGGCAAGGTGGGTATGTGCATCAAGATGTATGTTGTGCTGAGAAGGAGAAAAGACCAATTGTAGTTCATTAAGCTCTGCCTTGAGTCTTTGCTTTTCCTAATAGTTATTTGACTTCTCAGTTGTATTTTAGTGTTCTCTTTAAACACATTTTGGGTCATGCTATGAAGAGAAGCTGTACATAGTCAGTCATCTTAGGGAAAAATGGCTTTTTTCAGAAAATGGTTCATCTCAGGGCTTGAATCTTCTCTGCCCCCATTGTGTGAAAGCACTTAAGCATATACTTAAGTTGGCATAAGCATGTGGGTAAGTGCTTTGCTGAATCAGCATGGGCTCAAAGCACGTTATTAAATGCTTTGTTCAACTGTGAAGCCCGTAGCAGAAAAAGATTAAAAGATTACTTTGTGTATTTGACAGTGCTTTGTATATGGTCAGTTCCATCACTTCTCCTTCAGACAGGCAGTTTCATCTCTGTCATAGTCACCCTCCACCAGAGGATCTCACTCACAAGAAAATACTGATCTGCTGTTTCCTCAAAAAACTGATTACAAGGTCAGTGTAGCATCAGACTTTTTAAAAAAAATCGTTATTGAAGGTTAATTTAGTCTCTAGTCATGAAATCACACATTCTGTTTGCCTTAGTCACTGGAATAATTCTGTAAACTATGTAAGTAGTGTTCAACGTGGCCTATGATTTTTACGATATTATTGCTGTAGAAATTGTGGTTTGCTGAGTAATTTGGAAGTTACTGTGAAACTTTGTAGTCAGCTCAGCATGCGGTATTAATAAGTTACTTCTAAACTTTGGCATTTTACTGCTCTCCTGTTGAAAGTATTTCTTCTATTTTTTGAGCGCAGAGAAAATCTGAAGAATGTTGGGAAGTTGTTCTCCCCTGCTCAGTCATTCCCTGTGCTGGGACATCTGCAGCTGGGTGTACTCTTGTGACTGACTAGGCTTAAATTAAGATGGTACTTTGGGAACTTTGTATTATAAAGAAGGACCCTTCTAAGGCTTATGCAATTCTGCACATGAGGAATAGTCCCAGAGACCTCAGCGAGCTCAGTGAAATGCAGACAAGGCTCCTTAATATGTTGGTGAAGTGTCTGTGGCAGGAAGGGTGAAGGAAGAGAAGTATTGACAGCAGCAGAAAGCGTCGTTGCCTCTGCCCTGCCCTCCCCCAGCAAAGACTTGCATTAATTTCCCATTGACTCTGATGTACAATAGGGAAGAGGTTTCAAGCTGACTGAAGGGGCAAAGGTCCAAGAAAACTACTGTAGCAAGAACTGATGCAGAGTGACAGTAATGAGGTGGCCTGGCAGGTGGGAGGGAAAAATGGTGGGGTGGGGGAAAGCAACTAATATCTGGTGAATTAAGTAGTTGCCAGTGTTTGAAGTTAAGTCCCCCTGGTTTTATTTTCCTTGGTGTGTGCCGTGCAGCTCTGAGATGGGGCTGAGCAAGGCTCCTTGGCCTAGGACACGGGTCCTGGTGCAGCTCCAGTCCTGCTGGGTCCCAGAGGGTACAGAATTCCTCTGTACTGCTCACAAACCTGTGCTGTGCTGGTTTAATCAGTGTTTCAGTATTCCTGACTCAGAGCTCATCTTTACATTGTTTCTGTGGGTCAGTTTTCCATCAAAGAGAAGGTGAGGAGCACAGGGTGAAGAAGTGTTTTGAAGTTTTGATTTATTTAAAATAGGGACTGTGAAGTGCCAAGAAGACTTGCAGCTTCTTGAATGCTGGTGTAAAGAGAATGCCTGCTGGATAGAGGGTCTGGGGAGGCTTTAACCAATTGCTGGATCAACACTCTTCAGGAATCTTCCCAAAGGGTTATGTGGTGTGGTGTGAAAAGAGGTTGCAAGGAGCTGGGCATTTGTCCTGAGTATCCCTGAATCCCACTGGACTGGGAGCTGTTGCTCAAGTCAGGGGCCTGGTTTATGGGAAAAGCCTGCCAGCTGCAAGCCCTCAGCTCTGGCAGCTTTGGTGTTTGTTGCACTGCTGGAAGAAGGTGTTGCTGAAGGGGATGTTGCCAGGGATTCTTCTGCAGTGCTTGCTGAATGAGTGAAACTCCTGTTCAGTTCTCCTTTTGGCTGTGTTATCAGTCATTTATGTTCAGAGCTGTGTTGGTGCAATTCCCTGCTCCAAGCCTGAGCTCTGTGCAGGGCTCGATATGTACGAGGAGCATTTATCCTTTTGCCAAAGGTTTGCAGGGTGCTGTAAATGAGTGTAAAGATGTTTCTTTGCTGGTGAAATTCACCTTCTTCTGCTGTTGTATTTGGCAGACCTGCAGGGCCTATAGCAGCATGTTGTGTTCAATGAATTGTGGAAGGAAACAGGAAACATGGAAAAGAAATTCAAAGGTAATGCTGAGAGGGGAAATGTGATAGGAATTTTCTGAGGATGGGGGTATTGCCTCGCCTTTTGGTCTGGGATTGCTACCAGCCGTTGTGTTGGGTGGTGTCAGGTCTTGTTCTGTGCCATGTCCTCAGGATCCCGGACAGATCTCTGCTGTGAGTACTGGGCAAGCCCTGAGACTACAGCAAGAACTGTTGGCTTCTTGTAGCAGGAGCTCCCTCTCCTCAAAAGGTCTCTACTGTAAAGTGCTTGGGGTTGTTTTGATTGATTTGTAGCAGGCAGCTCATCTTCCTCCCCAGTCACTTTCTGTAGGTCAGCTCTGAGACTCCAGCCCTGGATGGGTGGCTTGCTGAGTGCACACCAAACATTTAACTGTACCTTCTTCATACACTTCCTGGTGAAAAAAACCCTCATAAAAACCTGCTATGGAAATGTCCCAGGCCCGCTGTTGGCTGGGGTTGAGAGCTGAGGAAGCAGAGTCACTGTTGGTCAGACTCTGGTGGCCTTGGCACCGCATGTAGGAACCCAACTAAGGGCCTGGGTGGGCCTGGTACTGATGAGCCTGGAGATGAAGGGTCAGAGAAAAAAGGGCAGCAGGGGATTATCCACAGATCTCAGTGTGGCAGAGAGCGCAGCCGCTTCCTGGCACCCCGGTTTGGTGCCACAGTAAACGGCTGCCTCTGTCTGAAGGGGATGTTGGCAGCATCCCTGAGCGCTGGGGAGGAAGTGTGGGAGGCAGAGCAGCATTGTATGCTGCCAGCTCTTCATGTGACTTGTCTTTGAGGGGTTAAACTGGGTTTTTTTGTTGTTGTTTCTAACAACTTTTGACTGTAAAATTTGTAAGGGAGGCCCTGACTGGAGCGGCAGTGCTCTCATTCTCTGCTGAGGCTGTAACTGCTGAGGTTCCCGCTGTACCCCAGCACTTCCGAACTTCGGAGAGGGGAAGCGAGATAAGGATGCAGGGCCACAGTATGTGAAGGGTTTCTGGTGGTGTGAATTATGGCTCAGACTGGTCTCATGGCTACAAACCAGCGCTGGGAGCAAGGGGGGAGCCTGGCAGAGGATGTAGCGGGCTCCGGGGGCTGCTCCTGGTGCCCCCAGTGAGGAGAGCAGAGGGGGAAACGGGTGCAGGCCTGGCTCTTTGTGCCGTGCCTGCTCCTCTCTGGGTGGGCATCCCAGGAACTGGGGCATGGCTGCTGTGGTGCCTCGTCCTGTGCACGTGGGGATGGTGTCCTGACGTGTTTCCAGAGCTCTGGGGACAGGCTGCCCCAGCATCCTGAGCCTCTGTCCCCCCTGTGCCTGCCTGGGGGCATTTCCTGCCCCAGCCCACCTGGGACACCAGGGCTGGGTGGCAGTGAGAATCTCCTGCCACAGCACCTTTTGTGCTCTAAACTCCTGCCTCACCTCATCCCAGGACCTGGGATAGAAGCAGCAGGTTCGGTGTGTGACATGCCTGGCAGTTTATGTATGAGGAGAGAATTGTGATCGTCCTGTGTGATTTTTATTTTTTCCCCCTCTCTCTTTTTCATCTGGTCACATCCACTATGTAATTAATCTTCCCGATCAGATACAATGGTAGTTGAAAGTCTTCCACAGTTATGATTCCCGCAAAGTTTTGTGAGTATGGCTTTGATTTTGCAGTAGTCATAATAAGTCAGTTTAGATTTCTGGACCTCTTTTTGTAGGTATTACCAGTGGATGTTTTAGTAGAGGCATTTGTCTTCTCTCTCGATTAAGTATGAGTATGCAATAGGAAAAGAACAAAATATGGAGTAGAAAAAAATATTAAAACAATTCAGTTACCAGTCCAAAAACCTTAGTGCTAAAGAGCCATGAAGAAGCTTTATTGGAACTATAATTGCAGACATAAGCAGTGATTATCTGTCTTCGTGCCTTTATAGTCCCCATCACTGTCATTTGAACGCATGAAGCTGATGATAGTGTGAACAGAACATTATTCAGCTGGTACTGTGTAATTCTGATCTCTTGCAGTATGTGGAAAGTAACGTAAAGAGTCAGTTCATTTGAAGGTGGTGGAGAGAGAAGCAGGTAGGTGAGGACAAGTATTGTTGCAGAACACCTTAGTCATGAATCGTATTTCATCCTGGTTGCAGCTGAAGGAATGCAGGGACAGGGTAAACGTCTTACATGGACATGGTCAGATGAAATTTTGCTGCTTCTTAATGTTCTTAGAGGTCTTGGACAGGTGCAGCCCTTCATCGCTGAAGAGTGCCTCGGTGTGTTTCCTTGAAATGCTTTAAATTGGCTCCAGCTGAGAGAAGGGCAGCAGCACCTGTTTGCCTTGCATTCCTGAGAACTGGAGATTGTTGGATCAAGGCAGACAAACAGATGCTGCCAGGCACTTCTCGAGGTGGAACAGAGATCAGAGAGCAAGTCCTGAATTTCTTGGCTGATTATTGGTGCTGGTTATGCAGGTGGAAATGTGCTCTGGGCTGTGAAGAGGCAGAGGGAGGAAGAGGTGGTTTGGTGGTTGGGGAGCCGAAGCAGTGGAAGGAGGAGTGTGTGCAGAGAATGGATTTTGAACCAATTTGGGAGGCCCAGGTAGGGCACAGGTGGTCTGAGTTAGCCCCAGGTAGGGCACAGGTGATCTGAGTTAACCCCAGGTTGGGCACAGGTGATTTGAGTTAACCCCAGGTTGGGCACAGGTGGTCTGAGTTAACCCAATCAAGGCCAGTGCTGGGGCTCTGCCTGGTGTCCGTTGCTCCCCTGCTGTGATGCTCATTAGACAGGTGTGTCCCTCACCTGATGCCAATTATCCGTGCCCAGTTTTGATTGCAGTCACCTGCTCTGGGTGAGGGTAGGCACTGCAGGAGCCAGAACTGCTGTGCTCTCCTCACGGACACTCCGGGATGGTCTGGGACTGCTTTGAGCCAGAAGAAGGTAATGTTTTGGGGATGGTTTTTGGGGTAGGCATTTGTTGGATGGGAGACTGGTTATGCTTTTTTTTTCCTTTTTTTCGTGAAATTTTGAGACAAAATACAGCTGTTTTAAAGGAAAATAGATGCAGGGAAATCCAAAACTTGTAAGCCTACTTTTTTTACTCTTGCACTGAACGAGGACCAGATGAAAACTAGATCTGATCATGCATGTTTTTAATGGACTTTTCTTAATTTTAGTGGTGATTGTTTCTGTTGGAGTAGCAGGAGTTATCCACTAACTTCTGTTAGAGCAGCTCAAAGCAGAGTTTCTAAGTTGCTTAATACACTCCAAGGGCATTTTAAGAACAAGACCAGAAATCTGCTAGCAAAGTGCCTGGATAGACAAAGAATAGGGAGTGCAGTTTTTGGAGGTGTGTGCCTGTATATGCATTATATGAAAATAAAATGAGATAGTGATGGTTTGAAAGTTCCTGGTCTTGAGCTGAGTGAGCTGTGAGTGAAAAACTGATTGTTGGAAGAGTTTTGTTCAAAATGTTAGTTGTTAGTCTGTAGTATGCACATTCCTGGAGACATCGGCATCCTACTTTCACGAAAGACTTGTGTGCTGAAATGACTTAAACTAGTTTAAATGTGTCTCTTGTTCTCATCACACAGAGATGAGGTAAGTGATTGCCATCACCCTGTTTTATGGATGTGCAAAACAGAATGCTGCTCACGTGTTCAGCAGTACTTGAAATAGGGAATTGCTGGTGCCTTAAAGGAGGGTTATTCCAACCCTGATTTGTGCTTGGGCTGCACTTGGCTGGGCTGTGTGTTCCCAGGTGCTGGGGAGGAGGGGACATGCAGGGTTTGGGGGGCTGAGGTGTCCTGGCTGTGCCATGGGCAGTGCTGGGTGAGGAACTGCAGTCCCCACGAGGTGATGAGGCCATGTGTGGCAATGGCCTGGGTGTTGCATCACTGGAGATGGAAATGAGTCAGTCATGAAACCCTCTGCAAAAAGGCTTTTGTAACTAGTACTGGCTTATTAGAAACAGTTCTTGAGGACAGGCCTGGCTTCACTGGGCAATTGAAGCATCTTAAGAATGGTGCAAGTGGTGCTCTGAGTCTGAGTGGGGCACAAACAGATGCAGTGCAAGGCTATAAAGTGTTTATCCCTGCCCTTGCCTGCACAGAGACTGTGCCCAGGGCAGGCTGGGCAGCAGGGCCAGTCCTGGGTTCACAGCCCTGGGTTCCAGGCTGGCCAGGACAGTCCTGGGTTGTGGTTGCTCTGCCAGGAGTGCTGGGTGCTGCTGGGCTTTGGTCTCCTCTGGCAGCAACGCTGTAGAAATGAGGAGTATCATTGTGTTTTATTGTGGCTTCTAAGAAACGCAGCGTGTTTGTGCTTCGGGGAGCCCCAGGGGCTTTGTTTTTCACCAGGCCTGAGCTATTCTTCAGCAGAGCCTTCCTGGAGCGTGAGCCAGTTCTGCCCATTAGGACCGAGAGACGGGCCTGACTGATTTCTGCTCCCTGCTGCATAATAAATCTGATACTAAAATTAGTGTTGGTCTCCCTAGGCCATAATTCTTGCTGAGATTATAGAGAATTGTATGTGCAGAGAGGAACTGTGGTTGTGTGTGTTTGGGGTTTTTTTTATAACCTTGAGTGTCCAATTTCCAGGTTTTTTACTTAACCCCCTCCCATCTTTTTCCCCTTTTCCTTTCTTTTGGGAAGTGCTTAGCCTTTCTGTGTATTTTGGCTATTTAAGCCTCTGTCACTGCAGGCAGATGAGTTCCTTGGGAGCTCTTCTGAAGGTTTTGTAATTGAGTCTTTTACCACGGCGACAGGATATTATTAACCTTCAGTAAAGCAATTTATTTCATACTCCTTTGTGGGGATAAGCCTTTTTTCCCCCAGGAAAATATGTATGTGGAAAGGGTTTTGCGTACAGAGGTAGCTGGACTTGCAGCAGTGATTATGATTTTAGAAAAATTAATAATTGACATGAAAAATAGGCAGTTCTGTTTGCATCAGTTTAAAAGAAACCTTTGGTCCTGAATGATCCCACTCCTGACCAGTGTTTTATTTTCAAGAACAGACTTTTTGCCTGTTGGTGGCTTTGAAAAGAGGTTGTATTTCATTTTAGAGCTGTTGATATTTAGCCTGTGTGAGCAGTAAACCATTTTGTTGTCATCTTTCAGATGGCCTTAAGAATGACCTGAGAGCTGGAGGGAGGAGTTCCTCATGGGGTCTCCCTCTGGGCATGGCCTTTGCCCTGAAATCAAATGCAGACCAGTCCAGAAGTCGTTAAAGATTGGATAGCTCCTAGAATAGCAATTTCCAGCCAGCGTGGGGATGCTGGATAAGTGGCCAGCCTGGCTGAATCCCTTGTGCTCTCTATTGAGCACAGGGACAAAGGCGCTGGTCTGGGATTCAGGGAATTCAGGCTCGGGTGTCACTGCAGCTCCCTGCACCCCGATTTTTATTTTAAAAAGAGGATCAGAATATTTCTTTCTGCATGTCTAGTTAGACTTTTTACTTCAGTATTCTGTTAACTTAAAAAAAATTAATTAACAGTGCACTTTGTCCTGTGGTTCACGACACTTGAAAACTCTGTGCTGTCACAGCGCTGCTTTCAAAGGGGCTCGCCCCACCTTGCACTAGGAATATGTTATTTTGGCAATTACATTAGATGAAGTAGGGGTATTATTCCCACATCAGACAACGGAGCTTGGATGAGAGGCGAAATGCTTTGTCCAGAGCTTTACGTTTATTAACACACTTGAATCTCCTGGCGCTGCGTGGAGGCTCTAATTGCAGAGTCATCATTTCCCCACGCTCTCCACCAAATGCTGCTGCCTTGGGGTGAAATGGGAGTCCTGGACAAGTGCTGTGTCTGTGGGACTTCTGGTGGCCTTCGCTAGGGCTGCACAACCACCTGCTCTTGACCCTCCTGTGCTCAGCCACCTGCTGCTTTCCTCTGTGTTCTGTGGTTTTGAGACCACTCCCAATGCCTCTTTGGTGGTTCCATCCCTTTTCCATGGGATGGGCTTTTCCATCTCTGTTAGAAGTCTGTTCCTGTGGAGCTGGGGGGCACTCACCTGCTGCACCTTGGGGTACAGGCTGCCCATGGCATGGTTTGGGGAGTGCCTTGGGCCCAGGAGAAAGGGTGGGCTCAGCTGGGCACACCGAGATGGGTTCTCTGGGGTGTCCTGCTGGGAGCAGGTTCTGCTGAGAAATGCGTTCTCTGAGAGCCCTGGGTGCACCGTCCTGTGGCTGTGCTTTGTAGGATGTGCCTGCCCCTTCCTCGGAGCTCGTGGGCGTCGCTGTGTTCTGTTGGGAGCAGTGAACTGAGACTCCTGAAAACACAGATAAACAGCACGGCCTTGCTTTTATCCCGCAGCCTTCGCCCGCCCTCGGTGCTGCTGCGTCCCAGGGTGGCTACAGTTTAGTAATGCTCCCATTAATAATGCTGCAGGAGGGCAAAAGGGCTTCTCCAGAATCCCATCGGTGCCCCTTCCTCAGGGCCTCTCCCGGGCCTGTGCTCAGCCCCGTGGGAAAGGGCCCTTTGCTGTGTGGTCCTTCAGCCTCTCCTAAAATTCCGGAGACACGTTACATGCGAGAAAATGTTTTTGTTACCGAAAGACTTCCTGGTCCCTTCACATGCTGGTTCTGTAAAACTTTGCAGCTGGTAGATTTATTCTTAACTCTTCAACCAGAGAATCTTTCTATTTTAAAAATGCTTAAAATACATTTCCCCCCCTTTTCTACTCTGTTGTTGCAAATGAGCCCCACAATCTGAATTTTTTTTTTTCTTTAAAGCTTCCCCACCAGAGATTTAATTAAAATATTGTGAAAGGCAGTCATTGAAAATGAGAAACCTTTTGAGTGGAAGGCACCCTGATTTCCCTCTGCAGAGCTTTTTGTCACCATAGAGATGAAAAGAGAAGCTCAAAATTGCACTTTCCCCTTGTGTGTTGCTACTGAGGGGCCGTGGCTGCAGGTAGCAGCTGCACCAAGATCAGCAGGGCTGGCTGGGGCTGAGGCTTTAACTCTTTGCAGGGCACAAGCCCTGGGTCGGGATTTCCTTCCCTGCTGGAAGCATTTTCCTTAGTTTATTATTCTGTTTTAATTTCCTGTACTTCAGGGCTGGAATTTATCTGGGTTTGTGAAGGGAAGAAACGCAGGGGCCCATCCTTTTGTCTCCATAAAAGCATAACTCAGCCCCTCTGAGCACAGCAGAGTCCATTGGGTCTGCTCTGAGCATTGCCAGTGTCCTGAGATGTTCGTGCACTGCTGAAGGAATGGTGTTGGAATCCCATTCAGCCTTTTTAATATTCTCTTTTTAAATTTTTTTTAGTGTCTAAATCATAGTTCCTCTTTAGGGTTCAAGCCTGTCTGATTCTCACTTAAAATAGCTAAATGCTGGGCTTTTTTGTTGGTTTTCTTTTTAAAATCAATGGGTTAATGGTATTTTTTTTTTCCTTCCAGTAACCCCTCTGGAAATGTAGGGATTACTAAATCAAAAATACATGCTGTGAGTGGTAAAACTGCTCTGCTACAGTTTCAAAGACAGTCCCACAAATTGAAGATTATTGGAGGGGACATGACACTGGGCAGTGTTATGCTTTTAATCATTTTAAAAACAAATTTTTCTCCCTAATCGAGTGAAGAGCGGGCTCAAGTGGATTCTTGGCACAAACATCTCAGACAAATGAAAGTAAAATGTATATTGAAGCTGTCTGCTGTTGTATATTTTATACCATACCTGTCTTGGTGACTGATCTCAGATGGGTGCAGCGGTTTAATCTTAAGCTATTTGCGTGAGACCTGTTGTGTTTAAACTTTCGGATAGGAAGTGAACATAACCCATGTAATGGCATTATTAATGGGGAGTATTACTGAATTGTAAGTTGCAAATTAATGGTTTAACTCTGGGACTAAATATACAGCTGTGTTCTTGTGTAACGTTACAAGACAAAATTAGATCAAGCACTTAAAACCAGAAGGGCCTCATCCAAACCCAACGGGTGTCTTCCCAGGGACTTCACTAGGCTTTTCCACCTGCAGTGAGGGTGCAGATCTGTAACCCCAGGAAGGTCACTAAAATGAGTGTGTGCTCTCCACAGTGGGCTGCTCACATCTGACTACCCGAGATACCCAGGTATTTGGAGCAAAGTAATAACATTACTTGTTTCTGTGGTGGTGGGGACTTGGTTGGGTGCAGCATGTACCTCATGGAAGCGATGCTGTTGTGTGTGTGTGAGCTCCTGCAGGATTATATATTCATTTTCCAATGAAACAGTATTTGGGAGCTGGGCTTGGCTCTGATGCAGTTTGCCCTTGTGCTTTCCTTGACTGTTGCTAATAAGAAGTGCTGGCCTAAATCAGCGTCTTGAAGAATCATCGATTTGCTAATTGCAGATAATCAAGTCCCTGCTCACGCTGAGACCACTTTTGTTTCCTGCCATTCTGGCAGGACTCGGGCAGCATCTCCCAGCCTTTGACGTAACCAGCAGAGTGGGTTTGGAGCTCTCGTGTTGTTCATTCTCGGAGGTGACGAAGCTGTTGGTATTCAGGCTTGATGAACGAGGAGCTGTGATACCACTGACCTTTCTGGCCAAAATGAGCTGTTGAGGTCAGAGCTGGCGGGCTGAGATGGGGATGTTCAGAGAGCTGTGGTGGCACAGCTTTGCAGGTTAGTGCAGTCCTGGGCAGTGTCTGTTGACATCAGCCTCCTGAAATTGTTCTGAGGGTATGAGGTAGTTGCTTGTTTTTTGGTTTTTTTTTTGTGTGTGTGTGTGATTTCTCCCTGTCTGTGTTCAGCTAGGAGGGGTGTTTCTGTGAGCTGTAGACTGTGCAGAGTGTTTGAAGTGAAGCAGGGGCTGATGAAAACTTGTGTCCCACGATTAGCACGGTCAGGAGAGTTGAGGACAGGAGGTGGCTGCTCTGGTGGCTTCTCCTGAGCGTCCTGGCCTGTGAGCATGGCAGGTTGTGCATGGGTGCTCTGTGTTCTCTCCATGTCCACTTGAACCAGCCACCCTTTGCCCATCAGGCCTTTTTCCTTCCCTGAGTGGGTCGAGTCTCACTGAAGGCTGATGAGCTTTTCTGATGACTTCATGTGGAATAGCAGTTTATCTCAGACCGTGAAAGAGCAGGAGGGAAGTAAGAGCCTTTCTGAGGAAGACCCCATTAGCTGATGGGCATTGTCCTTCTGTAGGTGTTGGTCCTCTGGGTCAAGAAGAGGAGGCCAAACCCTCTGAAAGCCCTTGCTTGACAGATGAGAAACTGAAGCACATTGCCTTGGCTGGAGCATTTTGGCAAAGTAAGGAGGGTTTTTCCTGTTGTCCGTCAGGCTGGGAGCTGTTGCTGTGTGCAGGGCAGGCTGTGCCTCAGAGCTGGAGGCAGCTTTGCTTTGGCCAGTGCTGGCTGCAGGGATTTGCAGCAGGGATCATGTTCAGAGGGCAGAGCCTGGCTGCCCGCAGCCCTGCCCTGTGCTCTGGGGTTGTGTGTGGGAGGGGATGCTGTGGGGTGTGCTGGTGGTGCACAGAGGGGGATGGCAGTGCCCAGGTGTCGCGGGGACACTGAGTGAGTGGTCCCAGCCTGGTGGCTGCTGGAGCCCGTGTCAGCCCCGCTGCTGCTTTAAAGCCACATCAGAGGAGCAGATGATCACTGGACAGCTTAGGTTACATAATCTCTTTTGGGTTTAATGTCAGGCCTCTCTGAGCCCCAACCAGTGCCAGCTCCCAATCTGGCTCATAATACTCCTGAATGTCCTTTTAATTTTTATTAATAGCTCTCTTACTGTAGTGTTCCCTCTGCCTGGCTTTGTGTGCTGTGCGTGCCTTGGAGTTCACTGCTCTGCCCTCTGAGGCATCCACTGCCTGGGCTTCCTGCTCCTCCACCAGCCTGGAGACATTCCCATGTGTTTGCTTTGCTAGTTCCAGAGGTATTTTTCAAAAAGTGTTGTGGGGAGGGAGGCAGGAGGACTGTCCAGGGTCATAGTCTGCGTGGATTTGGATCTTCTCCTTCATGAACAAAGCTGGGGAGGCCTGGGGGAGCAGAGCCTGGTCAGAGCAGACCAGGACAGTGGTGCTGAAAGTGATGAAGGTGATGAGGAAGGTGAGACAGCAGAGACCATAAGCTCTGGCTCCACCTGGATGGGCTCCTGCTCCTTGCAAGCACAGATTTGTCAACTGGACTAGCTTTTTTCCATGTTTAGCTTCTTCATGTCTAAATGAGCTGGTTTGTGGAGACAGAGCAGCCGTGATTTTGGATGCTGAGGAGCTGTGTGTTTCAGAATACCAGTACTTTTTTCCTCGTCCCTAACTCCATGAGTAGGTGCCTCTGCAGATATTCTCCACTCCTGGTAGGATTGGTGCTAATTCTGTGTGTCCCCTGATGGCTGGTGTTTCTCTGAAAGCAGATTGTTTGTTTAGTATTTAAAAGAATAGCATAATTAGAGTAAATGCAGAGGAGAGGAGGAGCTGAGATGTTATTTCAGACCTGGGTCTAGGAATCAAGCAGAAATCACAGAATAGGTGTGGTTAAAGAGGACATGGTTGAGCAGCAATATCAAGCCTTTGGAATACTTCTGCATTCCCTGGGACAACTTCCTTTACATTAGCTCCTGCGTGACATTCCGTGACAGTTAAATAGTTGAAAAATATTGCAGGGAGGATATTTAATGCATTGTGAACATCAGTGTGTTGTAGCAGCTGTTTAAAAAATGAATAATAAAGCCCTGAGGAGCAGAGTGCAGTACCCAGACTGCTCTGTGTGGCTGCTTTGGGAGCATGCTGGACCAAGGCAGGATTCTGAGCTCCTGGACTGTTTTACTCCCCTGCTTTGATTTAATTTTACTACTTTAAATTATTTCTTCACTGGGAGGGAGGCAGGAGGTAGCTGAGGGGAGCAGGTGGATCTGTTCAGTTTCTTTGGAAACCTCAGTGAACATTGTCCTAGCCACCTTCCACACCAGTAGCTGGTACTTCCTAAACTCTTCCTGTACGTAAACCATGGAGCAGAACTGATAATGCCATCGTGATCTTGACTGTGAGCCAAACTGTGCAGAATCCAGTAGCGTGTCTGAATGGCTAAAAAAGCCCCAAATAAATCACAAAGTGCTGGTAATACAGCCACTGCTGCTGTTTGACACAGGGGTGGATTGCAGTCTGTGATCCCTGGGTAAGTCTCTAAATTGTATTCAGAGATGGTGTGTGGCATAACTGGAGTACCACAGTATCACTGCTCTGTAGCATCAAGGAGCAGGAATCCAGTACTGCTGTTTTATTTTGTTTGTTTAATTTTATTTATTTGTTTCTATTTATGTACTTTTTGGGCTGTGTCACTTTGCTTGTAGATCTGTGCAAATGAAAGTCAAGACCAAGATGTGTGGGGAACATTAATTTTATTTTATCTATAAATATATGTATGAACACACACACATAATGGTTGCCAGAATCTCTTACATATTCGTGTTTGTTCAAGTGTACAAGAACTGTGATTGACACCACTGAAAAGGGAGAGGGAAAACAAAATGAGTTATAGCTTTTGGTCCCTAAACTGCCATTTCTTAGTGTATCCTAGAAGAGCCTTCACCCTAATGATGCTGAGCAGTAAATAACACAGGGAAGAGTAATAGCTGCCTATGGTAGCAAATTATAGTTGATTTATTGCACATAATATATACAGGTGCAGCTAATTTAATTAAACACAAGACCTTTTAAATGCTGTAAAGACATCCCTCTCTAAAGCCAATCAGCACTGTGGTGCTGTAATAAGGCTTTAAGTGAAATAAGCAGCATTACAAGCACAGCTCTATTGGTCTGATCAGCCTCGCCTGTGTTTGAGGGAGGGAGTATTTTTCCATAACCATTAAAGCCACTTTAAGTCAACTTATGCCATGACAAAGTCCAATTTAATGTACTGATGGAAGTTATCCCATTTCTGCCTCATCATGGAACAGCAGCTCCCATGAACCAGCATATGTAGCTTGTTATTTCCTTGGCCAACTGAGGGGTGCTGTGCAGGGGTGGAGGTTTGGATGGTGTGAGATCTCATCCTGGGGGTGGGAACAAATAACAAACAAGAAGTCATGGTTCCCTGGAGCCTCTCTGCTTGCTAGTGGATTGTCTCCTATTCATCCCTCATCTGAGATGGAGAAAAGGGGACTGTGGAAACTCATGTAGAAGAGCTTGTACATCACAGAATCCTGAAAAGGCTTGGGATGGAAGGGGAATTATTAAATCTCCCAGTTCCAACCCTTTGCCATGGGCAGGGATGCCACTTGCTACATCAGGTTGCTCAGGATCCTGTCCAACCTGGCCTGGAACATTTCCAGGGATGGAGCAGCCACAGCTTCTGTGGGCAACCTGTGTGGGATGTCCCCACCCTCACAGGGAAGAATTCCTTTCCAACATCCCGTCCAACCCTGCCTTCTGTCAGTGTGAAGCCACTGCCCCTTGTCCTGGCATTATCTGCCCATTAAAAAGTCCCTCTCCATCACACAGGTGAACACAGGCAGCGCTCTGGGGTGCCTTGTCTGTGTATTCACTTTTCTAGGATTTTTATCCCCTCTGCTCCATTTTTTCAAATCAGAAGTTGCAATGTGTGTGTGTGTGCATAAAAATACACCTTGAGCGTGGCTCGGAGCTGCTCCCTGTGCTCCCTGCTGCTGTAATTTCCCCGGAGCAGGGCTGGTGCCTGCCCTGCAGTGCTGCCTCCCTCAGCTCATCATGATGCTGAGCTGAATCCCCACCCTGGGATAATGGGGGAGATGCTCTACGATACTTTGCCACCATTACTTGATTATTTGTGAAAGCGTAAAAGGCTCAAGTAGCTGATTGATTAATTTTTCTCTAAGTTTTTCTTCCCTCTGTTGCCTTCATTTGGAACATGTAATCAGGGAAGGAAGAGGCATTAAGAATAGATGGGTATGCATATGAATGCTTAATTTTTTCTAATTCAGGCATTCATGTGGGCACATGTATCCCGCTGCACGCTGTGCTAAACAAACCTCTCCCAGCCCTTCTGGAGGCAGATGAGTGAGTTTGGTGTGGTTTTCTCCCTCAGTGCTGGAGTGTCTCTGCTCTGAAGCAGCTGCTGTTCCAGTGACTTGGGGAGTGTGAGGAGTGTCCCTGGGCAGGACTGGGGGTGGGTGCGTGCTGGGCTCGGTATCTTAGAGCACAAATCAAGCATCTACTTGACCTTTTTATCCCTCAGCACTGGGAGGAAGGCCAGCAGCTCTGCTGTAAATCTTTCCGGTCCGTTTGCTCTGGTCCAACGCTCTGGTCTGTCGCAGTTGGGGCTTCCAGTTGTAGGTTTGAAAAGGTGTTTGTTGTCTGCAGCTCCTGGGGGAAGTGTGGAGGGAGGCAGGAGCATCCTGAGGTGGGGAAGGGAACAGGATGTGGTTCCACATAACCCTGAGTAGCTGCAGCCACCTGGGAACAGGTTTGGTGTAGAGGCAGTTGCTGTGCTCAGTGTTGGTGGGGAGTGAGTTGTCTGTGAATTAAGGTGTAGTAGGAAGAAAAGCTCTGGATAGCTGCTTTGCAATTCAGTAAAATGAGTTATGATAATTATTTTTCCAAAATAAGTAGAATTCCTAAGCAAAAGCAAACTAAAACAAAAGCAGCGTCTGTGTTGGTTGATGTGGTGGCTCCATCGAAGAAAAACTTGGATTTCTTTTGTTCCCTCTTTTAAAATTCTTTTTCTGAGTAGTCCCCTCTCTGTCTGTGGGTGCTTTCTGGACGAGGCTCTCCATGCCTCAGTTTCTTATCTGTTTAATGGATAGAGTAACAATTAATCTCACTTCTCAAGGATTCTGTTGTGAAGTGCTTTGAGAAATCTGGCCTCAAATGTCACATTTGATAAGGCTGCTTGAGAGCTTCCATAAAAACTGCTTTTAATTCAAATTATGTTTGATGATAAAATATTGCGAAATAGATTGCTCCTTCTCGCTTTCTGTGTTAGGATGTAGAAAGGAGCTGAGACCTTGGAACCAAAACTGGAGCATTTTTTTGACACCTGTAGTTTATTTAATGGTTGTGGCAGAGGGGAGAAAATTGTCTGAACGTTGCCCTGAGAGTGAGAATACTAACTTCATGTTTTAATTTCCTTTGGAAAAAAATAACGCTGTGTTCTAAGTAGGTCCAGTATTTGCCCTTCTGTGCTGTACTAATTCTCTTCTTGTACTTGTAGTTCTGATTATGTTCCCTCAGCTGGTACTTCAGGAAACGTGTTTGTCTTTGAGCATGTCTGGTGACTCAGAGACACGTCTCCATAGCATCTGGTGAGCGTAATTGTCATTATTAATCTGCCCCATGCCAATCTGTCCTCGGAGCAGCAGTGGGAGGAAGGGAAGGTGCTGCATGACTGGGTGTGTTCTGCAGAGATGGGGCTTGGGAGAAAGGTTAGCGGGAGCCTGGGCTCGGCTCTGGGTCTTTTGCTTCCTGCCACTGCCTCCAGAGCCGTCAGAGATTGCAGTCAGGGCCTCTGCTCAGCTGGGGCTCCCAGGGGAGAGTTCCTGGCTGAGGTGGAATCGCTGTCCTGCCCGTGAGCCCCTGTTCCAATTATGTAACGCTGCTATTTCCAAAGTTGTGGGTAAGTGTGTTGTAAGTTAATACCTGGCTGTAGAGTTCAGAGATTCACTGGAACCAGATACAGCTTGGCATTATCTCCAGAGCTTTGTGCATTTTCCATTTTAAACGCAGTTGAATGAAGTCTCCCACAGTAAAGTCCCTTCTTCCCTCTCTGGCTTGTCAGGGCTCTGCTGCCCTGTGCCCTAACCACAAGGTGAGCCGTACATTAGTTTTAAAATGATTTTTTCCTTGGGCCCAGATGCTCGCTGTCCTTATGGGAAGGCTCAAAATGCTCTTTCTGCTCTCTGTCTTCAGTACACTTCTCTGTCTTCAGTAACTCTCTCTTCCTAAATAATTCAAATAATCACAGGCTTTTCCTTCATTCCTGTTATTAATCAAACTTGGCTGCCTGCTTTTAATACCTTATTTCCCTTTTTTTTTTTCCTGACGTGGTGATTTTGGTTCTTGCTTCCATAACAGGATTTTGTTGCCTTTGGCTTCACAATAAATTGGGGAAATTAACGGTGTATGATTGAGAGCACACAGTTTAAAATAAGTTAAATGAGAAATAGATATTTTTTTATTACTATTAAAAATACCTTTTTTGTCAGCCCTTTTGTTTTGAGCAAAGGGCACACTCTGCTTTAACTATTTTATCGTATGTGTGCTATTGTAATTTACATAAATGAATTTTAAATACAGTTATAAGCTGTGGGAAGATGTTATTGTCTCTGCACAATGAATGTGGAGATTTATGCTGTGCATACATCTTGTGTTAGATTAACATTTGTTCCCTCGTCTCTGTTGGATAGTGTCATGATGGAGCCTTGAAATCTTTACACAGGTACTTCTCATGCTTATTTAAAACAGCATTTGAATTCTTCTTTTTCCAGTCCATTCATTTCATGTAAATATGCCTTTGGATATTTGACTCAAATCTGATGACATTGACAGAAATAATAAAACTTCCCTTAGGAGCGAGATGGGAACTGCTGTTATGCCTTCCCACCCCCTAAATATCAAACAATTTCCAGGGTTTGTGTGTGTGGAATTCAAGCTCTTGAGCTGTTCCAGTGAAGTTGGTCCAGCCATGTGCTTGGGCTGCTCAGACGGGCTGGGACCTTCCTCACAGACATTTTCTGCAGTGTCTGTCTTTTGTCCAAGGCTGGTGACAGCAGTTGGTTGAGCTCCTGCCAGGATTATTACAGCCCTCAGCTGTAGTGCCTGTGACCTGGAAGGTGCTGGGTGTGCACATCCCTCTTTGGAAGGAAACCTATGGATGTGCTCTGAGTGTCCCAGGGGGAGGTGATGGCAGGGTTGGGAAAGGAATTACAGCAATTTGGATTGGGGACCTGCTCTCTCCCCACCCTTGCCAGTTCCTGCTTTTCCTCTGACAGGAAGACAACCTGAAAAAAGGCAGTTTGCAAATTCTGCAAACCCTTTTTCAAGGGGATGTGCTGGTGAAGGTAGGGTGGGGAAGCACCCCGTGGAAGAGGGGTTTTTTTCCTCCTGGAGCTCTAGGCTTGGGCAGGAGGGCTGCACGTGCCAGGATGAGTAAGAGAACCTTTGGAACACGTCTGGAGAGTGCAGCTATTGAGCTGGAGCAGGGCTGCTTGCTGACTTGCCAAATACAAGCCTCTGGTAAATGCTCTTGTGGGGACACTTAGCCTGTGTGTTGTAGGGGAGGAGAATAACAATTTGACTTGGGGCTGGTGATTATTCTGTGGCTGTGGTTGAATTTCTCTCAGCTGTAGTGGTGTTTTGAGTTCTGGGGACAATTACCAGCTCTTCTAGATGTCTCTTTATTTCCACAGCTTAAAAATGGCCATTTGGGGCAGATCCACCTGAATGACGTGCCTTTCTTCAAGGCTGCCTATTGAATCCTGACTATCAGGAGTCAGATTTTACTGCTTCCCTGTCAAGTGAGGGCCTGTTGCTGGGAGCTGGGCTGGAGTGTGTGCACAGACACGCAGAGGGCTGTGAGGGATCCTGAGTCCCAGTCAAACATTCCCATCCTGGAGCCCACGATGTGGGTGTGTGGAGCTGCCAAAGCGAGTGGCAGTGGTGGTGTTCAGTCACAGCTTTGCTTTTCCTGCCAGCTGGAGTCTGTTCCCATTGTGATTGAGAGCATTGTAGTTACCATAAATGTTTCTTCTTAAAATAAAAATTAAAACGAGGAGGGCAGAGCAGCGTGGGGCTGTGCCGGAGGGCTCGGTGGCACCGGCTGGCAGCCGGCTCTGTGCTGGTCACCTCCTGGAGCCCAGAGCCTGGGGGGCTCCAGGGGCCTGCACAGCCTCCCCAGGGCTGGCCACGAGCTGGGCCAGGCTGGGGACATGATGGGCTGGGGACAGGCTTGGCCAGGCTGGGGACAAGCGGCCCGTGCCATGTCTGGCCCTGCCAGCAGCTCCTGCCCATGGGTGTCACGGGCTCAGCTGTCACCCTGTCCCCAGCACTGTCAGGGCAGGGACATGAGGCCTGGCCTGGGCTGCTGGGCTCGGCCTCTGGCTGTGCCAGAGGTTCTATTTTCCAAAGAGTCTGGGGCAAGGATGTGCAGGGAACAGTCCCTGCTCCCTACAGCCTCAATTCTCTGTGCAGGCTCTGCCGGGAAGCGCTGCCAGCCTGCTTAGAGAGGGAACAGTGTTCTGCAAAGCCATGGGTTTAGTTTTTCCAGCTGGTTTAGAAGGATGGGGGACAAGAGAAAGTAAAACTGCAATCAGAAGAGGGGAAATAAACTATACAAATAATCCACTTTTTTTTTTTCTTGCTGTTTTTCTGTTTAAAAAGGAGTTCATTTGTTACAGGTGTGAGTAATGACTGGTTATCTGTGAAGCAAAAATTTTTTTAGGAGGCTGTGGAAAATAGATGTTTGTTTTCAAGGGATAGCTTGTTCTTTTTTTTTAAATCTTGGGTGAATGAATTCTGCTTCTAAAAATGTGTGTGCATGTTTCAATGGTTTGGGGTTTTTTTGTATTTTCCAGTTGCTACCGTGAGAGTTTTTGATGCTTTAAGCTTGTATTGTTGCTTGGTCTCTCCCTGCTTTTGGTGTTGCCTCTCATGTCCAGGGAATGTTCCAGTCTTAATTTCTTGCTTGTGGGCTGTTGTTAGCTTTCGTGGGAAAGGTATGAATAATGCTTATTGTTAGGTAAATAGAGGTGCTCTGTGGTTTTCCATAGCAACATGCTCACCTGGAGGTGGTTTCAGACCTCTGAGGACTCCCTGGAGGATTTGGTAAATGAATCCACTGGGAGACGTCCTGCTGGGCAGATGTGGTCAGGTTCTTGTGGCGTCCCTGTAGCCTGGCTGATGTCATCTCAGCCAGGGGAAATAATTAGTTGGTGGTGTATGAGCTGCTGTGATTTTTTCAGGTGGCTGTTACTCTCTCAGAGGTTGGCTCTCTGTGGTGTGGGCTGTCTGTTGCAGCTTTTTCTGAAATTAAGCCCTTTGCTCACTGGGGCCCATGAAGGAAGGCAGCTCTGGCAAGAAGTTTGTAGGGCAGAGTTGCAGCTGTTTACATATGACAGTGATGGTAAAGCTGCTGAAGAGTAAGTGCCAGAGACCAGAGGAATGTTGGTGCATTGATGGTCCCTGCCTCAACCTCCTGGAGTCATTACAAAAGCACAAGGAAATAACTGTTTGGAGTCAGAAGCTTTATCTTAGGAGACAAGGATTGTTGAGCCTTGCCACAGAGGCACAGCACAGACTGGGAAGTCAGAGTTGGGACTGTTCATGGAATAGTTCCAAACCCCTGCCATGGGCAGGACACTTTGCACAGGAAGGTGGTTATTGCTGAGGTGGATGCTGTGAGGACCAGAATAATCGGAGGGGGTTGGTTTGAGATGGAGCTGCACGTGTGTAGTGTCTTTAATTTCCAAAGCAGTGTGCAGTCATTGAACTCTCCACTGGGAAATATCCCTGCCTGCTCCAGGGATGTAGGAAACCCAGGCTGGGTGGGTGACAGAGCCTGACAGTTGATGCTGGAGCTGTATTTAAAGGAGTGCCTGGTTTTGAAATCCAAGTTGAGTTAAATAGACTTTATCATGATGGCTTGAGCTAATCAAAGCTGTGGTGGGCCTGCTGCAAACCATCCAGTGGTCTTTTGTTTTCTTTTCAGCTCTGGTAGTGACTGTGACAGCAGCACAATACTGTGAAGTTCAGGAATAGTGAAACTGGAACCAAAGAGCTGCTTCTGCTCAGAAGTCACTGCTGCTGGAGCTTGAGACCAGTGCTGGGGCTGAATTCAAACAAACCACCTTCTCTCCCTCCCCATCATTTGTAAATTCATGTTCCATTACATTATTCACTAAAATTCCAGCATGGATAGTTGAAGCTGAGATGTTCTAATGCACAGCAGAACAGCTTGGGCATCCCCAGGTTGACCTTACTTCCCTGTCTGATAGCTGAGAGAATGGCTGAGCCTTGAAGTTGATGCAGAAATTATATTTTGCAAGCTGTTTTTGAAGGATCCAGCTGGCCAGCCTCACCCATCCCTTGGGAGAAAACATGAGGTCATTCAGCCTCCATTTGCAAGGGCACTGAGCGGGGCAGAAGGCTGGGGTTATTTTAAGCTTTTACTGACCAGTGCAAGATTTTAGACAGTAAAAAATACTTGTGTCCTGCTGCCCGCTGCCTTCAGCAGCCCATATTCAAGATTTTATATCGTCTGTGTGCGAGTTGCCATGCAGGAGGAAAAAAAATCAGCATGGGAGTAAGTTTGTGCAGCTCTGTATTTTTGGTAGGTGTTTTTATATCCTTGGGAAAGCTTGGCTGTGACAGCTGTGCGGGGTGATGCAGTGTAGTGACAGCTTTGGGTTGTGCTGAAACTCTGCTAGTGAAGGAGCTGCGGCGTGTTCTCCCTCTGGCTCAGATTGCTGCTGTGGGCTTTGGTGTGTGCTCATTTATGGAGCTGTGTCAGGGCAGGGTCAGCCTGGAGATCAGGAATTCTTCCCCCAGAGAGTGCTGGGCACTGCCCAGGCTCCCCAGGGAATGGGCACAGCCTGGGGCTGCCAGAGCTCCAGGAGCCTTTGGGGACAGTGCTGCTGGGGGTGCCCAGGGTGGGATTTTTGGCTGCTTTGCAGAGAGGACTGGATTATCGAAGGTGGGCCTGAACACTGGAAAGCAGCTGGAGTCAGTGGCCAGCCTGCTGTGCTGGACATCCAAGCTCTGCTCAGCCCCTCCTCCAGTGGGAGCTGGGGCTTGTCGTGTGTCCTCTGGGTGACTCCAGTGCTTTCCTGTCTGGTTATCTTGTCTGCCCTCCCCTGAGCTCCCTGGAGCAGGACAGGAGGGACTCCTGCTCTGTCTCCACACCGTGCCTTACCCAGAGAAGGGCCCTGATCTCCTCTGGACCTCTGTGGGTGCTCCTCTATGTCATGAGGAGAATAGCACTGCTGATGAAAGTGTCCTTAAATGCCATTTGACACGCACAGAATTCACATTCCGTGTATCCCAGAGGAAAATATTGTAGGCAGCTTTATCCATAATGCAGGAAAATTGTAGGGAGTTTTAAAATATTGCAGTAAAGAGCTGCTGGTGTATGGAGGTGTTGGGATTGAGAGAAGTTGTGTGTACATGCATTCACATCTTTTTTGTTTGCTTGGGCTTTGTTTGTTTGTTTTGGGGGGTTGTTTCGGACATTTCCTGATGTCATTTCAGGTTTTAGCGGAGCCTTGTTGATCCAGGAGTGGAAGTTAAGGGTAGAGAAGGGAATGTTTGCAATTAGCTACTTCCATGATAAACATATATATCATAGTGACTGATCTATCTATCATAATATGATTTCCATCACTTTGATGTATTTGGGTGATACTGAGGGGAGAGGGAAGCTTGCTTTCCCTGAAAAATGAATCCGAAGCGCATATTGATGTTGTTTTCTGTCCTTCCAGTCTCCTCCCTGGCAGAGTGTAAAGTTTGTGAGGCAAAGTAGCTTTAATGCCATCACTGTCGTTCCTTTGCGTCTTGAAACGCAGCTTGCAGCTGCCGTCCTACAGATAAAAACTTGTTTCCTAAGCCAGCAGGGCTGCTGTTGGAAAATGTGACGCATTCCCTTTTCCAGGCACTGAGAAGTCCTCTTCCCCTGTGGCTGAGGGTCAGGGGCCCTTTGGGTGGTGGTTGTGGTTCCAGGCCCATCCGAGTGCTTTTGGCACATCCGAGTGTTCCATTGAGGGCGTCCCTCTGTGAGGGGGAAGATGCATTTTGACTCCCTGGAGGAGTTCTGCGGAGGAATGCTGGTGATGCAGGGCGAGGGCTTTGCCTGGATGCTGAGGTTACCTCGTAGACCCTCATTTCAGAGCTGCTGAAGACCGTCAGCAGATGCAATCAAGTGGGCTGAGTTCTGGAAGCTCAGCCTGTGAGATTTCAAATGTGCCCTGATGCTGAGAAAGTTCGGAGATTCTGAGTTGCATCTCCTGGGAGGGGAGCGTGGCTGGGCAGTGCTGTGGGCAGGCAGCCCTGCAGTGTCCAAGAGCTGCTGCCGTGTGTGGGTGATGTTAAGCAAATAACTTCTTCTCTGCTTGCTGTTTTTTATGGCTTTTCCCTTGTTTAAGAATGGATGCTTGAACTACGTGTTTACTGAAATCCTGTTTTGCTGGGAGATCTGAATGTTTGCCAAAATCTAAACATGAGTGACCTTGGGATTTGGAGCCCTTATGCAAGGATCCAGGAAGGACGAGGTCTCTGCTGAGATGCTGGCTGTGCCTCTGTGTAGCTCTGTGTCACACGAGCTTTGGGATCCTGCTCACCTGCTTCAGGATGTGCCTTGACACACGAGCCTGAGTTGTCCAAAGGAGAAAAGTTTGCCTCCTGGATCAGGAGGGGAATATTGTTGAACAAGTTGCAGCCTAAAGGACATCTCTTGTTAATGAAATTTGAAGGGAAGTTCTTACGGGAAGGAATCTCTTGATCTTGTTTTAATGAAATGTGAGGAGCGATTGAGTGTGTTCTTTAGCAGGGAGAGCTGGGTGGCAGGCCCAGGGAGAGCACGCTTTGAGGCCTTAGTGCAAACTCTCCTCTCTCCTGTTCCTGCCCATCTTCAGCCACCTCAGCAGTGTGTGGTCGTACTGTTCTTGCTCCAGCCTTGTTTGCACAGCCCCAGAGTCTCCCCAGCAGAGCTGGTGCTCTGCCAGAACAGGCCTTCTGCACACATTGCTAACGACGAGGAGACCCAGCCCTCCCCAGCGTGAAATGGGAGGGATTGAATCAAATCTTCCTCCCTACCCCATAAAACCAGTATTTTCTTTTCTGCCATGAGAGGCTGGGTGATGTTTCTCTTGTGTTGACTTCCATAAATCACGTCTGCACGAGCAGCGGTCTCCTCCTCTGCCATAGATAAGCCTTTGATCATTGGTTTTGCTTCGCAGCAAAGTGCCTCCATTGCAGCAGGAGGGCGGCTGGCAGCGAGGGCTGATCGATACTGACTTTTTTTTAAACATTTCTAGTTTCAAAGATTAAATATTGTACTAGACTTTATGATTTGAGGTCATTTTAACCTCCTACCTCTGGGCTAAGACGGCTCATCTGCCTCTCATTTTTCAGTCTTTGTTACATATGTATTTGAAGCCATATGTAGAATAGTAAAAGCTTGTAGCTCTCCACTGGTAGCAGTTAAAAAAGGGAGGCAGCAGTGTGAGAGCCACGGGCTGTGTGACAGCTAATACTCCCCCGGCTTCTGATTGGAATTCAGAGTGGGTTTGCACCATTTGCCTTCTGTCTTATTTCCCCACATTAGTGGTTAACCTCAGCAGGACACTCCCCTATTATTGTTATTTTCTTGCAGGAAAATTGCCCAAAGAAAATGAAGTTCAAGTCATATCAGGCAGATATTTCTTCTAAGCCTGTAAGGGGAATTCCTTCTGAATGGGGCACTCCTGGGGAAGGAGAGAGGCAGAAGCCTTATTTAAGACAAGTCAATCAGGAGATCTGTCTCCTCCCACAGCTTGCCAAGGCTGGGAGATGTGATGGTGAGAGAGGTTGATACTTGTCCTCCTTTTCCTTTTGCGCATCTCTTGGTGACATTAGCCAGAGGAGATAAGTGAAGAATATTAATTCTGGTGCCACTGAAGTGTGAGCCTGAGATGTGAGGAGACCCTGGCACTGAAAACTCAGCCTCTTTTCCTCTCTTTACTTTCTCAGTAGAATAATCTGCCTCCTTGAAATTCTCCCTCTACATCTTTTCTTTCTGGTTGTTTGGTTTCTCATTAAAGCAGTGGTTGTGTTTTGCTTTGGGGGTGATTGTGTGGCTCTGATCATGCTGCATCCGATACGTTTATTCACTTTGGAAAGCAAGTGGGATCCTTTAGGATTAAAAGCCCGCATGAATGAATGGGATTTTCTGGTTTTGTGCATGTGTGTATGCTTGTGTGTGTAATCTGGTCTATTTTTGTACTTTGGTGTTTTAGCATGCATCCGGGATGGTTTCAGGCTTTCTTTGAGGGGCACTTTAGAGAGCGAGGCTGATGCTGGGGGTGTGTGCTGCGGGTCTGTGCCCTGGTCCTTCTCCAGGGGGTGTTTAGCATTCCAGCAGCAGGCTGTTGGGGCTGAGTGCTTCCAGCCAAACCTGGAATGCTGCTCAGAGGTGCAGGTGGTTTGTATCGATAGGTATTTCCATTACTCTTAAGCTGGATTCTGATTTCAGCAGTCGGGTTTCCATGTCCTGAATTGGTTTTGGTGATGGAAATGCTTACTAGAAAAAGTGATTTGCTGTGCACTTCTCTTCCCCCTAAAGGAACGTTGTCAAGAATTGCAGGGGAAGATTAAACACTTAGTCTTGCTCTCCTAATCTGAATTGTTCTGTGAAAGCTTAATTTAAAGAGTATGCTCCTGATCCAAATTTGCTGCTCCCCACTGGCGTTCAGCTCTGAGAGCGTATCTATAACACACAGGATGGTGAGGGGGAGGCATTTTAACCTCTGCCAAGATGAAAACACAACAGTTGGGAGAGGCACAATGTAATGGTAAATATTTTATTGACATGTTCCAAACATATTGGATGTAAATTTAAACACTATCTGAGATTTGTTAAGTTTCCTTGTTTGAATTTTTTACGTTCCCGTAAATCCTGGTTCATTAATTGGCTGTAAAGTAACGAACATCTGAGGCAGTGCTTTGCCAGCAAGGGAGGCTGTGCTAGACGTGGTGGGTGGTGGCAGCCCCCTGCCATGGCAGAGCCCCTCAGAGCAGCCCTGCTGTGTGCTCAGTCACACCTTGGGGGGCCCTGGCATGGGCACAGAGTGCTTGGAAACCCTCTTGGCTCAGTTTCTCTCCAAAAGGCAGGGGAGATAAACCCACTCTTGTGTGAGTGATGGCTCAGGAGGTGTAGAATGGGATTTTCTGGCTGCTGAAGAGGGTATTGGGGTCTCCAGAGAAATGGCAAGTTCTGTGTAGACTTAGTAAAGATAATAAAATCTTTAAAGCTGTTATCTTCAGGTGTTGCCACCATCTTGTTTCCCTTACCAGTTAACCCTGATGTGGCTACTGGTCAGTAACTTGTGGGGAATGACTCTGAGTTTGGGGCTAGGCTCAGTTCTCAGTGGCTGTGAACAGGCACAGCAGCTGCAGGAGGAGCAGGCATGGGTCCCTCTGCCCTGTGTCCCCAGGCTTGTGGAATCATTCCCCCTGTGTTTTCTTGTGCAGAACAAGAGGAGAAAACCTGTGGGCAGGAGGAGGTGAGAACTCCCATATTCCCACTTCCGTGGGGTGTGAAAGTGGTGGAGGGGACCTGGGCTGGGTCCTTGGCTGGTGGAACAGTTCCTGGGGAATCTCATCTTCCAACACCAAGGTCCTGATAAGGACTGGAGATGGAGTTGTCCCTCTGTGGCTCTAGAACCTGAGTGTTTGCCCAAAAAGCAAAGAGTAGAAAAAGTAGGGTCAGGTCTGCAGCTTGCTGTGAATGTTGCACTGAAACGGGATTTTATAGAGATGCATCCCACTGACTTTTATCAGCACCCTCGTAAATTGAAGGTTCTTCATTAGGTGTGCAATAAAAGATTTTACTCTCGTAACATTCTGAAAATGTTTCTGTTACCTACCCTTGGGTGTCAGCTTTCTAATGGGTGATCGGTAAAAAAAATAAATTCAGTTTTGGATACACAGTTAGGCTCCAAAAGGTTATACAGCATTTATTTCATTGCAGTTCTTCTAAAATTCCTTTGCTGGAGTATTTTGAGGCTCTTTTTGATTTTTAGTCTAGCTAATTAGATTTCTGGGGCTCAGAGGACTTGGCTGACTCTGTCTTTGATGCTGTGAGGAGTCTTGAGACAATGATGATGTGTGTATTTCAGCTGTTAACTGCAGTGCTTTGCAGGAACCAGTGACTCAGAAGCTTTGGCTTTCCATGCAGAGGTGGCCTGGTTGTAGCTGTTGCTCTGCTAAGTTTGTTGTAATGTTAGGGTGGGATGTGTGTTTGTTCCTTTCATAGACTTTCCAGGAGTCAAACCTTCCATTCAGATCTAAGGTTGAGAAAGCAGCTTTTAAAAAATAAACAGAATGGGCATATCTGCTTTAGTGGGTCTCCCATTTTGGAGCCTCAAAATAACTGAGTTGTTACTAAATTTTTTTGAAAGATGCATCTTCAGAAATTAGGAGCTTGGCCATGTGAATAAATTACTGGCAGTGGAGGTGCCTGAACGTGGTGCAGCACATCCCCATTGTGGTGAACACACAGGGCTGTGGTTGTTAAACCAACCCCTGCTGCAGCCACACCTTCCACATACCCAATCCACAGACTTGTCTATCACCTCCTCAGCAAGACTTGAAGGATTAAGACTTGAGCAAGGCTTCTGAAAGGATGTTTACAGGCTGGAACACCTGTTCTGGTTCGGATTTGGGTGCTGACTTGTGAAATGTGAATTTTCTGATGTTTATTGAATTGATGCAGGCAGGAAACGTGCATGAACGTGTCTCTTACTCTTCATTTAGTAGCATCTCATGCATAGAGGTGCTTACTGATACCCCATTTGCTCAGAGTTTACTCTGGAGCTTTTTTTGAGCAAATGTTTTGGAGCCTTGCCCTCCCCTCTGCTGTTGCTCTTCACCTGCCCTCCCTTGGTTCGTTTTCCCCATTATCTCTCATTAGATGGGCTGCTGGATTAGATGTTAATGATTACAGGCTCCAGCTCTGCCTGCTGGAAGGAGGACTTGTGGGTAATCACAGGAGAACAAAGCTGTTAAACTTGCCAATAGCTGTAGGAAACGTTGCTTGGAAGGAAGCAGGAAACAAGGCGTCTGTTATTATTATTTTACCTACAACCTTGATGAGAAATCTCTGTATCCTACAGAGTCCTTCTCCTCTGTACCCACCTGGGATCTTACAGGGTCCTGTTGAGGACACGAGTCTGTGCAGGAGTGTGGATCACAGCCAGATCTGTGGCTCACCAGAGAAAACTACTTACAGAATTCTGTTGAGGAGGATGAAGGGAAGGATCAAAAGGAGCCAACCTTTTGTCATCTTCTAACAAGCAAAGTGCTCTCATCAAACGTTAGTTATGGAAATGTCCCTTTAGCAGGAAGAAGAGTGGTCCTCCCTGCATTGTGTGTTGAATCTGTGCTTGACCTCAACACAGCAAGTCTTCTTACACATGGACTTCTTTTCCACCTGTATCTGCTTTTATCTTGCCTTAGCTCCCCTGGCTCCAGTGGCGTGTGCAGATGTGCCAGTGCAGATGTGATAGGACTTGAAGCGAGTTGCCCGATTAGCTGAGCAATGCTTTTTTTTTTTTTTCTTTCTTTTTGCCATTTTAATCTTGGTTAAACCTCTTAGTCAGAGGGTGATTTCCACTTCATCTTGAGTTATGTTGGGCTTCCGTGCTCATTTCAAGCTATAGCTTGCCTCCTTAAATTTCTGATGCAACCCCTGTTACTGCATTGCCCATGGCTGCAAGGAGCCGTACCTACTCCTGGGTATATAAATATTTTCTATTTTTTGTCTTTGTTTGTCAGATGTTTGGGTTTGGTATGAGCAGGAATGGAAAAGTTTATGCTTGTTTCAGGGGGAAGGCAACAAACGTTTATCTGAGTGATCAAAGCAGAATTTATGAGGAAATACAATGGAAACTATTCCTGGCTGTTTAGAGGGTGATGTGCAGGGGTAAGCCAAGAGGAACAGAAATGAGAAGAAAAAGTGAACTGAGTACACTCAAGTCAGACTTCTCCTGGGCCTGAACTGCAGCGTGTTCCCACTAAGCAAATGCTTTTTCTTCACATGTGTTTAATACTGTGGATTTGTGGTCTGTAACAAAGAACTGGGAAGAGCAGTGGCTCTGCTTGTTGAAGTGCTACCTCAGTGAAGCCACAGAAAATGGTATTTCTATTCTGAAATATTTCTGAAATACCTAGTATTATTTGACTGCTTTTCACCTCCCTCCTTACCTGGCCTGGCTGTTGACCAGTGCGTGCTGCAGGGTCAGAGCAAACCCAGCTCTCCTGGGCAGGCCAGGTCTGGTGCCACGGTGGCTCTGCTGCATTCCAGGTTAATGAGCCTAAACTTGTATTCTCAGGCCTCCATTTTGTGTCTCATCCAAAGCCTGCTCCTCCTGGGGTGAGGACAGCATGCTGAACCCGCTTGACCAGGCTGTGGTCACTGCAGCCAGGCTGCTGATCTCGTTAAGGTGACTCTAATGAGCTGTGACAGCCTGACGAGTTCAGGCAGCGGCTGCTGGAAGGGAGCCGGGGCTGGGCCAAGCAGGGGCTCCAGCATTTGTGTTACCTGGCCTTAGCAAATGGGTTTCAGCACTTCAGAACATGACAGCCAGGCTGAGGGACTGACGGGAGACACGCTTGACAGGAAGTTGGAGTAAGTCTGCTGATACAGCAAACCCGTGACTAAACCTGATTCTTTCGAGTGGGTGAAGTGCATCCTGTGTGCTCCTCCTCTGCTGGCATCCCGAGGTGGTCTGTGCAGCCTCACACACACTGGGGTGTGTCCCTTTCCCTGCCAGCCCATTTGGAACGACTCTTCATCTGCAGGAGGTTATCTGTGCACGTCCTGGTGGCCTCATTCCTTGGCTTTGGCAGTCTGTGGCCTCTCCTTCAGAGGACAGTGAGGCCTCTTGGTTGCTCTGAGTTATTCCTGAGGCAAACCAGCTCTGTGTGTGCGGCTCATTTGGTGACAAACCCCGTGACGTCTCACTGCTGTTTGTTTCACTGAGAATTAGGATCTGTCCCCTTGAGGCAGCTTCCTCCTGTCTTGTTGATGTGCCTTTGGGGCCTGAGGTGGGACAGCCTCTGCCACTGCAGAGTGGGCTTTAATGTGCATTTCAGTATGTTGTATCTCTGCTTTCTCCAATAGTCTTCCTGCAAGTTCTTAATTTTGTTCATTAATCCTGGGGATACGAATACTCCCCTGCTTGCCCTAGGCAGGATCACATAGGGAATAGTTTCTCTCTTATTCCTTGCAATGGCAGCTTCAGGCTGTTGCTGAACCTTCATTCTTTAGATGGAAATCAGTGCAGTTAATGTCATGCCAGCTAAAGCTGTCCTGATACTAGAGGACTGTGTGCTTGAAAATTGAAGGTCTTTGGAGTTCAAAGACTTGTGTTGCTTTCTTCAAATTCTGACTTGGTTTAGGCTCTTCTTAGTGAACAAAATGGGTGGTTGTATCTATCCATCGTCCTTGTGTCTCAGAAAAACCAGCTTCCAACTGTTGCCTCTGTGATAGGTGAACCTGGCAGCGTTTATCTGCTTTTCTGCTCGCAGAGGTGACATGGAGAGGATTGTCCTGGTTTAGAAGTGCTTTCAGAGACAGGAGTCTGCAGAAGGCGTGGGAGATGGGAAGGTGCTGGTTCAGCTTCTCAGAGGTAAACTGAGCTGTGGCACTGTGACTTGGGCAGAGCTGCCAGGGGCCATCCAGGGACAGCCTCAAATGGGCTTCTGTGTTTATATTAACATGTGTTTAGAATGCCTCCTTCTAAGAGGGTTCTCCAGGCTGTCTGCTGTGGATTTATACTGCAGGTCACAAATGCGAGCAGGGTGACTCCTCTTTGGAGTTTTTTAGTTCTTTTTGGAATTTCATGATGCATCTTGGTTACTAAGTCTGAAGTTCCTTTTGCCAGTAACCAGGTACTAAACAACCATTTCTTACTACAAAGGGAAGGAGCCACATCTCTGCTGTGTGCCTTCTTTGGGGCTGGACTGTGTGTGTAGCAGTAAAGTCAGGTTGCACATGACATGGTGTTAAGTGTTTAACAACTCTGGTTGCCACAGGTAGTGCTTTAAAAGGAATCCTCTACTGCCTGCTCACAGCAGTAAGATTAATTAAAGCCTGTTCCTTCCATTTCAAGGATGAGTTTAGGCAGGGCTGTGAAACTGGAAAGGCTTTGTCTTGTCTGCTTGTCATGCAGGTGTTGAGAGCATCTCCTGGAGCTCACCTGTCCTCGTGCTCTTTGAAGCATGGGGGCAGAGCCCTCACCAAAGGAAACAGTGAAAGACTAGCCACTGGGAGTGAAGAAAAGGGATAAAACTTGCCAGCTGAGTTATGTTACTGGTCTGCCCTCCACCTCCTCTGGAGGAGTTGTTTGTTAACAAAGGTACCCACAGCCTGGGGAGTGCACCATAATCCTTACAAGTCATTTAAGGCGGTGGAGGCAGTTAAAGATTAATTCTGCATGCAGTGACCTCTTTATTTTTAACTGCTTTGCCTCCTGCATCTTCAGAAATAACAGACAAATGCTCCAAACATACCAGTCCCCTTGGAAGACAATGATTTCATTGTGGCTGTGAACATGACATACATTACATAAATATTGGTGCTTACATGCCTGCTGATTCTTTGTCCTTGGCTGCTGAGTCTTCCAGCCCCGCTGGTCATGTTTCGTAAGAGCTTGGGAGGAAGCACAGCAGTGCAAGACACTGACGTTAGTGCCTGGTCCAGGCTGCTTTCCCTAGCTCAGGCTGCTTTGCAAGGTGGATATTTTTCAATTAATGTGATGAGACTGGTTTATCTGTCACTTCTGTTGAGCAGGGCACAGCTGCTGTGGCACTCAGGTGCGTTTATCTTGAGCTTTGAGGTGTCTTTATGCTGGTTATTGCAGGATGCAAAGGAGCTTTACACACAGTTCGAGGCCTGTGTCATCTCTGAAGAGGAGCAGCAGGGCCTGGTCCCTGTGAAGGCAAGGGAAGGATGCACAGGGCTCTTGTTCTTGCAGCTCACTGTGAAGTGTGTTGGGTTCTGCCCTTCTCCCACGTGGGGCTGCTCAGGGCAGCACAGTCCTCCCACAGCCACACTGCTCTTTTAGCTCCACGATGGTGTTTTGTGTTAAGGACCTGCAAGTCCCAGTTTTCAAACCCTGCTGATGCCTGGTGCTAGAAGTAGTTTTAATTTCCTGAGGGCTACATATAACTCCAGTGGAGCTACAAGTCGCTCTCTGCTTGTTTCTGTAGCTACGCCACACTTGCTTGCAGAGAATGAAATCTAAATCTCTACATGATCTAACAGTAGTTTCCTAAAATATGAACAAAATCAAAGGATGAAGAATGTGTGTTGTTCAGAGCAGCTTGAGAAGCTGAAATACTGACTGAAGTAGCTGAGAGAAAACAAAGTAGGGGGTTTATGGGGTTTTTCTCGATTGTTTAATGTGTTAAATTAATCTTTGTAGCAAAGCCTTTTAAATTAACTTAAGGTAATTGTGTATATGTGCTCCTGTAATTGTGAGGTCACTGCCTAGGTACAGGCAACAGAGAGGATGGTTTTGGTTCAGTGTCTCAGTGCTTGGATCAAAGATACTTTATCAGACTAAGGCTGTGTGAGAGAACTGGCGTGTAACCTGCACAGGGAGCCCGGGTGGGAGCAGAGCATGGTCAGCTTGTTTAACCTTTGAATGCCTCTTGGCTCAATGGCCCTTGGATACTGCTACTTCATGGAAAAAGTTCTAAATATAGGACTTGTTTGTTGTTGAATAACGACTTTAGAGGGTGGATGCTGGGGTTTCCAGCTCCTTGCAGGGCCTAAGCTTTGCATGAGTGAGATACTGGAAATGAGACCATTAATGAGTCCAGTAATACTGCTGAGCACTGATGCAACTTGTTGATTTATTTGTAGAATATTCTCTTGATAGTCTGTTTGTCAAAAAAAACTCCGAGATTAAACCTGAGGGTCATTTTTAACTCATTTTGTTGACTTTTCATTCCCTTCTTTACCTGGTGTGGTCAGCTGCCAGGCATAGGTTTTGTTCATAGGTCAGCTTGTAAAGGGGAAAAGATTTTGAAGGTAAATAGAATGGGCAGGAAATGTTTTGGGAATAGAGATCAACAAAAGACCATCTTTCTCTGGAAGAGGGAGAGATGAAATCCAGGGAAAGGTGAAGAAATTTTCCTGGGGACCCCCAGGAGGTCAGTGGTGAAACTGGGTTCTGAAACTCTTATCAATCCTTTAACTAAGATGTCATCCTTTACTGGAAGTCCAGAAACCCTCTTGGTTTTAACCACCAGTGAGTGAATCTGCTTCCTTTGTGGCTCTGTTTCCCCAGAGCTTTTACCTCAGAAGACCCTAACATCTTGAACAATTTCCCCGTGCAATGCTTGCTTCATTGCTGTTTCATTTCACTAACTTTCACTTGAAAATCAGATGCTTCCCTATCTTTTCTTTTTACTTCCTTGTACAGCTTTTCCCTGTTGCTGCAGCTCATTAAATCCTGCAGCTGTGTGTTATTTAACATCATAAAGTGGTTAGAGATATCATTCATATAAAAGGATACAAAATGAATGTGCATTGTAATTCTAGTCTCGAGGTAGCAAACTTCTCTCTGGAGTTGTGACTTAACTTGTGGCTTCATAGGAGCTTTTACTTGCCTTTATTTAGCTCTTTTCTGATTCTTAATGATTTGTGTGTAGGTAAATATATTTATAATGCAGTTATTAAGTAATCTGTATAATTATGTACATCAGTCAGGTATGAAGGCTGCTGGAAACGTCAGTTCTTTCTCCTGCCCTGAGTTCAGCCAGGGGCTGCCTGCCCTGCTGCCCGCTGGCACCACGCCACGTGTGCGTCCTGACCTGTGCTCACAGGGTTCCTGTTCTGCTGAAAACTCATGCAAATAAAGCCATGTACCAAACCCTCTGGGGAGGCAGGTGTGCCGGTGCCAAGGGCCAACCTCCCAGGAAGAGGAGAGGAGGTGGCAAAGCTTTGCTTTTCAGTTATTTGGTGATGAGAACCTTGCTGGCGTTTGGCACGGGGATTTGTCACAACCGTGGCAGCTCTGATGTATTGGGTTGGTGTTCATGGCTCCTGCGTGGAATGGAGCTGCCTCTCACCTCTGCTTTCTTCTTCTTTGTTTTTTCAAAGCGGTTTCCCTAGCATTTCTGTGCCTACCTTTTCAGTTCTGGAGGTCATGTATTTCCAGGAACATGGTGAGACTTGATCGGTGTCAATCACACAGGAAACCAGGGATGATAGGATCTGCTCTGCCTGTATCTGATTTTCTGGATGGTTTTGTGTGGTTTGTTGTTGTGTGGGCTTTTCTGTTTGTTTGTTGTTTTTAAATCCAAGTGCTCATTTTGGGGCCTGATTGCCATTGTTTCTGATGCATTCTGGATCTGTGTCAGGGAGTTTGGTGGCTGTGCAGAGCCTTTCTGTGCGCAGGAGCTCTTTTTTCTGCAGGGATAGCCAGGCTTGCAGTGTGCCCTGCTCCTGGGGAAGTGCAGCTTTCCTGGCCCCTGGCAGGATGGCAAACCCTGGGCTGCTTCCCCTGTGGGTGCTGGCCGTGTTTGAGCCCCTGCCTGTTTCCAGGGGCAGTGGAAGCTGGGGGTGCAGGAGTGTGTCCCACGGGGTGCTCTGCTCCCCTGGCACTGCTGTGGAACGTGTGCCTGCCTGTCTCCACGAGGTTTGCAGCCCCTGGCCTGACATCCTTAGCTGGGCTGTGGGATGTGGATCTCCCTCCCCAGCTCTGCCATGTGCGTGCCAACGCTGGGCTGTGCCCGTGCCTTGCACAGTGGCAGCAAGATGCCTTTAGGACTGTCCTTGTGCCTTGTGGAATGTCTAGTAATGCCTTTTCACATACTCCCTTGAATAATCATTAAAAGCATTTTCTCCTTTTTTATTTTTCCCCTCTCTTTTTTTAATCATCCTGGCCAAAGCAAATAGGTTAAGGAATTAGAGCAAGCTGAGGCTGGTATAATATACTAAACTATGACTCTAACAGCAATTAACTCAAAGGAATGAACATTTACAGTGCCCTGCAGTTATCCTTACTGCTCAGTGGTAAACTGAAATAAGCCTGGTGTCTATGGGCTTGCTAGACTAACTGCCATTTTTATTACATTACATGGATTATTGCTCATCTTTCCTTCCATTTTCAGGCTTCTCTCAGGCTTCCCCTTAATAGTGACCCCGAAAGACGAGTGCTATACTTAGTGCAGTTGATGTTTGACACAGTTGAGGGTGTGGAGTCTCCCTCACTGGAGATATTCCAGACCTGCCTGGCTGCAATCCTGTGCTCTGGGATGGCCCTGGCTGGGCAGGGAGGTGGAACCAGGTGAGATCCTGTGGTCCCTTCCAGCCTGACCCCTTCTGGGATTCCATGACTCTGTCCCTTTGAAAAGGGACTGGTTGTACCCTGCTGCTCCCGCACCTTTGCTTTGGGCTCTTGAACTTGTAGCAAGTTTGGGGCAGAAATTGAACAAAGAAGAGCTTGCTGGGGAGGTTGGTTTGGTGGTGGACACACAGCACAGCCACGAGCTGTTAGTGCCTCTCAAATGGAGGTTACCATGTCCCCACCATTTGTGTGAGGAGAGGGGAGAGAGCCTGAGCTACAGCAACTCGCTGCACATGTATAATATTGGTGTATGGAGAACATCTGTGTGAAATACACGCTTGGGGCAAGAAAAAGACTGTGTAATGTAAGAAAATACTGTTACTTAATACAGTTTTTGCTTGGAGGCTACAGTCAACGCATGCTGTAATACTTCTTGCTCGTGTGATACAGTAGCAGCATGACACTTCAGATTTATTACTTTTGGTTTCTCTTTAAAGAAAATCCTGAATCTGGAATCAGAAGAATGCCTTTTTTTTTGTCTTGAGCCACAGAAGGGAAAATGTTTCAAAATGTCATAAATCAAAAATATATTAAAGGCCAACAAACCAGATGAAAACTTTTTTGGAAGATTGTATATAATGTTTGGCAGAAGAGACTAATGCGCTGTGGTTTTTGGCTGAGTTTAGAAATGTGAAATACTCTAGGGTCCTTCTCCTTGAAATGAGCTATTTTTATGTATTTTATCTGTCTATATATTAAAACAAGACCAGAGGTGGTTGTGTGTGTATAACGTATTAGCGTGCGTGTGATTTGTGTTAAGTATATTTAATGCACTATATAAATTCAATTACAGTTTGATATAGAACGTTCAATTACAAAATGATTTCTGTAGTGCAAGCACTCACTGGATACCTTGATCATAGCCAACAGATTCCGTATCCTTGTTGACTGCGGGGCTGGCAATACCTCATTTTTTATGTAGACTCATTTCTCTCAGGTCCACATACCCACAGACTTCTCGACAGGCGTGTTGCTCTGTGTGTGTGTGTGCTCTCATTTTCTGATAATCAGAGGTGCACCAGGGGCTCCAGGGAACCCGTGGCCGAGGTTGGAAGCATTCAGCCCCGGTGGGTCTCAGCGAGCTGGCTCGGTGTGTGTTTGCTCTTGAGTGAACTTTTCTGACGTGTTCCTTCCCCTTCTAACGCGTGCTGGCGTTGGGCTCTGTGGTTGTGTGCGGTGTAGCCGAGGTGCAGAGCAGAGGACGCGGTGTGGGACGATTAGTCAAAGCCGCCGCTTCCTCCTCCGGAGCTTGGCCTCCTGCCGCAGATTTCGAGGATGTTTCTGGCATTTCGAGCAAGGACAGTCGCCCTCGAGACTGTGCTCGTTGGCTTTTAATCTGGGCAGGCTGTTCCTAGTCAAAAGTTTCTACAGCCCTTTCTCCTGCTGGGAATCTGGTACCACCCCTGGCCCCATTATGCACGTGCTGCATGGATGGGTTCCCTTTTTTCTCCTCAAACAGAGGCTGCAGTTTTTAGGGATGAGCTTTAGCTCTTCACTTCCTGGTCGTGTCAGTGATTGCACGCCTAAACACAGCTGCACGCTTAGGGCTCAGGTCATCTTACCGAGATTTACGAATTCCCGGTTTAAAAGCACATCTTTTTGTGTAGAATTCCTTGTAAGCCCCGTGTGGGTACCAGCAGGCTGCCGTGAAGTCTCCCTGAAAATAGCAGAGACTTCTCTTAAACCCCTTGGGGTCAGGTGCAGTCAGCGTGGTTTATAGAGCAGGAGTGAGGGCTGAGCCCTTCCCGGGATGCTCCGAGTGGTAAAAAAAGCCACACAAAACCCTCCAGCTCTTAACATCCCCTTCCCTTCCCGCTGAAACTCTTCCCTCAGTCTGGTGATGCTCATAATGCTCCCGAGTTTTGCTGTTTGCAGTGGGGACGTAACAACTCAAAGCTACATGTAAACAGCTTTGTTGGCTACTTTTCCTTTCCTTGCTTATATTGTACACCTTAAATGTGCTATTTCTTTTGGCATAATGGCAAAATCACTGCTTATGGGAACCGCGGTAGATAATACAAAAAGCTCTTTGAAAAGAGCTTTATCAGAGTACAAAGTACTTGGAATTGAAAGCCCCTAGAGGGTTGCTTTATTTTCCCCCTTCATTCAAACTTGTAGTGGTGCAGGATCGAGATACATCATGCCCTATTTTCAGCTGATTTGCATGTTAGAGAGAACGGAGTAATTGGTGTTTAACCAGAACAAAAGAGGATCTGTTTGCTAAAAGAAAAAGAATTCTTGAAGTAGACCCTAATACATATACTGCCTTTGTCTCTCCTCTCATTAAGAATTGAATAGGATGGCCTAGTAATTAGAATGTGGAAGGCATTGCTTTGGTGTTGATGCTTTTTGAGCTAATTGGTTTGAAAATTATATTTGATGTAGCTCTAAGGGATGTTGGCACAACACCTTCTTGGGACAGGGACATCCTGTACTCCCATTTCGCTGCAGAAATGGGTACTTTGAGGCAGGGTTTTGTCTTCTGGTTTGGTTCTTTAAAATTTTATTTATTAAACCCATATTTCCCTTCCCAACTGAACACACAGGATGCATTGTCACATGTAAATAATTCTTCTCTCACTGGTATGAAAACCTTGAAATGACCTTGGAAAGAGCTCAGCCCTCTTTTCCCAAATAAGTGCGTAGTTCAGCCTTCAGTAAAGCAGAGTTTTGAGCTGAACTGGGTTTGGATTTCTGCCCTTCTGCATTCTTGGAACGGTTTTGTTGTTGTTGCTTGTTTGGTTGGCTTTTTGTTTCATTTTTGTTTTGACAAAAAGATTAAAACAAATGTTGTTCTTGAGCAAACTGAAAGAAGACAGGTCTGGAATTGTGCAGGAGGTTTTCTTTGGTCAGTGTTTGTGCTGAGGAATCGGGGTTGAGGGAGTGATTGTTGCCTCGGTAGATCTTCCTTGGATCCTGGAATTGAGTTGCCTTAGTGTGAAAACTTGTTAAGTTAGAAACATTTTTTTGCATCTCTTGAGTTGCCAGAGGGAGCTTTGCTTTGGCCAAGCCTTTTGAATGATGGCCCCAGTGGAGGTGCTGGATTTTGGGTGGGTTGGGGGTACCAGGGAATTTAGAGCAGGGAAGTGCATTTCTTAGACTGAGAGATGCATAAGATTCAGCTGAAGAGAACTTAAGGGTGTTTCATTAGCTAATGCTGTTGTTCTGTGGAACAAATTGAGGTCTCAAGCCTGTTGTTGGTTCTCTGCAGAGCTCTACACAATCATCTTAATAAAGTATTGCACTGTGGAGGAGTCATTGTGTTACGGGGATGAAATGAGCTTCTAAAATTTCCCCCAAGGTTTCAGTGATAAAAAGAACAGTTTTAAAAACGAGTTTAGGTTCTGGGGAGTTTGCATTTAGCAGTGTATTTGTAATTTAGATGGATTCAGCCTCGCAATGAGCTACAGCTTGTTTTCTTTACTTTCCAGGGGTGTCTTTTCTCCCTTCTCGTGGTGGGTGGGCACGTGCCTGCCCTTCCTCAGTGGTTTTGTTTGGCTGCTCACCAGGGTGTGTGTATCAGTGTCGAGTTTGGTCCTGCTTTAACATCTGTGTGTTTATTGTACTGCAGCTTCAGATTGCCTGGGTATCTGAATGTCTTAAAAATCTTATCTTTAGATATCAGTAAGTGACACTGAACGGTGTCAAACCCGGGGTGATGGCCACAGTGTCCCCATGGGGCCCAGTGCTAGCCCCTGCCCAGGGATGGGACCGCTCTGTTAGGGTGATTTTCCTAACCCAGACTTGAAGGTGCTGGATGGTGCTGAGCTCCTGCCTCTGCTCCCTCCCACCTGTGCATTGGTAACTTCAGCAAACTTCCATTGTTTCTCTTCCCGCATTCTCTGTGTTTAAAAGTGGCCCTGAAAGGCAAAAGGTTTAAAAGGGGTTAAATAAACTGAAAAACCTGCAGTGTATTTCCGTTCAGAGTTGAAACAAGATGTGGATTGACTCAAAATGAAATTTTTCTTTTTTTTTTTCCTTTTAAGTTTTGCCAAAATGAAAACATGTTTGTTTAATCGTAGGCAAATTCATCCTTCTGGTTTTTTGGTTCTGTTTTGTTTTCAGTTTAGCCAGCAAATTGAGAAATGAAACTGTTCTGCCAGCACTGCTTCCAGTTCAGATTGCTCTGAGGAGCTGGGTGAATCTCCCCCTTGCACACTTTATCTAGGAACCATCAGAATCTCACTGATTAATACCTTGGAAATTATAAATTAACCATATGGAACTACTTCAGTTTAAGTCTCTTGTATGTTCTGGTGATAGCTAATCCCCTTAAAGCGTGGTTTTTATGACCAGTTTGTTTTCACCTGAGGTCATTAATGCTCTAAAACCAGCTGTTAACTGCACCAAAGAGGTTTTTCCTGCCCAGGGAGGAGTGCTGCTGGGCACCCCGTTTAATGGGCTAATAATGCTTTATTTCTGCCCTACCTTCCAGACATACTGGCTGTTTTTTAAAAAAAAAAACCTGTTTATTTTCTGCCTGCTAAGGACTGATCTTGCAGCCAGCAGGGGCAGAGGTGTGGGGGATGCAGGGCACTGGGGCAGGAGTGTGAGTCTGTAAAAAGTGGAAGTATGAGCCTGCAAAGCCATTGCTTTGGGCTCAGGGCACGTGGGGAGAGAAGGGGTGCACAGCCCACTGCCTGCTCTCGTGGCTCTGCCAGACTGGGAATCATAAAGTCATTAGGAATATTAAAACTTCAGACAATGGGCTGTAGTAATTCTCCTGCTCCTTCTGCTTAATTTTTGTGCTAATTTATTGCTCCTCTCTGTTCCTACTTCTGTCACCTAAATGCAAATGCCCTGGCAGCCTGCTTTATGGATAACACTTAAAAAATAATGGTGCAATAATGAGTGGTAAATTGCAGCAGAGATCCTGCTGAAGTGCCTGCAATATTCGCATTAATTCCAAATGAATTAATTGCAGTTAATACTATTGTATTTAAAAGCTGTCAGAAGCCATAACAATGATTAGGGTGTAATAAGTAAAATGTTATTTCAGAACAGCATCAACATGTTTTAAAATAGCAGTAGATGGTGTTAAAGTGTGTCTGACCTAATGACCAGCAGCAGCAGCAGCTTTTGTGTGAAGCCAGTCAGAACAGATGAATCTGAGGAATGAGGGGCCCTAAACCCATTCATTTTCCCCCTTGATTGGGAGCAAACGGGTTCTTTGCCCCAGTGCTGTAGGTAAGAGCAGAGGTAGGATGGAGGAGGGATTTTATCTGGCAGGGCTGTGGATCCCATTGATCTCTGCTGCTGAACCTCATCTGTCACCAGAGGCAGGTTCCAGGGGAGGGTGGGAGCAGGCTGGGGGTAGCTGTGAGAGCAGCTTTGCTTTACTTCCAATCCAAGTTGGTGCTGTGGCAAATAGATTTATTATTCAGTAGTTAATACTTGTAAAGTGAAAGGATTCCAGAGCCTTCTCTGAGCCCTTGGTGAGGCAGGAACTTCCTTCAGTTTAACCACTTGTATTTGTATTTTAGTTCTTAGCGTTTGGCTTTGAGGAGCTCTACACCTGCAGTTTGTCTGCTGATAGTGGAAAGCACAGAATATAATCTGGCAGATGAAGACAGCTGCATTCTGTTCATCTCAGCTATGAGTTCTGCTTGATGATTTCTAGATACAGTTTCCATCTGACACAAAGGCAGGGACTAATTCTGGCATGTGTGGGACCGATAAGATTTCAGACCAGATCTTTCTTTAAAAAAAAATAAAAAGGAAGAAAAACCCCTTGATGTGTTACATAGTGCAGTAATAAGTTTCCAGGTTCTTTAATTAGATCTGTACTTTAGCTGATTTAGCTGCATGTCTCAATACACAAACGATTTATAAACGGAAAAAAAAGTATGTGTTAATCTTGACTGAGTGATACTCTCTGCACTGTTTGTATTACATATCCTACAGCATTCAGTCTTTAACATGGAATTGGCCTTAATTTCTTAAAAGAAATTACAGAGCTTTACAGTGTATTATTAACAGCTTTTTACTGATGTGGGTTTGTACGTGTGTTTACATTTATATGTAAATGTAATTATTTAGTGAGGATTAGCAGTCAGTGAGGCCCTCTCTTTCCATTTACTAGTCATTTGCAAATTCATCTTAGTGTAGGTCAGAAATTATGGTTACTGTTATATTTAATGCATGAGGTATCCAGGATTCCCCATTTCCTTGGACAGCCCTACGGCTCCAGATCTTACCTGATCTCTTTCAAAAACAGGGAGGGTTCATCAGAGTCTCTCCTATTCTTAATCCCCTGCTCCATGGCATTTTGGGAGCCACGTGCTGGTGGTGAAATCTGGGCTGTGGAACCTGTTGAACCCACAGCTGAGTCTCTGTGTAATGGACAACTGGTGGTGGGGACATTGGGAGTGACATCGGGGTGAGCTCTGGGTGCTGGTGGCTCTGATGATGGGGACATTGGGAGTGACATCAGGGTGAGCTCTGGGCGCTGGGCAGGGCTGTGGCTGCTGGATCAGAGGGCCCAGCTGAGCTCAGTGTGCTGCTCACCTTCAGCCTGTGCCGGTGTCACTCTTGGCCTTGGTCCACCAGCTGCTCCAGGAATGGGCAGAAGGACTCTGCTTCCTCCCTTCTCTGTAGTTAGAATAGAACTTGGGGCCTGAGGGTATCCTGGCTCCCTCTTGTAATTGCATCATTCCCACTATTAACTAAAGAGAGCAGATTCTTTTTTTAATAAAAGCTTCCTCACATGCGTTCTTGAGTGTTGTTTTAGTTTGCAGCTACTCACGTTGGAATGCATCCAGACTCCAAGTCCTTATGTTTCCTCCACGTCCCCAAACTCTCTTCTGGGTAATTTGCATTTCAGCACTGCTCAGTTGTACTTTGCTCAGTTTGAGGGAGGGAAGGGCCGGGCAGCAGCATATGCTGATTTGCATATGCTAATTATAACATGGATGCTTCGCTTCCTTCTGGCAACCAGACCAGGATATTTTTGCTGTAATATCCTGTTGGTTTAAGGTGAGAGGTAAATCAGAGCTTGTTCTGCTTGATTTACAGCTGGAGTCTTGATTTGGAGTTTTGAGGTTTGGTGGTAAAGGTCTGAGATGCTTGGAGGATGTGATCAAAAATCAGGGAGCTGAAGGGTGGGACTTAAGAGTTGTTGCAAAAACTTGGGGAAACAAACTTCCTACACTAGCAGGGAATAATAAAAGAAGGGAAGAAGCACTACAGGGCACTGCTGGGTAGCAGCTTGTGTCATTTGATGCTTCAGCCTTCAGCAAACCCTGTATCTGCAGCACTCTGCTGCACGGGGTCAGATTCCACAGGTTTGGTTTGGTGAAAAGGTGCAAGTTCCCAATATCAGATAATGCTCATTAGTCTCCTGTGATTTTTAACAAAATCAAGATGGGAGGGAGAAAGATTTTGGGAGGGGAGATGAATAAAGCCTCCCCTGAAAAGGTGTTCCCTGATTAGCTTTGAGTTTGGGGGTTTCTTTCTAGAGCTCCTGGGGTGTGAGGGAGAACTGGCAATTGGCACAGAATAAAGCAGAAATGCACACAAAAAAGGCAGAAAAGGCTGTTCGTGTCACTGGTAATTGCACTGTTACTTTCAGCAAACAAACTGGCTGCAGTGCTGGCTGGATTTACGTTCAGGATCCTCAGAGCAGCAAAAAGGTTTTGTGTGCTCTGACTCACGGAGCTGATTTTAAAGAAAATGGACACTTTTTAAATCCTATTTTCCTTCCATTTTCAACCTCCTTTGATGAAGACACTTGAAACACCTTTTTAACTCTACGTTTTAAATGCTTTTTTATAGCCATGAAATATACCCTTCTGTGGTTTTCAGGTCTTTTTAATTTTTAAAAGCCCTCCTTATTGCTGCTGCATAAGGAGAAATTTTTAGATTATGGGGAGAGGCAAATGTGACGTTCTGTTCCGTATTAAAAGTTAATTTAGGGCAGAACTGCAGACCAAGAAAAGTGTCTTTTCTTTTCCTATACCTCCTTGTAATGTAATTGACCCCTAATACCTCTGCAAGATCTGGCACTCAGACAGAGGGAACCAGCTGCCCAGGGACCCGGTGTGAACACAGCGGGAGGAATTTGCCCGGCTGGAATCAAACTTGTGATATTTTAAGGGTTTTAAAGCATGTTACAGCATGTTTTTGCCTGAAGCAGAGCTCGTGGTACCGGGTTTGGGCAGCAGTGAGGTGCTGTAGGTTCCTTGGGAGGGCAGAGCAGGAATGTGTCAGGTTCAGAGGGGTGAGCTCGGCTCCAGCCCAGATCCAGGTTCCAAGTCTGGCCCTGGTGAATGTTGCTGAAGGGCAGAGCTCAGTGCCCAGAGTGAGCCCTGAGTTGATTTGTGGACAGGAATACCTCGGTCCCGTGCTGGCTTTGGGCGCAACAGAGTACTAAGAATGATGAGTTAATTCAGATTGTGGTCATGGAAACAGGGTTTCCCCAGGACAGCTCTTGTGGCTTTAGTTGATACGAGCCTTTGATACATTCTCCTCTTGAGAGAACAGGTTTGTGTAAACAGACGGATGGGACAGATCCAGGTGGGTCAGAGCCTTGTGGAAGACAAAATACAACTCTGTGTGAAGCAGAACCTCTCTCGAGTCCTTCTGAAGCCTGAGGCAGACACAGGCATCCTCCATCCCTCCGAGCCCGGGGATGGAGCCACGTCCTGGCACCGAATCAGCTGAGTGTTCCTCGTCAGAGGTGGCAACTGGAGGGTTGCTACTGAGGCTTAATTATGCATTTGTAATTTTCTGTAAAATGCATCATAAAACCTATTCATGCCTTATGTTGGCATGGAAGAGTTACTCCAGCCTCGCTGGCTGTAGAATGCCCACTTTAGGAAATTGCCTAAATCTGTATTTTTCTTGGAGCAGTGCTAGTCAGCCCCACAGGTTGCTAATAAATATTTCATAACCTTCTATGAAGGATTATGAAAATAATTTGAATATCTAAATGACTGGCTCTCCTTGGCCTAAGCAGAGCCCAGAAGCAGGCTCTTCTTCATTTATCTGACCTGTCTTGGTGTGCCATGAGATTGCCCAAAATTATAGCCCCTACATAAACACTGTCTTGTTCTTACTGGCTTTGAATTTCTTTTGCCATTAAATCTGATTTATATTTTTTTTAGCTCTAGTGGGTAAAGTAGTTTTGTACTTCGACACCACTTAGAGTGAAGGATTTAAAAATATCTCACACTCATTGATTTAGCACAAACTGCTTCATCAGGGTTGAGGAACTGCTTTTCACTATTTCACAGTTGGAAGGGTGGGAGGAGAACCCGTTTCCACCTGCCTCAATCCTTGGAGTTTTTATCTGTCCCATTCAACAAAAAAAGAAATTAGAAGGGGGAGAGAGAGAGAGAGAGGCTGACACAGCAGTCATCACAGCTGAGAGAGTGGGCACACATACCACAGGTTTCCTACCAATTTTAATTTATTTTTGTGAACCTGCCCCAGTCAAATACACGCAAATGATGTTTTACACTGGGAAAACCAGTGGCCCTGAGGGGTGCCCGACACTGCTGTGCCATGGCAGGGCTGCCTGGAGCACTGAACCCCAGGGCAGCTGCAGGAGTCAGTTGTGTGTTCCTAGGCTGGGAAGGAGAACATTTGGGGTGGCCACGCCAGGATCTCCTGGGAGCTCGGGCCCTACCTGGGCGAGGCACTGCCTCGGGTACTTGGGGGGATCTGGCAGCCTGGCTCCTCTTCACACTGAGGTTAGTCACAGCACCAACCTGGATGCTTGATGATATTTGTAGCCTTTTAGGGCTCTTCACTCTGCTAATTTGACATTATTGAAGTTCTATTTCCCCAACTGTGCTGTGGGCTAAAGCGAGAATGACAGCTTGCTTGTTATTTGTGTGTGCAATATTTATGTATGTAAATGACTGGTGTGTTTGCCTTTATCCCTCCATATAAATACAAGAGATGTATACAAATACAATGAGGAGGTACAGGAAGCTCATTTTGTTTAAGCAAAACGCAGCACATTAAGCCATCATGCCCTGACACTTGTTCTGTGCTGGAAGACAAAAAGGGAAGTGTCTGGCTTTTGTTGGGAGACATGAAAGTTGCTGCTGCTTTCCATGTTGGGTATTATGGCTTCAGCACGCCAGAATCATTGAGGTTTTTATTACTATTATTTTTCCTTTTTGGTGAAGACTGAGAAAAGACAAAGACTAAAAATAAAACCCATAATTTTTGATACAACTGTGGAAACATGGTTAGTTCTAACACAGCAGGTGGCTAAGGGACTCGATCGGCAGAAACCAGCAGTGCTTTCAGTGCAATCAAAGTTAAGTGCAGAAATTTAATTAAATGGTAGCAAGGCTGGCAGAAACTTTGTAAAGCAGCAGTGCATTGTCAAATCTAACAATTATTCCAAGGAACACAATCCACAGATGGCGTCTAATTGATAAATTAAGGTTCTGGTGCCTGATTCCGCTTACACTTAAAGGTTCTCTTTTCTTAAACAAAACCTTAAAATTTTAAGGCTGCATCACTGTTCTGAAAACATAACAAGCTGGGCTGGGTTTTCTGCCTTGAGAAATGCACGCTTTGTGTTCAATGGAAGAGGCGTGTGGCTTCTATTTTCCTTGTATGACTTTCATTCCAGGGAGGATGTGGTGTGTTGCTGGTAACGTGCTTACCTGGAATCTCAGGTATTTAGACCTCCCAGAGCTACTGGGGCAGGTAGTCACATAATCTCTGCCAGCTTTTACAGGCTTTTCCCTTTGCCTATCTGCCCCTTGAAGCTGTCTGTTGACTTCTGGGCATCATTATCAGCAATTGCAAACCCTTCAGAGCTCCCTGCCCTGTCTGACAAGTCCTGTCCAGCCCTAGGCTGGTGACCCTGGAGGGCCTGGCCTGGGGGTGGCTCTGGTCTCACTGTGGGGTCACATTGCACAGCCTTTTGGAAGGGGATCTGGGCTGCTGTTCTGTTTCCCCCTCACCTGGATGTTGGTTTGAGGGGACCCTGCAGCAGCCCCAGAACAGCTCCAGGTGACGTCCTGGATGCCTGTAGAGTTTAGTAAAGCAAACAAACAGGCTTTGTTTTCCCTCTTTCTGAACTCCAGATATATCCGGGGGTATTTTGTCTCTGTGTGTTTTTGATTTCCATGTGTAAATATAGTTCACTTCCCAGGGTTTAGCATAGCACTTCAGAGAAGGGGCAGAAGAGATTGAATCCAGCTCTTCAAATACACTTGGTATGTTGTCCTCTAACGCTGGAGAGGGTCTTTTCCCCTAAGCTAGTGGCACTTTCCCTCCCAGAGTAGTGTTTTGAACAAGGATGGGAGTTGAAAGGGCATCAGAGCACATAATAGCTGTGTGGAGTATGGAGATATACACACACCTGTGTGCACAATACGTGTTTATCCCTTGCTGAAAAAGGAAGAAAATTGTTGGCCTTCCAATTGAGTATTTTCTTCTTTATTTAAGCAATTTTAGAAGATGGATGCAAGAGGGAAATGATCGTTTCATTGTATTTGTCGTAAACCCGGGGCACAGATGCCCTAATTGCTCTTGTGAGTTTTTATGTGTGTTTTTTGGCATTGCCCTTGTGGTAGTAAATTCTCCATTAGCTGGGTTCTCTGTGACAGAGCTGAGGCCGTTCTGAGCAGTGGAGCTGAATCAGTGCTTGTTATTTTTGGTTACTAACAGTATACTTGAATTCAGGAACTCGCCTTCCCCCTTTCTCCCCTCCTGTGCCTAAATATATCCCACCAGTCAATCAGCACTGGCAGGCATCAATGCTATGGCTGTCAGATCGAGTTAGCTGTGGAGAGCCAGAGCTACTGGCTTGGGTTTTGGGCTTGAAAATGTATTCAAATAGTGGCATTGTCATTTGACTTGCAAATAAGTATAGTCTGGTAATGGGGCCCTTGTATGGAAAGAATGATGCAGCACTTCAGACAGATCTATGGCTTCTTCCCATGAAGCAGATTAGCAATCATACAATCCACGCTGGTGTTTATGGCTGCACGCTCAGTGAACACAGACATTTCTGAATTTTCATTAATGGTGGATTTGTAGTTTTTAATGGAACAAAGGGAAAACACTGGAAATCAAAGAAATGCTAATGCCTTCCTGATAAACTTAGACAACATTTGGTTTAGAGGCAAATCTGCTCTGGTTGGCATTTTCCCTCTTAATTCTTCTCCCCTTATCTGGGCTTGTTGGGTGGTTGGTTGCTGGAGAGCAACACTTAAGTGAACACATTATCTTTGTTGCTGCTCCTTCCCAAAGCGAAGGGACTGGCCTTTGGTGACGGCATAGCCATTGCCACAGCAACCAGGCAGGATGTCACAGATTCACAAGTGTGATTTTACATTCAGAACAGCAGCAGGAGCAGATGGATATTGGAAACAAAGTCCCCACCCCCTCCCTGTGCCTCCTTGCACTCCTTTGGAAAGCAGTAGCAGCCCTTCTCACCACAGCTCTTTGTGGCTGTTCCTGCCTGACTTCCACGGGCGTGCAGCGTGGGCTGGTGGCAGCGCTGCCCTGGCAGTGTCACCGTCCTGTTTGTGGCTTTGGGGCTCATGGAGGGAGAAGGAGCTCACTTGGGAGCTTGGGCTCAGGCTCAGTTTGGATGTTGTTTGATTAACTTTGCTGGTGGGTATTCTGTTTATTCTTTGAATCCTGAACTCAGCAGCAGGAGCCAAGCCAGCCTCGCCGTGGGTAGGCAGACACGTTTGGGAGCCGTGGTGCACAGAAGTTGATTGTAACACCCACCCACCGTGTGGGCAACAGCCCCAGGAACATATGCTCAGTCTGTTTTCCCAAAAAAGACAATATTGGAAACAGATGCAGGAAGGGTTTTGCACTCAGTAAAATTTGAGGTCAGGGCCTCTGGTTTGGAGCACGGGGACATTGTTCAGCAGGCTGCAGAGTCACTGTAGGGTGGGCACACACCAGCTACAGGGGCTGCAGCAGAACCCCAAACTCACTGGTCCCTCGTCACCACCACCTCCCCTTGTCACAGTAACCCTGTCACTTCTCTGTGAGCCTGGTTTCCTGGTCCTGCAGGTCAAGTCCCTGGGCTCTGGTCAGTGTGCCAGAGCCTTGCAGGTGGCCAGGGGTACCTCTGGATGTACCCCCAGGGCCAGGCCAGGTGAGCCTGGGACCTACCTGAGCTGACTCTCGTGTTTCAGCAAAGCCCTGAGCAGACCCTTCTGCCAGACTGTCACAAACTCTTTGGACTCCTGTGTGTTACAGCCACTGGGGTGCTGATTTGATTAAGAAACAAAACTGAGAGCCCTGGAGCACAGGTGACTTGCCCAGATCTCCTCAGAGACGCCTTATTCTGGTGAAAATTGTAGGCTTTGGTCTAGTGGGTTGAGGCACTCTGAAATTACACTCAAGTTTAAAGTTTCAAAGGAGTTAGGTGTCAAATTTGCACTGACTTAGATTTCACTAAGAGCAGAGTATCTATTTTTGTCTTGCAGCAGTAGGGTTGCAGACCATGATCCCCTTGTATTTTTATTTTATTTGACTTTGAAAACACCAGCTGTGATCCTCTACACAGTTACTGGTATGAAGCACATGAAATTTTAATTAGCTTGGGTGAAGGGAAGGGAAGTTCTGGTAATTGATTTAATATATAAATGCCCCTCTGCTTTCTTTAGTTTATGTGCTGGAAAGATTGTGTTAGAAATTTTCCAGTTACAGGGGAGATTGAAATGCATTTTTAGGACTGTCTTGGAATCAAAAAGTGCCTCTAAACTATTTAGATGAAAGTTACTATTGATATTTCACTCTTTCAGATAAAAGTAGGTGATATCATTATTATTATTTCTGTTATTTTTGCTGGTAGCGTCTTAATGGAACCAGTCAGTGAGTGATGAAAAGTGAACAAATGAGCATTTGTGCTGTGTATCCAGACTGCTCAGACTGTGCTGATGCCACTGTGGTCGTGGGAGATCACAGGAATTCCCCTTGATTTGGCCTCTCATCTTTGCTTTTTCCTGACCTGTGCCCATGCTCTCTGTTCACCTGCCTCCTCAGGTCCTGAGAGCCTGAGGCAGATCCTCCTGTTCAGAGGGAAATCCCCAGGCTGGCTGTGTCTGCAGGTGACTTACCCCAAAGGCCAGGCTTGTATCTCCGTTCTCTGCTCACCTGTTCAGAGCTTTTGGCCTTTTCCTTCTACCTCTGCCCCTGCACATAATTTCTGGTTTCCTTCTCTGCATTCTTTTGTGCTTCTTAATGAAACCCTGAAAGAGAAAATCCCTCTGAACTCTCCCGGCAGCTCTGCAGGAAATGCTGATATTGATACCTGCTCGACCTGGGAGAGGCTCTTGGTGCTGGGAAGGATCTCGGTGCTCCCCCAGTACTTTACAGACACGCACTGAAAAGCATCTTTATTCAGTTTGACTGTTGCTATTATGTGGCGAGGCATTCAATAAAAGTTGTGATTTATGAGATGTGTGTGGCCGTTGTTGTTTTTTGCTCTGTCATCTATCAGGGAGAGAAAAGCCAGGCCTGATAATTCTTGGCACTTGGTTTTTTCAGTTAAGAATGTCAGCTGTCAGGCTGTCAAGAGAAGTTATTTCTCTGGGTTTTTTTTTTTTTTGGAAATAGGCAGAGATCCTGCTTCATACTGTGCTGGGTTGATAAGGGAGTGCTTTCTGTGCTGCTGAAAAGTGTGTCCCATGGTAAGGCCCTTGGTGTGTGCCCACTTAAACTTCAGTGCTTTGTGTTTTCAGTGTGTGACAGCCCTTGATTGCTTAATACACAAACGCATTCACTTTCGTTTTTTGCTGCTTTTATGTGGGTTTTTTTTCCCCTCCTCTCCCTTTCTCTCTTCCTGAATGGAATGGTTTTTTTTTTTCCCCTTCTCTGTGACTAGGTATTTAAAAAGTGCTCTTTTGCAAAATATGCGCACATTAGATAATCTGGCGTTGCATAAAAGCTCTTTCATATTTTGGGGGCTTCATGCATGCATAAACCAGGTCTAATTGAAGATAGAGGCTGTTTGTCACGAATGTGAATATAAGGATAGGGGACAGAGGGGAAGAATTATGTTAAATACTAGGGTGATGTGTTTTTTTCTCTTTTCCTTATTAGTTATTTGCAAAAATGTATCAAAAAGTCATTTTGATGCAGTGCACAATAGTATCACAGACTTGTGCTTTGCATCCTAAGTGCTTGGTTAGAGCACAGTTAGAAGCTGAAATCATTCCTCCATTAGTCCCTGGAGTCCTGTATAAGTCTTTAACTCTCAGCATGTGGTCTGTAATTTAACAGTGGATGAAGGATTGCTGAGCTGCAGCTGTTTGGAGAACCTCAAATTTTCCAATCTGCAGCCTGTCCCCTTGTTCCTGCAGAGGACCCATCCAAACCTTGCCACAGCTGGCAGCACGTTTGCCTTCAGGGCAGAACTTTGGAGCTGGCAGACTCTGGTGGGTAGCAAATCACAGTCAGAAAGAGGCAGGAGAGGTCTCTGGTGGCCATTCAGCTCTTGGGTGCTGGGACATGGTCCTGGTTTGCAGCTGTCACCATGTGGCTGCAGGTACAGCTTGTGGAGGTCTTGTTTTGGTGAATCAGTCTCCATGGAAAAGGAAAACATTTCCCTTGTGTAATTCAGTCTGGACAGCTCACTCACATGCTTTGCATCATGTTGAGGGTACGAGGCTGAAGAGGTGGGATGAAAGGTTGGATTGTTAACCTGTATGAGCTGTTTTGATACACAGCACTGTGTGTGTGGCTTCGTATGGTTCATAGGTTCTTACAAATATTTGAGTCCTGTGTCTGTTCAAGTCAAGGCACGGGACTCCTAGACTCCAATTAAAATTTCCAGTGTAGTTACAGATCTTGCAGCTCTTGGGAGGAACAAAATCTCCGGGTAGGCAGCCGTGGTGTGCAGTGTGGGGGCAGGCTGAGGTGGGTTTGTTCCTGCAGTGCAGCAGCAGCCCAGGCTCTGGCAGGGCCCTGCTGGCAGAGGTGCTGCTGCTCCCGACACAGCTCAGCCCCGTGCACCGGGCAGGAGGCAGATGTTAACACTGCTCACATTTGGCTGGAGTCACACTGCACAAGTGCCTGTTCATGGGAAGTTGTCCCAGCTTTTCACATCCTGCCAGACCTGGAAATCCAGTCATCTCAGCGACTTGGCCTTTTTATGTGACATTTTTGGCAGTGTTGTAATGATCTAGGTACTTGAAAGTCTGTGAGTGTATTGAGCTGTGATAGGCTTTGATACTGGCAGTGTTCTTGTGCTGGGGAAGATGGGGAAGGAGTGTATATCCAGCCAAATGTTTATTTTCAGTAGCATTGTTATTATTATTAGAGCCCTGTTGGTATTGTAGATCAGGTAAGAATGAGTCTCTCCATCATAGCTGCTGTTGCTCTGAGCCAGCCCAGCCCCTGCACAGCACTTCTGAGCTGCCCACCTTGAACAGGGAGCTGTGGTGGGGCGTCCTGAGGGTCAGCTGGTGGTGTTCACAGCTTGGTTGGTGGCACAGAGCTTGGCTGTGCCTGCTGGGGCTGGGCTCCCAACGTGTGCCTCAGGCTGGCACGGGCTCAGTTCTCTCGTTTGGGTGAGTCCCTGAGCTGGTGTGGGGAGCCCAAGGCTGTGGTGACAGTGCTGGTTGTCCTGGCACAGCTCCCTGTGGGAAAGGGGCACGACAGGTGGCCTGTTGTGGTGGACAGGTAAGCCTGAACCCACCAAGGTGTTGCTCAGGGTTTCTTTCCACCCTGGCTGCTGAGTGTGTCCTGCCCCTAAACACAAGGCACAACCACATCCCTTCTCGCAGAACCTCCTGCCAAGTGCTCAGGTTTACAGTGTTAACAGCTGTAAATAAATTCTTCCTGGAGATAACTGATTTATTAGGCTGCTGCCCTTCTGAAGGCAAAGCTAGTCACAATTAACAAACAAAGCAGCGTGAAGCAGTTATCATTGTGGGTAGTAAATCTTTTGATGTTGGGTATAACTGGCTGATGGGCTTGGAGAGCAAAACTCCACTTCAGACAAAGTGTGTCTTCAGCATGGGCCAGTGGCAGGCACTGAGGTGACACGTGAATAGTTCCATTTGTGTACCCAGGTGTGTGTTGGAGGTGGACCATGGCTTGTGTTGGGCAGAGGCAGCTGTGCCAGTGTCCCTCACGGCCCCATTGCTGCTGTCGTGGGTGCCTGGGCAGCACCCTGGGCTGTGCTTCACACTCTGGTGGTTTCATTGTGTCTGCACTCCTTGTTCTCAGCAGGACCTCCAGGTGCAGAAAGCAGTGATGTGTCAGCTGTAGATGGCAGGAGAAGGGCCCCTGTCCTGATCCAGCTCCTCTTTCAGCTTGCCGCCCCTCTCTGGCTCTCGCTTGTGTTGGTACGTGGCTGAGAAATGAGCCCTCCAAGTTTTGGTTGGTAGATGTTGTTCCCTGGTGGCATCTCTGTTTGAATAAACAATTGGTCCCAGACCTGTTGGCGTGGTTTCCAGCGCTGGGGAGATATTTCTTGCCGGGTTTGTAAAAATGATCTAAATGGATCCGACATTGTGGCCATAAAACATCTGTAACATTACACATTTAGTTATGTTACTAGAGACTTGAGTTCATTTTGATGGGCAGTATTTTATCTGCTACTTTTCCCCTTCTGAAAGCAAAGCTTTCTGTGGAGGAGGATTTATAGAAATATATTTCTAGCACAAAAAAAAGTCATGCACATTAAGATGTTGGAGTAAAGGAGAAATAATGTCTTTTTTTGGAGACCTTGGCTGATTTATCTCTTGCTTGGTAGTTTGATATGGCCTTCCTAGCTAGGAACAATATTTTTTTATTCTTCCTTTAATAACAATAATATCAGTAACAATGTCTTGCACTATTCCAGCATCTTCAAATCAGACTTTCAGCGGGTTAGGCATTTAATGAGTGAAACCTCACAGGCTGCATTGGGCTGTGGGGATATATTTCTGTTCTTTTTGTGGAAATCAAGGCACACGGCACTCGATTGTGCAACGCACTCAACCTAATGAGGCTTCCCCAAATGCTGCGAGTTCAAATGCGTGTTTAAATGCTGAGCCCTGCAGTCTCCAGCTGAGCTTCTCCCAAGACTCTTTGATACATCACTGCTGTGGAGACTGAAATGTCTTGCCCTGTGGTCACTGAGTGAGTAAACATCACACGAGGGAGACAAGCTCTTGTAGCTGTGAGGTGCTGCCTTCCTTTGGAAAAAGTATGGTTGTTTTCTCTTGCCTTGCTTCCACTCTTCATTTGTGGTGCAGCTCCTCAAGGGCCCTTTTATTCCCAGTCAAGGGTTATTTGATCTGCTTTAGAGTGACAACGATGTTGGTTTAATAATGGCTGATGGGTTCCCTCCCTGGCAAGGGAAGCATCTTCCCTTTGTGAGCTGGAGGTGGGAGTGCTGCAATTCCTGTAATTCACCAGCCCATTTGTGTGTGGGGGAGAAAAGGGTAAAAGCAAACACAGCATTTCATAAAACTCTGAAAGTATTTCAAGGGCAGTAATAGGCAAATCTGGGCATTTTGCAGGATTTTAGTGGTCTCACATCAGAGGGAAAGCTCACCCTTGTGCAAAGCCAGGCAGTGCCTTGCAGCTCCACGGGCTTGACTCACCAGATGAAGTCAAACCTGCTCATCAGTAACTGATTGCCATGTGCAGCTAGAGTATGTAGATGAAATTAATCAAGGCTAAGGGTTAAAGTTTCCATTTGTTCTTTTCAGAGAAATCATCTGGAGTATGTTGGGAAGGAGGTAAATTGCTTCACACATTTCTTATCCCTTCCTGTGATTTTTTCTTGTTTTAGCAGATTATCTAGAATCTTAACAGAGCTCTCATCGCTGATTTGACAGGGTTATCATGAAAAATTAGTTGATACTAACTTAGAAGCATTTAAATTATGTCATGCTCTCTGCACTGTAGAGGCAATAAATTTCTTTGGACTGGCCTCAGTGTTTGGAGCTGGAAGAATTTACAAACTCTGGCAGAATCCTTTTTGTCTCCAGTTCAGGCTGTGTTGTTGGATTTTGTTTAACACTGAGTTAAAGGACTTTGCCTGAGCTTCCAGGAGCCTTTTGTCACTCACCCTGGGGCAGGCTGGAGACGTCAGCAGGTCTGTCCTAGCCCAGCTTCCTGCTCCTCTGCCCAGGAATGTGCTTCTCACGGCTGTCCTGCACACCCCTCTGGCTCTGGGGGAGCAGGGACAGCCAGGGCCCTTCTCCTTGTGGTGTTTCAGGTTAAAAAATCAGGATTTGGGCTGTGTTTTGGGAGGTGATTAGCCTGGTTCCCCCCTTTAGTCCATCCTGCGTCACCTGTAGAGCCAAACTACAGCTCGACCTTGGACATGCCCTTGGAAACAGTGACTGTCACAGTTTTGTGTCCTGTTGGAGGACAGGGGTTTTCTGGTTGTGTTTCGGAGGTGGCATAAGGTGTTTCCTTTGAGAAGATGGTACAACACAGGTGAGGAATTGATGGAGTGGTAATGGTCATTAATCTGTGTTCCTGCTGAGTACTGCTGGCGTGGCTTCCAGAGTGAGGTCCCCGGGCAGAATGCCATCTCTCCCCTTTCTTCCCCTCTCTCTTCTCCCTCCCTCGCTCCCTCTCTCTGCCTGCACAAGGTGAAGTTTTGCCAGTAGTCTGTAGATTTAGGGCCAGAGGCTTAATTGCTTCCCACTGGGGCCTTTGTCCCTCATTACTTGGGCATTGCAAAAATCCCCCCTCCCAGTCACATTGGGCAGTGCTCTCCATTTGTGGCCCTGAGATGTATTAATTTAAAAATAATTATCTTCGTTTAAGGTTATTAATGCAGATTTTAAGCACTGCTGAACAGTAATCAGGCAGGCAGGTTGGTTAAGTTGTCTGCACTCAGTGAATATTTAGAGTTACCTTCCTACCACACCATGTACGAAGAGCTGAAGCAACCAGGGGGATTTAAATAGGTTTGCTCTGCTCCCCTGCTCTTGCCTGTGCTTCTGTAACCTGTAAAAGAGTTAACTGGAGCACAGGAGGTGGGAGCAGCCCTCAGGGATGTGATATAACTGGTTATAGTGAGGCTGTGGGGCCGGGAGCTATTCCTGGGCTCTGGAGGGGGGAGAACTGGCTCTGCTGAATTTTACTGTAGCTTTTGATATAAAGCTTGAAGCCAGATTTTGCTCAAAAGACCTGCTGAGCTCTCACAGCTGGGGCTAATTTTCAGGCTTGGATCTCCCATGCAGGGAGCTGTGTGCAGTGGTACAGGTAAAGGGGCTGCTGTGCCAGGAGGGCTGAGGGGGCTGCATGGGATGGTCCTGCCTGGACAGCAAACCCTTCCTTTGGGAACAGCCCCTTCCTGGGGGTGCCTGTGGCCCATGACAGGCTGCCATCGCCTGGCTGTACCTGTGGGTGGGTGACGAGGAGCTGCTCCTCCCAGGAGGGCAAATCAGAGAGTTAAATGCAGTAGCAGTTGGGAAGATGGACCAGGAAGGGCTTTGCTTGGCCCTTGGCCAGGTTTGCTTGTGAAACTCCAAGGATGGCTTTGGCAATTGCTGCCGGTTCAGTCTGTCTTGGAAAAATCAGTTTGTGTGTTCTGCCTCCTGCTGATGCCATCGAGGGAGGGAAATGCACCACCCGCCAAAACCCACCCTCCCAGCAGGAACAGCAGAGCCCAAGGCAGCCAAAACCCGGGAACCAGGTTAACAGTTTAGTTTCTGAATGGGTTGAGAGAATATAATCCATCTGTATTTTCCCAGAAATCAGGGGCAGCGATTTACCCCGCTGGGAATGTGTGCCGGCTGTTTGGATTAAAGAGCTCTTTCATTCCCACGTACCTTCCATAGCTCGAGCAGTTCTCACAGGATGACATGAGCTTACACAGGGGTCAGGCACAAGGTATTTGCACCGTTTAGGTCTTGCAGAAATCCTGTTTTGAATCCTTGAGCGTGTTGTACGTGGCGCGTAAAGCAGCGCGGGATTGCGCTCCCGTGGCTCCGGGGGCTCGGAGTGGGATGTTGGCTGTGGAACACAGGCTCAGCACAGCACCCCCATCACTTGTCAGCTGTACAGAAATACTGGAGACAGGGTGGTTCTGGGGTGTTCTCTGCGAGCAGAGAGGGGTTGGCAGCTTTCACTAAACGCTGCCTTTTTCATCGTGTCTTTGCATCACGTTTCAGTTGAGTTTTTAATAGCTTTTTGGAACTTCCTAGGAGGATCCCAGAGGCAAAAAGCTAAAAAAACCTGGAGAATTCTTGCGGTGTGTGCTGTGCCAAGGAAGCCTGGCTGTTCTGTTAACAAGATCACTTCCCCTGTTACATGAATTATTGTTGTTCTTAATTAGAAGTAATGCTGTAGTTTGAACGTACAGCACAATGGGGTATAAAATGCAGTTCAGCACAGATACCAAAGCTGGTTTTTCCAATTATAAACCTATTTAGAAGGTGGATACACTAGAAATGATGGAATGCCAAGCTGCAGATGAGGTGAGCAGGCTGGGATCCATGTGCACCCCTGCACACGCTGTTGTATGAGAGAGAGAGAGGAGAGTGCTCTGGAAAACAGTTACATATGCGTAATTAGTTTAATCTGAAATTAATGCTAATTCCAGCAATTTGCGATGCAGATTCACTATTAGTACTCTAGTCCACTTTCACCATATTGAGAAGTTGAGGATGCAAAGCCTTGATGAATTCCACACTGGAGTGTGCCAGAAGCAGGTTCAGGCACAGGTTTCCAGGGTGTTCCTTGAGCCCCACGTGTTGTGTCTGTGTCTCTGTCTCCTGCTTTGGGATTTTACATGGATTTTACTTCCCAACATGGCCTGCCAGTGGCACACTCAGGCTCCTCTCTGTGCCAGCTGGGTGTCAGCACTCATCCTTTCCAACCTCACCATCCTGAGCCAGGAGCTCTGCACTAAAACTGGAGGCAGGGGGGCATTTAAGAGGCTGTGTGAAGAATGGTTGGGAAATGACACTAAAAGCCGTGGCCCTGCAGTTAAATATGTAACTTCTTTGTTGAATATAGACAGGGCCTTGACTCATCTAGAAGAAATGGTAGATACTTACTGCTTGAGATTTTGAAATTCTGGGGATCCTGCAAAATATTTCATGAGCTTAAAATCTTTGTTCATTTTCACTAGTCAGGATAATAAGAGAGTTTGGTGAGGAAGGACAAACCACAAGGGGATGATGAGCAGCGTTACTGTGTGAGTGTGAGGGATGTTCAGGGGCTCAGGGCTGGAGCCCCTAGCTCTGCAAAACCCCATTCCTTCATTTCATCTGGCTAGGCTGGGTTTAGCTCACCTTTGTATTGACATGTTCAAGTGGGACAAGACTTTTGTTCCCAGAGACTGCATCTTCAGCCTGTTGTTTAGAGGAGATTTACCTGATACGCCCCAAACTGATCTAATTACAACCACAACCTTGCACAAAATGGCATAAACTCAGCAGACTCGCCTGGCTTGAGCAGGGAAGGTTTTCTTCCTGCTCCTGCACCTCCAGAAGTGTTTGCTCAGTTTCAGAACACAAAGGCGATTATATTTTTCAAAAGCCAAGCCAGGAAAGAGAATGTAACCTTGAATGCCTCCTCGCAGGAGTCGTCACATGTGTTTTGATTAACTCAGCACCATATACAAACGGAGCAATTCTGTGATGCTCACAATTAATGGGCCTCACACCAGCCTCGGATCTGCCTCTCCTGGCGATTCCTTCCGCAGCCAGAGAGAGACACCTTCAGTACACAAACCCTCCAAAACCGGCGCGTAGCCACAGTTTGCAGAGCCCTGCAGCAGCCAGGGGTGGATATATCACCCTGCAAACGAAATCCAAAGACACGGAGCTGCAAGTATTGTGGTTTCAGAGTGGCCCAGACCTCCTGGAGTCGTTAATAAAACATGGGCTTGTGATTGATTCACACGGATCGCTTCCTATTACCCAAAGCCCGCCGTTCCCCCCCGGGAGAGGGTGAATTGGGCTGCTGGCACAGGGTCCAAACCCACCCGTGCCTCTGTGACCCCACTGCTGTGGGGGGTGTCCCCGCTGTGAGCAACCTCCAGAAAGCAGATTCTGGATTTACTCACAGGAGAAGGTAAAGATCCTCACTGGAGGAACTTCAGACTGGCAGAGCATGTCCTCAGTGTCTGGGCCGTGTGTCCAGTGCCCTGCTCTGCTCCCAGAGCCAGAGCTCTGCACTTTTCCCTGGGGAAGCTGTGCCCTGTCTCATCTGTTTGGCTCCTGAGCGAGGATGTGCAGGTTGGAGCAGGAGTCAGAGGCTGTGTCCGGCTGGTCCCAGTCCCACAGGGTATCTCATGGCTGCAGAGTGGTGAGGTGACAGCAGCACAGGCAGGTGTGGGGAGCAGCTCACCTGGCAGAGTGCTGGGGAAGGAGATGGGCGATGCCAGCTGCTGGGGAGGGGCTGGCCCAGGCTGAGCGTGGTGGCCGTCGTGGCTCTGTGTGAGGGGCTTCCCCTGAGGGGGCACAGGCTGCCCCGTGTCCCTCCTGCCCCGTGTCCCTCCTGCCCCGTGTCCCACGGCTGCCGGGGATCCTTGCCTTGGCCAGGTGAGGCCGTGGTGCCACAGGTGGAGGGGAGGCAGCAGATCCTGCTGTTGGGACACGTCAGGACTGCGGGGATGGCTCAGGCTGTGTGTTTTCTGTTCTGGTGCAGGGGGAATGTGGTAACAAAGCAATTGAAGAGTCTCTTCAGGGAAACGTGGATTGTAAAAGCAGACTTAATTTTGTGCTTCGCTTTGGTACCAAAGAGCTGATTTCTGAAACCATTTCCCAGCTCGCAACACATCTCTAGGCATTAAAATGTTGTGAATTTGCTTGTCATTACCAATATTTTCTTTGACTGAAGCTTTTGAAACAAAGTGGTCTTCTTTTTTTCATTTCCTATAACCTTCAATCTTAATTCTAAAAGCAGTAGCTCTCTTTTTCTTTCTTTCTTGGTCAAATATAAAAATGATGATAATTTCAAATACTGCTTTAGAATAATTGCTTTCCTCCCTCTTTTGTATGACAACAGAAGCTTGGCCTGATCTTAAATCAGATGCTGGCAGGCAGAGGGCTTTTGACAGCCCTGCAAAATCCTTTAGTTACAAGTCGGCTTTAGCCAATTCTTTATTTGTAAATGACAATTTTCTACAGAAAAATATATGCTTGGGCTTCAATTTCAGAGCCCTAGATTGCAGCCAGGAAAAAATAATTGAATTTTTACACATTTCTTTTTTTCTCTCCTCTCTTTTTCTTCCTAACTTAAAAAAAAGACCCTGACAGAGAAAGTGAGGCTGTGTAAGGTGTGATTGGAGCTGATTGAGGGGAATACCTGCCCTGGCTGATGGGCATGGCTGTGGGGACAGGAGTGATGATGAATTTTTTCTGTGCTGGGAGGATTTGGGGCTGCTCCAATGTGTCCAGTGCCTCAGCCCCATGGAGGCTTTGCCCGTGGGTGTGGTGTGACAGGATGACCCTCAGTGTGGAGCAGCTCTGGGCTCTCCTCATGACCTCAGTAGCCTCATAAAAGGCATCTTGAGAGTCCTTATTGAGAAAAAAAGAAAGTGACAAAACCTGCAGGCTCCAGCATTGATCCCTGTGCCTCTGCTGGCCCGTGTGTAACCAGGCAGGTCCTGGCTCTGGAGTTGGGGGCGTTTTTCCCTTCAGGCTCTGGAAGTTGGCTGCTGCACCCAGTTTCCAGAGACAGCTCATTGCGGTGCCCGGGGTTGTTACAGAGGTGTTTGTTGGTTTCCTGAGTTAGGCAGTGTTGGCTCAAACATCTCTCCATGCTGGGTTGGCTGCTGCTGAGCCATGTCCAGCTGCAGGGCCAAGGCCTGCTCTGAGCCCTCCCCAAACCCTTCAGAGAATATCCTGGTTCTGCCTTGAGTCATGAGGATCAGATGGTTTGGGATCAGCCCACCAAAGGCACCTCGGGCTTTGTGTCCCTGGGCTGGTTCTGCCCATCCTCAGGAGGAGCTGCAGGTTGAGGATGATGGGTTCTGCTGTGCTGCCTTGTCTGTAGGGGATCCAGCACCATCCCTTTGCCTTGTGGGGCCAAAGTCAGGCCCAGCTGGGGCAGCAGGAGGAGCTGGGTGCTGAGCTGGGTGCTCAGCTGGGCTCTGGAACAGGGGCAGGTTCCTGGAGGGGCTGATCCTGCCCTGGGGATGGTGATTCCACCAGCACAGGCTGTGGTAGCTTGAGGATGCTGCGTCGGCAGCTCTGGCTGTCTTTCATCATTTGATTATTTTAAAAGTAACTGTGCAAGTTCCTTTTAAACTGACCCGTGGAAACTTAATAACACATCACTTGGGTTTGATATAATTGCCTTTCGCCTGCCAAAGAGCATTCAGCCTGTCTGTAGGAAAAGGAGGGGCACAGGCACCTCTGTTTTGAGACAGTAGCTATGAAGATACAATGCTTGGACTGCGTTTTCACTTATATTTGCATTGAGCAGCACAATAAAAATCATTTATTAAAAAAAAATATCCGGGGGCTAGAGTTGTTATTGAGAGCCTTTACTCAGCCATCTCTCAAACAAAAACAAAACAAGACAGAGAAAGAAGTATCTAATCAAATTGAATTGAAATTGCTTTTGTAAAGAAATATTCTCATTATCTGGGTTAGGGATGGGATCTGAAAAATATTTCTTTTTTCCACATGTTGTTTGAAATAATCTGGTTAAACCATATGCTTGTCTTGTAATTTCTTACAGATGGTCACAAGAACAAAGAAAATATTTGTAGGTGGATTATCAGCTAATACAGTAGTGGAAGACGTGAAGCAATACTTTGAACAGTTTGGCAAGGTAAGTTCTGCCCAAGTGAGCACTACATAGTTGTTCTTTCTTCCGTTTCTTTTAAAGTGTGTTTTGAAAAACAAAAGTGCATTGAGGACTGAGCCCAAAGGAGGGCCAAGTTTTTGCCTTTGCATGTCATTTCTTGAGGCCTAAGGGATTTCTTTTCTGTGTGTTGCTTGTGTGAGTACAACATTGCTAACACTGTTTACTTCCACTAAAGAAAAAAAGCATCACTGGGAGGTGAATCTGTGTCTGTTCAGGAAGAGTCTGACCCTTAGCTGAATGATTACACAGTTGTCTTCTCCATAAAATCAGCCTTCTGTTAGCCCCGATTCCAGTGGCAAAAAGGGCAGGTTAGACGTATTGGAGAGCTCATTAATTTGTGAAAATGCCTGAAGGAACCGTGTGAAAAGCAGGAGTAATGTGGAAGTCACTAGAATATCCACTTAAATTCTTACTAGAAAATCCTTCTGCAAGTACATGTGGAATGCTGGCATCATTTAAAAAAAAAAAAACACACAGCAAAAAAATCCCTCACCAAAACCCCAAGACAAACAAGTTTGTGCAGAGAAGGATATCTGAACCTTGCCAGGATAGTCTTTGCTGTGATGTAGCAGCTCAAGCCCCACTGCCCAGGCTCTGGCTGGAGGTCAGTGACGCTGAGCTCCGTGGAGCTCCCTGGATCCCCAGGGCTTCTGGACACTCGTTCAGGAGTGCCGTGGTGACAAGGTCACGGAGCTGCCTGCTCTGAGAGCACTTCGTGGTGCCACCTTCTGCCAGCCCCGCTGCCCACAGGACTCCGTGGCTTCCAGCTCCATGGATTCCAGCCTAACAGCTCGATTCCTCTTTTGGAGTGCAGCAATTGATGTTTTAGATGCAAGATTGCGTGAGGACACAGCAGGGTATCCCAGAGCAAAGCAGCTCCCGTTCCTTGTAGTTAGTTTATGTTTCTTTTATCTGCCCTGAAAAGCCTGAGCCAGGCAGGATTTTGTTGAGAGCTGAGGAGGCGAGTTTATAAATGGTTCCTGTGCTGGATTGATAGTTGTTTTGCAAACCAGTCATTTTATTTTCAATAATAATCTTCGATTCCGGCAGGATGTTTACAGCCTGCTGAGCCTTTTATTAAAGGATTACATGAGCTTTTGGATGTTTCTTCTGTAGTTACTTCTAATTGCAGAACTCCACTAACCTGTATTTTTCAAGTTAATAATAGTTTCAATATAAGTGCTTTGCATATTGTCTGGATGTTGTCTTAATATAGTCTTTTTAATTTCACCATCTGGTAGTTTCATGCTTGCAATTTTACAGTCCCTGAGAATGCAGCAGCCAGGCTGTGTCTCGGGAGTGACTGGGGATTCGGGACGCTTTGGTTCTGCTTTCATGCTCTGCCATTCTTGAGACAGCTTAGCAGAGGTTTGCCTTACCAAGGGCAGTACTTTGGAAAAAATTGAGTGTTTTTTTTCAAGTGTCTTAATTTTGCAGGCCAGAAAATGTAAGGAGCTGAAAATCGCACAAGTTTGGGGTCAAGGTGGGAACCCATTCCCATGTCAGCACAGCTGGGGTTGTCCCACTGAGGCTGCATGTCCAGGCACTAGAGCTCAGCTCCTGCAGGGTCAGGCTGATAAGGCTTGGTCCCCTGCTCCAGCAGGGGAAGAGTTGGGTGAAGTTGGTGGTGTTTGGAGCTGAGGCTGCTTGGCTGTGTGACCCAGCCTTGGTGCAGGTGTTTGGGTTCTCCCTACAGTGTTCCTTATCAGCTGGGACACTTTGCTTTGGGGGTGTTTTGAGGTGATTCTCCTCAAGGCTCTGATTGTCAGGAGGTGGTTACTGACCCTTAGAAATGGGTCAGCTAAGTTAGAAGACTCGTTAACATGGTGTGGACACTGGGATGCTGCGTTCAGATGTAGGAATGGTGCTGCAGGACCTTGCAGGAGTCAGTCCTTCTGCATTCCCCTTTCCCTGCCCTTCCAGGACTTCCTTGCTGAGATCCAGCCCTCTGAGGCAGGGCCTGTGCTCAGCCCACATTTCCATTTCCATACAGACACTGATCCACATCGATTGGCCAGCTCTGCCTTTGCTTAGAGCTTGCTTAAAATTAAGCAAATTGCATTACATAATTAATGTGTGAGGAGCCGCCCATGTTTGATAAGAGCATCTCAGGTGATTTGCCCTTTGAAATGCTGAGCTTATTTATCGGTGTGGAAGAAATTGCTTATGGACTTACAGACTGCTGTGATTCCTGCAGTCCTGTTTGTACTTGCTGTGGAGAGGAGCTTTGCAGCCAGGGGAGGTTGTTTTGGTGACTGGAGGTAGCTCTCAGAACACAGGATGTGGGGACAGCAGCCACCAGCTTTGGGGCCAGGTGGGCTCGCTCGTGTCACTGGAGTTGGCAGGAAAGGGGTGAAGTGTTGAATTTGAAACTGCAGCTTTTTGAAAAGTCAGTGCCAGAACCTTTGTCTCCAAGAAAATGAAAAGCTAACCCACCGTTGAAAATGCCTGATGATACAGCACCAAGTATGTGATAATGATAATTCCTGAAACTTAGCTTCTAAGATTTCTCATAGTGATTATTTATTCTTTTTGAAAAAGCCCAGGAGCCCCAGACTTCCTTTTGGGAAGGTGGGCATCCTTAGCTGCTGTAAGCTGTGGAGGAAAACAGGGAAAAATGGCCTGAGTGAAGCCAAAAGCCAACACAGGACAAGCAGGAACAGTGTAATGAGCAGCCTTGTGGCTGCCTAGAGCTGCTGAGGCTGGTCCTGTGTACCTGCAGTGTTGTAGGGCTCCCCAGAGAGGCTGGGTGGGGTCTGGGTGCTGAGGAGGGGAAGGATTCTCCTTCCAGTCATTGCAGGGAGCAGAATCCTTGGAGGACATGAGAAGGCTAAGCTGGGAAAATACCAAACTAAGCCATAAGGATTTACAATCAGAAGAAAAAAAGCCATTGTGTTACTCCTGATCCTGACAGTCTAATGCAGTTGTTTGTGGGATCCTCTCCTATTTCAGTCAAAGATGTTTCAAACATTCTTACAAACAAAATAAATTTGCTGCCCACGTTGACCCGTCTGGGCTCTGCAGCATCAGCCTTGTGCTGGGTGTGAAAAGCTGCTGAGGCCAGGCTTTAAAAGAATTTAAATGAGAAGTGCTAGAGCTGAGGAGATCCGGGGGGAGCTCAGTGGGGCTGGCATTCCTCCCCTCTGGAGAGGCCGTGGGACTGCTCTGCTGGGGCTGCAGAGAGAGCTGCCGGTTTTCTGGAGGGGTAGGAAGTGTGAGGCTCTGAGACTGGGATGTGTTGGAGCATTTAAGGCATCAGGCAGCATTTAAAAAGGGAGAAAACCACAGCAGACTCCTCAAGCCTTCCTGGAGTCCTGTGAGCAGCAGAGGAAAGCTCTGGGTGCTCGTGGGTTGCACTTGTGAGGACCTGCAGGTCCTGCACCTGAGGCTGCAGCAGTGGCCCCGAGGGCAGGGAGGGCTCCAGGTGTTCCCAGGTGCTGCTCCCTGCACGGAGCTGCTGTGGGAGCAGCCCAGGCCTTGCTGCACCTTGCAATTACACTTCACATGGCCAACTGTGTAATTAGTTTGGAAGACTTATGCCTAGTCATTGGTTTATCCTAATCGGCTTTGNTAAGGCCTTTATAACTCAGCTGCCCTGGTTCCCATGTCCCTTCTGGTCCAGAGCCAGGACTTGCTGTTTGACATGGGATTTTAACCCTTTGGCTGCCCCAGCTGCTGGTTCCCCTTGGTGGGGCTGAGGCAGGCTGAGCCCCTGATGAGCTCGTGGATCTTAATGATTGCGTGCAGCCGCTAATTGATAGGATAACGGGCTCCAGGTAACGTGTTCGGGCCCAATTATGGACACAGAATTCTGAGTAAAAGCCTCCTTACTGTAATGAGTCCTGGTGGGAACAGTCCTTGGAATGAAAAGGCCACTGTGTCCTTCCAGCAGGGTGGGAACAGAGTTCTGCTGAAGGTATGTTCCAGTTGTCCTGAGCTATTAGATCAGCCCATGTAGGACTGTTCTTGTAGAAAAATCATGTTTTCTTGTGTAGGAGAGAACACAAATTTAAATTTATCCATTTTAGAACCAGAGTGGTGATGTCTGAAGGAGATGTGTGAAGTAGTTTTGTGGACAAACAATACTGTTCCATATTGCTATTTCAGACTGCTGGAGGAGCAGCTGGTGGTGGTGGCCCCAGATGTTTTATTTTCAGTCTGAGAGCCCTGGCTCTTCATTTTCCTTTCACAGTAATCCTAAAGTGACTTTCAGGGAAGGGGGCGCTCTGGCACTTGTTTTTTATTTTAAATTTCCAGATGAAATTGGACCAGACCAGCATGCATTAATTTTGTTTTCTGTTCTGGCTTGCTACGAGGTCCCTCAGACCTATCATAGGCATGTTCCAGCTTCACTTGGAATACGTTGTTTCCTCAGGAATGACTTTTAAGATTTGGAAATTTTGAGACAAGACAGGATTTCTGAATTACCTCTGTGGATTTGAAATGTTTTGTACAGTCACTTGTTATTTCCTGTGAGACGCAGAACAGACCAGTGGAATAATAATAATAATATCTGGATTCTGCGTTGGGTTTTTTTTTTTTCTGGCTAACTGTTGAGCTTTTGAAAATGTGTCGTTCTCTCATCTCTTCCTTGTCTAGCCTGACTTAGTGTCTAATGTCAGTTAAGAGAGAGAAGGTCCCTTCTCACCCCTGTCCTGGCTCCAGCACCAGCTCCACAGCCCCGTGGTGCTGCCTCACGAGGAGCCAAGGCTGGAACCTGTGAACGGCAAAAATGAGAATTTCCTCCTTTGGTTGTACCATGCCCTGCATTGACACGGACCGTGGTGCAAATAACCTGCTTAACCTTAAAAAAAATAACTTTTGTGATGAAGTCCCTCTGCTTTCTCTGTGTGAGTGTGTCAGGAGGGAAGGAGGTGGGATCCACACGGAGGATTTCAGCCTAATCGGGTAGTTTACATAAATCGCTTCCTCTGCTCTCCTCCCTGACAGCTGTGAAAATATAAATCAGGAAAACAGGAGAGAAAACCCCTCCTTGTTTGGCCAGGCTGTCTGGGTGTGAATGAGTTAATGCACTGCTGTGGTATTAAGCACTCCAGTGGTTTACTTTTCTCTGAGACCTCGAGTACGGCCTCTGAAGATGTTTTTACAATGAAGTTGTTAGCATGAGAAAAGGTGGTTTTCTCACCATGGGTTCATTTTGGGGGGATTTGGAAGTCTGTGTGGAGCTGGGGCTAAGGCCAGAGCGGGAGGTGCGAGGAATTCTGCTTGTATGAAAGTGAAAGCTTAGTTAATTTAGCCTTGGCAGAGATTTGAATTGTATTGTCACCTCAGTTGGACATTGATATGTAGATTTAACGGTCAATAGGAGACATGGATGGGCTGTCCTTAAAGCATTTGCTTTGCAGAAAAGTCATTTTTCAGTTTGACAGATTACCAGCCTTTCACGTTTTTCAGCACTGTATTTCCCCGTTCAGTACTTGGGAATTGGTCATGTTTTATGAAATGAAGGGACAAATTTTTGCTCTTATTTACATTGTAGTCTATAATAGCCAGAGTTCCCAAAACATTTGTAATGTGCAGTAAAACAGAGAACGTGATGGCTTTTTTTAACCCACTGTGCCCTCAGTGCTCCCTTCCAGAGTAACTCCAGGCTCAGAGCTCATCCTGTTCTTGTTTCTAAGTTGTCTGTGTGCACCTTGGCAGAAGCTGCTTAATTTGGATCGCCTCATCTTCCTAAAACAGAACCAGCAATAAACAAACACGTCATTGTTCGCAGCTCCTGATGAGTTTGGGACAAGGAAAAGCAGAGTTTTGGGGGGCCGTTCTGTTACAGGAGCCGCATCTGCCTCCTCCCCGCCACTGCCTCTGCCCCGTGCTCGTGCTTTAAAATTCCACTGCTTCCACATTTCTTTATTTCCACCTTATGTCCATGGTGTGCCAAAGGATAATGAATATTCCTTTAAATTTTAGCTTTGGCATGTGACGAGGGATCTGGGATATAAGGGTTCCCGATGGCCTAAAGCACTTTTTATTATTTCTTCTCCCTCCCACACATGCCTTTTTTTTTTTTTTTAAACAAACTCAGAAACTTGATCGTTGCTTGAAAAGCAGCCACTGTTTTCATCCTGCCAGTGAGGAGCTGTACACAGGAAGTCAGTTTTTAGGTGGTCTGTAATAAGCCACAAGCTTTGTGGAAGTGGTTTTGTTATAAATTAGATGTTGGTTTCTACCTGGGTTTTATGAAAAGAGGAAATGTTAAGGCGGGATTTGTGGGCACGAAGGCGGTATCAGAGCCCAGCAGAAGTTTGAAGTACAGTTTTATTTCCTTTTCTCCTCTGGTTGATGAGGTGCTGAGGAGGCTTTGTGCTGGAGCACTGCAGCCTGTGGGAGATGAGTGAAATCAATCATTATTCAGGGGCTGTGTTTGGGGAGAGAAAAGTTATATCAAAATACTCAGGTTTCCTCCTCCACCACGGGTGTGAATTTTTGTGTGTGTGTCTTTGTGTCAGTTTTACAACTGAGCCAAAGCTGTGGAAATTACCTATATCCTTTCTGAGACCCCGAAGAAGTACATTTTGTTTTTCACCCCGGCTTTTATTTTGTACAAATGTAATAGGCTATGTAAAATCCCTAGCAAATGGAGTTAATCCTGTTTGGTAACATCTTTACATGATCCCTGGAGCATTCTTGGGTTCAGCCCCAGTGAGTGGGGTTGATGTAGAACTTCCCTGGAAAGAGATTTGGGTCTGCAGTGCTTTGGTGGCACCTCTGAGCCCTGTTTGGGCCCATGGCTCTGCCTGGAGCTCTGCCCCAGCAAGCTGGGCTGAAAGCAGAAGATGGTGGTGTTAATCCCCAGCACTGTGAGCCAGGTAAAATATCTGATGGACATTTTCAATATCTGCTGTGAAATTGCATCAGATTCCACTCTGGCACTTGTCGGGAAGCGCAGCCTCCCGGGCGCTCCAGGAGTTATTTATAGGTGTAGGTGCTGCTCCTGCCATCCCTCCAGGGCACTGCTGCCCTTTGAGGAGCTGCAGCTGAGGGGCCCCAAGCTCAGCTTGGGGAAAACCCATGTTTTAGCACTGGTTCTCTAGCGAAAAACCAGCAGCAGTTATTTAAACCTGGCCTGGTGTAATTGAAACTCGCAGGTTTGGGGAGGCTCGTAGCCTGGGTGAGCTGGTTAAAGCTTAATTGATTGGAGAGTCAGCATTTGATCAGGGCCATCATCCCACATAATGGAGACCCCAGCACTGATGGCATGGGAGACGTGAGCGTGTTTGAAATGCAGCTCTGAGTCTGCACCACAAAGAAAAGTGCCCAGGAGGGGCTTGGTAGAAATTGTTCCAAGTATGGAGCAGAGCACACGTTACTGGGAGCAGGTGTAATAATGCTTTTGCCACATGGAAATGAATGGCCATATTGATCAGTCCTGGAGGTGAAATATCTGAGATTTGCTCACATGTGGAATATTGAGGTGAGACCAGTTTAATTAAACTTAAGTTAATTCTGCAGGGGTAGAATATGAAATTCATTTGATGTCCATCATACACATGTCTCTCTCTGTTAGGAACACTTAATATATTATTTTCTTGGGGGAATTAAAAGTGCCTGCACATGTTTGGGTGGAAATAGAGTGGTGGCCAAGCATGAATCACGTCATCCTATCAATAATTACCATTCCTGGTGATACCTGCCAGCCCAGAGAGGGAGAGAGTGGTACAGTGCATGTCTGTATAAATATAACTGCAGGAATGGGGACAAGGGCAAAGTAGCTCAAATGAACAGCCAATTAAGATAATCTAAGCAGAATGAGGATTAAGTGCCTCTTAATCTGAAGGGTACCCAAAATACCTTTGGCCAGTTTAGATCAAACAAGTGTTAGGGACATCCACAGGGCTTTGGGGTGAGCAGGAGTGAATATGGAGTGTTCCCCCACTGCCCAGGTGTGGGGTTGAAATGGTTCTGTGTGGCACAGAATGAGCCTCTGTGCTCTGGTATCACCACCGTGGAAGTTTGGAGGAGTATTGGATATGTCATAAAAAAATGATTGCAGGTATAAGGGGAGTTAACACCTTGTAGTTTTTCTTTCCCAGAAAGAGGAAAGCACTTGCAACTCTGTCAGGGAAGAAGCTGCTCTGTGTTTCCTTTTAAAAACCAGTTTAGAACCAATTTTATTTAACCATTTAGCCCTTGTTCCATTGGCTGCTGCTCCAACTGAGGGACCCGCAATGTATGTGGTGGGGAGAGGGGGGCACATTTGCACCCGTGCTCCTGGAGACTGATCTTAAATTCCAGCAAACAGCATCACGTGCAAAATTCAACTTGGAGCATCTGTTCACTCTGCTGCTGGCCTGACAAGGTGTGGTGGGTGTGTGTTACCTGGGGGCTGTCAGCTCGTGCTGGGTGTGTGTTTGGGACAGAGGGTGCCCAGACCCTGTTTTTTGGGACAGGGGATGCCCAGCACCCGTTTTTGGGACAGGGGATGCCCAGACCCCGTTTTTGGGGCAGGGGGTGCCCAGACCCCCCTGGCTGTGCCCCGTTTGCGGGGCAGTCGCCGTGTGAGCCCTGGCTCTGCAGGTGAAGGTGCCCGTGTTGAATCTCTCACTCTGCCTTGTGGTTTAGCGAGTTCAGATCCGTGCCATGTTAATTGTCAGGACTGGGAGGGTGGGAGCAGATTTCACCGGGGGCAGTGGAAGAGATCCAATGAATTTCCACTCCGTTTCACTGCTTGGCAAACCAGCACTTACTGTCACTTTGCATAAATAGGTTTATTTCAGAGGGTCAGCCGGCACCACTCCCCCCTTCCCCTGCCGGCCCACCCTCCCCTGAAGGAGAGGAGGCCGAGGAGCATTTAATTTCCCCAGCAGCAGGTGCTTGTCATCCATCTGAAGAAAGCTGCCAACATCTGGTGCAATTGCCTCGGCAAACGCAGTAACAAGGCGCCTGCAGTTCAAACGCAGAGAGAGCATTGCCTCTTTAATGATAACAAGCTGTTGGCTTCCCCTCTGAGATGAATTCATCTCACAGATGTTTGTCTAGTTTTGGCAATCTTATCACTATAGCTTTGG
>VZDJ01000038.1:5961534-6034732 GCA_008694505.1 Cyanoderma ruficeps | reverse complement strand
ACTATAGCTTTGGCGATTATGCTCAACTGGAGACTATTACTATAAAAGAAGTTTGAACTTGTTCCATTTTTGCATTATTTATTTATTTAGCCATTTATTTCTCTGCTTTCTGGGTATAATGTGTGTCAACAACCGTACTGTTGGTCCCATTCCCCACGTACCCTCACGATTTGGATTTCATCTGCTCAACAGTAGCTCGCTACTTGACTCCCACCACTGGCAAATGTCTTTCAGCCACGCTGACGTTTTTAACATGCCCCATCAACAGCTTTGTGGTTTGAACCCTCTATTTAACACTACATTTTCTGGGATTACTTGGCGCTCGCTCTGTCTGTTCTCTCTAATAACTGCAATATACTCACTATTTCTGCAAAGCGTGAGGCGCCAGGAATATTCTGGATATTCTGTTTGGACGGCAGCACTCTGGTGACCTTGGCAGGGCTTTGTAATGACAACTCACGACCGTCTTCATTGTTGGATCTTAAACATTTCCAGCCTCAGCGTGATCCTGCGGAACGTGGGGACCTGCAGGCTGAGAGCTCCAGTGCCTGTTTGCTCTTGTTTGCTTTTCTAACATGCCTGGTTTTTTTAAGGAGATGATTTCTCCCGAAACGTGTGGAATTTAATTCTGGTAAATAGGATTTATTTTTGGAAACGTGCTTGTGAATAGGTGACTCATGCCTGAATGAAGATGTGTCACTGTTGGTGGGGACACCACGTATATAATTTCTTAGGCTATAAATAGATGCCAGTCCAAGTACTGGTGACATGGTGATGCTTCACACTGACTCGTTAGCTCAGCCTGGCTGCTGAGGAGAGTGTTTAGAGTGTCAGTCTCTCCTGCTGGAGCAACAATTTCTGCTGATGCTTATGGAATAACATCAATAGATTTGTGAAATCCTGGGAGTACTTTAATTGGCACAAGCACGTTCCCGTGCTGCCGTCATGGGGTGTACTCGTGTTTGTTCTCTCATTGCAGAGGTGGAGAAAGGGAGTTTTGGGGTGTTTGGGTGCTTGTCAAAGGCCAGGGTACCATCTGCAGGGTCCTAAGGCTCAGGAACTGGGTTTGTTTGTTAGTTTCTGTTACTGAAGAGCCTTTAAGCTGAGCACACGGGATCAGAGCTCACTCCCATTTCCAGGTCCTGGAAGCAGCAGTTCCTTTTTCCCGTTGTTGATGCTAAACTGTGTTTCCATGTTGTTGATGTTTGCTCAACACCACTTACCCACCAACACAGCACATATGCTTTAATGGCTGTCTTTTTTGTGCTTCTGCTGTAGTTACAGTATTATTAAAAATCCATTAAATTTTGATGTACATCATAAAGTATGTGCTCCTGTGAATGCGAGCGCAGATAATTATTTCTGATGAATAAACCAAAAGGACAAGTATGTAAGAAGTTCATCCTGCAGCTTTCAATTTTCATTATATACATCTCCTGCAGGGGCAATCGTTGTGATGTTGCAGCTGGTTATTTCTGAGGCCTGGCTCTCCCCGGAGATGGTTGATGACAGTGCAAACTTGAACTCGCACAAGTGCCAGTGTTTTTGTGGGCACGTTTGTAGATAAATGGTTAAGCAGGAGAGGTAACCCTTGGGAAGGCAGAGGGTGTGAAGAGACTGAAACACAGCAGTGACTTTCTCCGTGTTGGTTCGTTGTGCCTGGGCATTGTGGGATCTCAGAAAGTAACCCAATTATTTCTCGTTGAATTAACCCAGAAGTGGAGCAACAAGCAAGGTGTCATTGCTAAAACACCACCAGGAAGACAGGCAAGCTCTTCTTGGTTGTCCAGGGTGTGAAGCAGGCAAGGGAATCATTAAAAATAATGCATTATAGTGTCCATAAAGTTTCCTGCAGTATATAATGGCCCACAGGGGCCTCACCTAGTTTTCCATATATGATATGGTTACAGCATCTCATTAACTTTCCCATAACACCAAATACACTTCTCTTCAACACCCCCTTCAGGCTTCACAGGTTTTGCCAAGTATTTCCTAATAAGCAGGAACTCCAATATTTATCATGCTTGCCTTTTATCCCCAGTGGGCTGAAGAAGTGGTTGACCTCTCTCCTGCCCCTTTAATTTCCTATTCCTGAATGCTCTGGGCAAACCCAGCTCTGGCAGGATCCACTTCTCTCACTGAGAAGGCTTCCCTCAGTTTTCCCAACTCTGGTTTTAAGAGTTGCCCCTGCTATTTCTTCTGTTTAAGAGCACGTCTGCACCTAGGGTAAGTCTTGGTATAGCACATAAACTCTTGCAGAGACCTTGGTCTCGGAAGCAGCACACAGCTATCCCAAATGAGAAAGCCAAATAAGTCCTAGAGAGATCCCACCAAATCGTTTGTACCTGTGGTTTCTCTGCACTTGGATGTTCGTGCTAAAAGTGCCTTGATGGGCTGGAAAGGCTCCTTCAGGGCTGGGCACTGCTACAGGTTCAGCTGAGCTCAGGGAGCTTGGTCCTCGGGGGGAAATGATGTTTTCAGCTGGCGTGGCCATCAGATGAGCTCAGGGATAAAGGGAGGGATGGAGTTATGCCTGTGCTGGGTTTAGGAGTTCAGCTCTGCAGACGTGGCACTGATTTGCTGTGTTATTTTGGTCTTATTCAGGTCTCTGTCCAAAATCTGGGACTAATAGTGTGGCTTTCCTCTTGCTGCTGTAACTGCAGGCTGTTCCGAGGGGGCTGAGCTGGCTGTGTGCAGCACCTTGCAGCGACCTTGATCAAAGTCACAGTGCTGCTGTGAGACCAAATGATGACAAATAAATTCACCTTCATACAGTTTAGTCTAGCTGGCTTTGATCCTTCATCCCTGATCCTCCCTGCGAAGGGTTCTGTTTACTTTCCCTGAAATGGAAGAGGGCCTGCTACACAGTCCTCTTTCAAAAATAAACCTCTGAAAAGGAAAACAAAAGAGAAGGAACAAAAATCAGACGTTGTCCGATTATACAGAGCAGATCCTGATGCCGAGTTCCAGGCAGCCGGAGCCGGAGGTTTGTTTAAGCGTAACACAAATTCTACCATTTTTGGATGGTTTGAAACTCTCTGCCTCTCCCTCCTGTACTTTTAGAAAACAATCAAAAAAGAGAACTGCCCATCCTGTCTAAAGGAGGAGCTGCAGAGATTCAACACCCAGGATGGCAAAAGCAAACAAAGGGGCAAAACCACTTCCCACCTTCATGCTCTGCCTCCCTGAGAGTGGCCTTGAAGCTGTGGGGCCTTTGTGCCAGCCAGGCTTAAACGCCTTGCTGCCATCAGCAGATGCATCTTCACCATGCATGACAGTTTGCAGTCATGTTTCTGAAGTAAATAAGCAGTAAATGTTGGTTATTCTCACCCTCAGAAGGGCTGAGAGGGATAACTGAAAACCTCTGTAATGCCAGAACTGCACTGTGTTCATCAGTAATTAGGATGTGGGTTCCTGGTGGGGGAGGTAAGTTTTGTGCTTGGTTGACTTGCAGGTCGTGTTTTCCATTTCTTTGCTGTTTAAGTGGAGAGGTTTATATACTATTCCTTGACCTAAAAACTCCCTCTGTAAAAGGTACAGAAGGTGCAGGCTGAGATAATGCATCTTTTGGGACTGGAGGCTCACTTCTGACCCCTGTTTACATGGTGTAAATCAAACTGGGCTAGAGCTGTGCAAACAGGCCAGGGCAGCTCGTGCATCAGGGGCCATTCAGCCCTGCCACGGTGGTAATGCTGGGTGAAAACGCTGCTGCCCAGTGCAGTTTTGCCTTGACCTTTGGGGATCAGGGAAGGGCTCAAAAAATAAAAGAATTAGAGGTAACTGGAGTTGGTTTGCACACAGAGCATGTGAGTGAATGTGGTCCAGGTGGAGCTGTGAGTTGGACACTTGTTTTTGAGCAGTGTGGGCTGGGAGAAGCATCTTAAGGAAGAAATTCTTCCCTGTGAGGGTGGGCAGGTCCTGGCACAGGGTGCCCACAGCAGCTGTGGCTGCCCCTGGATCCCTGGCAGTGCCCAAGGCCAGGCTGGACAGGGCTCAGTGGGATAGTGGAAGGTGTCTCTGTCCATGGCGGGGAGTGGAACAGGATCTTCAAGGTTCCTTCCAGCCCAAACCATTCCAAGGTTCTGTCTCAGCTGAGTGCAGGATCCATCTGTGCTCTTCATGTGCCATTCCCTGACTCGTGTGGCCTCCCCAGGCAGGTTGAAGTGTTGGTGCTGGCAGCCACAGCCCCATCAGCATGTGCAGCCTCCAGGTGCAGTTGTGTGTGCCACAGCCCGGGCAGGAATCCCTTCCCTTGCTCAGAGTGCTGCTGAAATATTAATGCAGAACAAATCATCCAGTTTAAACTGAACATCAGTCGGAGGAGGGAGCAGTGGGGTGTGATGCTCGCCGTGGTTTGTACAGGGAAATGTGCCTCCACTGCTGCTGGATCCTCCTGGCAGTGCCCTGAGCCAGGTGGGCAGGAGGAGGATCTGTTCTAACCTGGTCCTCTCAAGTGCTGGAAGTTTGGGTCCTTAATCCTCCCCAGCTCTTGGGAACTAAGGTGAAATGAGAAAAGGAGCATTGCTATTTTGCATCATCTGTGACTGATTGGGAAGGTACTTGGAGAAACTTAACTGCTCTTGGGATTTTCTCACACAGACTGTTTAAATCAGTTATTTTTCCCAGATGGTAAATCTAGTAGACTTCCTTAGCAGCCTGGTGATAATAATACTACTTATATAGCACTTTACATATTCCAAGTGCTGTCCAAAAAGCTGATCTGTCTTGTCTTCTGCAGTGATGTGTAGTTAAACTTGAAGGATATTGGTCTGAATTTGTAGTTGTTTATCAGCCATCTATCTGTGGGTGAATTTACTTTCCTGGTGGCTTGTACCATGTGAGCAAACTCATTTCTCCTGTGGATCTTGACATTAATTCCAGTTTTTCATCTTGGTAGTGGAGATGATCTTTAAGCAGAGCAGAGAAGAAAGATGTCTTTCTGGCTATTGCACTGCAAGAAAGATGAGCACAGCTTTGGAGAAATATTTCAGCCCGTATAATGTATAAATGAATGTAGACCCTGAGAAGGAGTGTGGTTTTTCCCTGGGGAATGACCTGGCTGCCTTGTGGCACACAAATGGCCATTGCATCTCTTACATAATCTCTCCAAGCCGTTGCTGTTTTTTAAAGGTGTTTCCAGGGAGCGTTTGGCGCGGGCAGAGGGAACAGGTTTGCACACCTGCCTGCAGTTAAGGAGTTTGTTTTCATTCCCCTTGATGGTTTATGGCAGTCCCAAGGACAGTCTGTGCCCCGTGGAATTGTCCCTCAGCCAGGTGCATAGTGCTGGAGCCTCCTCACCCAGCCCTGTGTCCCCTGCCTGGTGTCACCTCGGGCAGGTGGGAACTGAGCAGAGCCGAGGGCTGGCACGGGCAGGATGTGGAGTGTGGAGGCTCAGGGGCTGGGTGAAGGCTTGTGGGAGACTGGAGGAAGGAAAATATCCTCAGTGAAAGGGGCCAGGGAGAGAGCCAAGTTCCTCGAAAGAGGACCTTGCAAGGAACGCGCAGATGACATGAAAAAGTAATTAAAAGGAAAGCCCTAATGGGACGTTAGGGGGAGATGCAGCTGGAACTTGAATAAGCAAATGTAAAGAGGGAATTAAGTTTGTAAGCTTTCCTCCGAGGAGCTGCTGGGGAAAACAGGGCAACAGCTTCTGCTGATGTAAATCAGCATTGAGCCCTCTGCCGAAGAGCTCCAGCCTGTGAGTGTGGCTCGTTTGATATTTGCTAGTCCTAAACCTGGAAAACACACGGGAAAGAGGCTGTGGCGTTCTGCAGAGGTGACGTGAAGGACACAATTCCAAAGTGAAGGATATCGACTACAAAAACAAAGGGAAGCTGTCGGTAATGTAGTTTGCCTGGGGCAAGTTGGTAGTTTGCGATAAGTAATATTAATTTGAGTGTATAATGCTTTAAATTATTTGGATAATTTAATCTATGTGATTTTAAAGAAACGATTTATCAGCTCTGATCTTGAATAAAAATAAAATAAACCAAATGAAACAAAACCCTTCAATTAATATTAGCACTTTCACTCTGGAGAGTAATACACAGCAGAGACGTTTATTTTTAGCTGTGAAGAATTTGCATGTGTGTTTCCAGATGTGTTCTCAGACTTGGTGCTGCTTAAAATTCAGCTACCACAGTACGTAGATCCCAATTTTCTTTTCCGTAGCATTTTGTCTCTGCCACCGTGGATGTAATTTTTTTCCTTTTTTTTTTCTTTTCCCTCTTTTTTCTCTTTTTTCCCTTTTCTCCCAGCAGAGGTGGTGGAGGGGGGTGTGATGATTAAGGCAGCCGGTAAGTCTCTTAGCTTCCTCTGAACTTTACTCCCTCTGCCAGGAGTGACCTATTTAGATGAGGCCCTTTGATGCAGTTGGGGGAGGTCAGGTGAGGTCAGAGCACTGGCCGTGCCAGAAATCCCACAGATGCAGGAAGCCGGGAACTCGTGGAGGATGCGGGTTGAACAGGCAGTCGTTTCAGCGCCTTCCCTCTCTGCGTGTGCGTTTGTTCTCTCTCTGAATCCCTGGAACAGAGAGGGCCGGGTGCTCTGCAGTGCAGAGAGAGGCTGGAACGCCCCAGCACTCGTGGGTGGCCACAGGATCCTCCTGGAAGGGCCGGCAGGGGCCTGGAGCAGGCACAGCACGGGGCTGGATTCCCTCTGCTCCGCTCAGGGATCACTCTGGGATCGCTCAGCAGATGCAGATGGCAACCCTGCCTCCCCAGCTCCTCCTTCCTGGCGTCCTCGCAGCCTCCCAACAAGGGGCTGCGCAGATGTGTGAGATCCTCCAGCCTCTTTAATTCCTCTAATTGCCGTGTGGAAGAAAGGGAAGGAGGAAGACTGCTCCTCTCAGCTCGGTTGTCCCAAACTAAAATCCCAGCTGAGCTGCTTAAAATAGATGGTCAGCTGGTTGTGAGGGCCGGAACTAGCCCCGGGAGCAGGGCATCTGTCTCCCAGGAATGCTGCCTGGTCATCAGGCTGGATAAATTAGGACTGGAACTGTGTGTGTGTGGGAGAATGGCTGCAGTGGGGATGGGGAGCAGCCCGGGATGTCAGCAAGGCTGGCGTGCTCCTGTCCTCCGGCAGCTGCCGGGGAACGGATAACGCCGCGATCACAGACAGCCCAGGGCTGCCCTGCCAGGCCACTCGCAGTGGCACATCTAATAACTGATCCAGCTTAAAAAGGGGGAGAAAAAGAGATTATGCCAACGATACCAGCACAATGACCAAGTCTATTTTACCTTCTGTGCTTTCCTCCCGTGCTGCCGCCTCCCTCCCGTGGCCGGGCTGGATCCAATGGCAGCGCTGCTTTTCCTCGGATGCAGCACAAAACAGATTTTTCTAGTGGCTGAATTTAATCACTTAGATGCAGAACACTGATAGACTGAATCAATTTAATTCCTATTGCTCATGACTGGGAGGGGAGAGAGGGGAGGAGGAAGGTCATAACAATTTAGCGAACAACAACTTGGCTTAAAAACATAACCAATAGGTCGTCAGTGTTAGGGTTTTTTGGGGTGTTTTTGGGTTTTTCCTAAACATGCCCAGGCCAAGAAACATGGCAGCCTCGGGAAGAGGGGAACACTGTGTTGTGCAAGGTGTGACAGGTCATTTATTGCTGTGTGAGGTCTGAAGTGCTGGGGCTGCCACAGAGCTGTGGGATCGGCTCCATCAGGGAGGAATGTTGATGCTCCCCCCTCTATTTTTTTTTGAGGGAGCTGCTGGAAAAGGCGTCTTGTCGTTGAGCTGTGAATGTCTGGAATGGCACGTGGTGTCTGAGCATTTGTTTGCTTCAGAGCATCTTGGTGCTGAGCTGCGGGGTGCCTGGGTGGTGCCAGAGCTCTTTGGGAGGCTCCAGTTACCTGCTGAGGCACAGTCCTGCTCCGAGAACAGGAGGATTTAATTGGAAACGGAGCAGTCTGTGGGTCTCCTTGCAATACAAGGCCCTGCTGCTCCTTGGGTCTGTTGCACTGACAGTTGTACCCCTTCCATACAAAGCCCAATGGGTTGGCAGTGCCTTTTCCAAGGGAGTTGACTCTGCAGAGCATGGGCCGTGCAGGTTCTGTGCAGCCCTTCCCTGAGCTCTGAGCTCTGTTGCAGCTTCAGTGGTCCCAGGGGATTAAGCTCCTGTGAAGAGGTCCCCAGGACTGGCCTGGCTAAGCTGTCAGTGTCACATCCAGCCATCCCAAGAGAAATCCCAGGCCCATCAGCCAAGTGCCAGCCCTGAGTGTTATTTCAGAAGGATCTTTACCAGTTTCTCATGCAGCTCCCACCCTGCTGGGTGCTGCGGGACGTGGGTGACACTGTCACCTCCTGGGGGACACCTTGTGAGCGATGCTGTGCTGTGCTTTGCAGGCCTCCCCATGGGTGCCAGGGCCTCCTGAGGTGCCCTCCAGCTGGACAGGCAGAGCAGCACAGCCCTCACCCCTCTGCTGCCATCCCCAGTGAGACACACAGCAGTGCTGCAGCAATGAAAGCAAACTTGGCCAGCCTGACAGCAAACTTGGTCGCCTGCCACAGCCATTGGCCCATATGCACAGTGGTAAATAAAAGCTGGAGTTGAATTCCTTTCAAGTTTTATATAATGTTCACTACAATATGGAGCAGAGGGGGGAATCCCTCTTATGGGTAGTTCTACCAAAATACAAACCTGAAGTTCTCTTCTGTCAGGGGCTGTGCAGCAGGGCAGTGACAGTGTTACAGAGGAGGGAATTCTGGAGTTCACCACAGCCTCCCTGATGCTGTGTGGGGCTGTGGGACCCCCACAAACAGCCCCAGCCCTGCCCCGAGCTGGGCTTTGGCTGGCGTTCAGTGGCAGGCTGGTGGCACAGCAGGAGATGGCAGAGGAAAGCAGCCCCAGTATCCAGGCTGTTAACTCGGAGGTGTTTGCTGCCTGCTCGGCTCTGTGTGGAGCCTGGCACTGCGTGTGCAGCTGGGCAAGGACGTGAACCAGAGCAATGACAGAGGGAGCAGGAGGGGAGGAAGTTCAGCTGCGCTAAGCGATGGTCAACTTAAAAATAGACCCATCTATTTATAGCCCTGGCAGCCCTCTGCCCCCCCGAGTGCTCCAGCCTGTCTGCAGCCACATCGCAGATAGACAGATACTTATGTGCACACACACACATCTGTGGGCAGAGGAGACCCTCCTGCCTGCCCTGGGGCTGGCACGTGGGGCATGGACCCTGAGGGTGTCAGCCTGGCAGCGATTTGGGTGCCTTTTCCCTTCCTGCCTGTGCTGTGCAATGCCCAGCCCGTGGGTGGGTGGCCTTGTGCCTCCGCTTCCCTTACAAACCCCTGCTCAGAAAATACCTGCTCCTAGCTGAAACTTAATCAAATTGAATCTTAATTATATGGGGCCCCAAGACAAAGTTATGATTTTTTAATGTACATTAAAAAAAGAAAGGGAAGGAAGTATGTCTAGGGACTGTTTCCTTTGAGATTGTCTGTCCAGCACTGAGGACTTTTCTGTTTGTTATCTGCATGTCTATATTCAGTTTAATTCTGTGACCTATCAGGTCACAGATATTTTTGGTTTTCACTTGTACAGTCCCTTGCACGTTGAGGCCTGACCCTGTAACTGGTGTTTCTGCAATGGAAATAATCAGCAGAATAGATAAGCTTTGATGGATGGCACTGTTGGCCAGAAAAGCCAGCACCCCTGGGAATAGCAGTGGTTTTAGAAGGTTCCTGTGGCTGTTCTGGGACTGGGATGTCAGAGTGGTACTGCTCCAGCCTTCCAGCAAATCCTGACTCTTCCTCAATATATTTGTACCTCACGGCCCCTTTGCCTGAATTAGATATGAAGTTTAGTAAGACTTTGTGAGGGAGTTTCTTGTACTTGAAATGAAACCAACTGGTTTTATTCCAGGGAGCATACTGAGGGGAGATGAATGTCTCTCCATAAACAGTGCCTGTAAGGGTACTTGTGCGTTCTTTTTGGGCTTGGTTTTATTTTAATGGAAGACTGATTCTATTTTAATGTTTCAAATTTGGGCATCCAGTTCAGACACGAAAGCCGAAGCTGCTCTTTCCCTCAGTAGTGTGCACTTAAGGGTGGGATTTCTGCTTTAGTTTTCAATCTCTTGTGCTTTTGTCATTTTTTTATCACAACCTTACGTGTTCTTTAAACAGTTTTTTATTTAATCATTTATTCTTTTAAGTGGGCTTAATTGTATAAAGATTATCATGCATAAAGAGACGTCTATAATTAGAAGGGGGGATTGGTGCTGTTAGACAGTGTTTTAGTGAGGAAAATTACAGTGTTCATAAACTGTTTGGAGAATGGAGGCAGCATATATTAACACTCAACAGGTTTTATGTAATCCTAAGAGAGGATTGACTCTTGCTCACTTGGATGAGTTTTAAGCTCTTCTCCAAGCTTAGTGCTCCCCTCTCTTCCTTCTCTTTCTCCTGGTGCAGAAGTGGAAACAGCCCTGTAATCTGCTTTTCCTTTTTCCTTGAAAGCAGGAATTACTACCAATAATTGACAGTTTTATGTTGGTTGGGCTGTGAAGAGATTTGCCTTTGACTGCTCTGTTGCCCTGACTCTGCTGCCCCTCACTTGTGCCCGGTGGGGGACCTGGCACCATTCAGATGGACGTGGCCTTGGGACAGTCCAGGTGATTTCCACCTCCAGGGATTCAGCTGTGGGATGCACTCAAGGTGGTTTAAAGCATCCTGGGATCCTTCTACACTGAGTTCTGCCCAGCTGTCCTGGAAAGAACACATCACCACTGCTCCTCTTCTTACTGGTGCCTCCTGTTACAGTGTGGTTGCATGAAACTGTGGATAAACACACAAAGCTGTTGTGGTGCTCCATTCCAGGTAGGGAACTGATTGGGAAGAATTCCTCTGCACATCATTTGTGTGCTGAAATGAGCAGGAGAAGCCAGTGTGCCATGGCTTGGCAGCCTGCCTGCAGTCCCTGGATTGTCAGAATTTCTTCTCCCTCCATCTCCTCCCCTTCCCCATTGAAATGACATGGCCACAGGGGACCACTGATTTCTGCTCTCCACATTGTTAATGAAGAATTCCTTGTTGGCTCCTGGTTCTCTAAATCCTTCGAGACAGCTGCAGCAGCTCAGATACTTCAGGAGCAAACATGCCAGGCTGGGTGATGTATGACTTAGTGAACTTTAAGGGGACAAAAGGGTTGGCTTTGGTTGGCCATAAACCCGAGCGAGGCTCTTGTCCGTGGGATTATTGCATCTTCTGTAGCCAGTTTGCTGTGCGTATTTTGCTAACTCAGTACACGGTTTCCATCTCTGATGGCATATGAGATTTATCGTGGTTCTTAATGCTTAATAATTGTATTTTGAAGTCCAGTGTCAGCCAGACAAGAGCCGTGAGTCTCAGTGATGCTAAATAAAGCCTTCTCACGGTTTCCCAGGACTCCACATGCGGTCCTCCCTTCCTTCCCTTTGCCAAGTTCAAGCCATTAATTTTGAGGGAAGGGATGTATTACTTTTAGATCACCTTGTAATGCTTTGTTGCCACATTTTATGTTCCTGGACAGCACGGTGGTGGAACGCTCTCCCTTTATGAAGTGCGGGGTGCAGATGGCAACTCATTAAAACTTTAGTGATAATCATCCTTCCTATGGAATTACCACTTAAATCTGGTTAGTGGAGGAGGAGGAGCAGTGTCACAGAAACATGCTGCTTCTGGGTGATTTAAAAGCATATGGGCTTGAGTGTTTTATGTGTGCCCCTTGTCGGGAGCCCTCAGAGCAGATTGCCAGAATTGTTGAGCAGTTACAGTTTAATGGAGGTACAGGAGCTTTTGCTCTTGATCCCTTTGACAGTTAAGCTGTCGTCTCCAAGTGCATTTGGAAAAAAAAAAGTCTTTTGAATACAGCGTTTTTGCAGAATAAATGGAGGCAAGAACAAGTATGTGAGGCAGCTGGTGAGGAGCTTTTTTGGTCATTTCAAGGTTGGGAAGCATTCTTTGGGGAGTGATGCATCATTGTTACACGGCCTCAAAGCAAAAAAGGTACTTGCTTGTTTGTCCTCACTTGTGCAGATGGTAAGAGGAATGGTCCCAAGGGCCAGCTGAGAGCTTGGAAGTGCCTGGCAGATAGAAAAAATATCTGGATTCAAGTCTCAACACTGTCACAGATTTTACTTTGGGAGTAAAGTCGCTTAGCCTCTGTCTTGGTTCCCCACCTGTGGAATCTGGCTGAAGTGTCACTGCCTTCACTGTAGCAAAGCATTGGAGACCATGAAGTGTTTGGGTGTGAGCAGGAGTGAATATTAACTGTGAGTAGAGAAGGGGGTCTTGGCATGTGTTTTGAGACACAGAGCTGTTGAGTGAAACTGGAGAGGTCCTGATTTCCAGAGGCAGGTAACGATGTCTCCCCTTCCAAGCAGCTGCATCCAGGTAAAGAGGGTACCAACATATTTCAGCCTCAAGGTGTCTAAAAGGCTCCCCAAATAAATCACCTTGCCTGGGTAACTCAGGTGCAGGAGGGGTGGGGGTTGTTTTTCACTGTTCTGAGGACTCGTGCTGTAGTGTTCCCATGTCCCCTGTCTGTGTCTGCCTTTCCATGAATTTCCCTGGAGGGCAGCCAGTGCCTGGGCTGTGCTCGCCGCTCCTGCTGCTGGCTGCAGGTCTGCCGGCTCTGTGGGCTGAGCCACCAGCCAGAATTTGGCCACTGTTTCCTCTGAGTCACATCTGTCTAGTCTTCCTAAAGCAAACAGAGCAGCTTTCCTGCTTTTTTTGGTGCTGCTGTGCCCAGGTCTGTTCCCTGCTTGGCTCCCACCACCCTGGCCTGGCTGTGCTCGGAGCAGCACTGCCCAAAGGCTCACACCTTGTGTGCCAGGAAGGTGGGATGCCTGGGAGGAAAAAACAAAATGTTTCCAACAGTATCCTGCCTTCAGTCAGCTGCTAGGTGGGAAAACCTTGATGTAGGGTGGGACACAGCAAGGTCTCTTAAATATGGCCCTTCCTCCCCATTAAAGCTGTATTGAGTTGATAATTGTGTGTTTAGTGCATTTTAATGAATTCCTGATTCTGTCCTTACACCCAGCAGGGCCTAACTGGGGCTCAGTCCCTGCCGTGTCCCTCAGCCCCTTGCTGGGGACTGCATTTAAGTGCCTTTAGGTGCTTTTTGCTTATCTCCTAGTTCCTTTTTTGTATCATTGTCAGCAGTCACACCCTGTGACGGTGCTGAGGGGGATGAGGGGCAGCCACGCTCTCGGGCATCACTGCAGGGATGTCCTGAGGGTCTGAGAGGAGCTTTCTCCTGCCCAGACCTCTCCTCTGGCCATGGGGTGGGACCAGGGCCTGGGGCTGGTGGGTCAGTGCTGCCCATGAGGGATGGGCTCCCCTGGCTCTGGGATCAGCCTTGTTTGCTCTGAGTTCATGCTTCAGCCTTTCTGCTTTGGCCTTTACAGCTGCATTTTCGAAAGCAGACCAAGGTCTTTTTTTCTCTCTCATCTCTTTAACAGCCACTTGAGCTGTTGGGGGACACTTGGCACATGTTTACTGGTAAAGTGTTTCCCACTGCAAGTCTCAGTAGAGTTACTTGGAAGTACTTGAAAATAACTGACTGTAGCTTCACCTCATCTCCCCTCTGCCCCTCATACCTCACACAACGTTGCAAATTTTACATTCAGCGCCCTAAAATTTAAATGCACATCATATATCTGTGAGTTCTTGAGGGGCACTGCTGGATGTTGAGTGCTCAGCATCATCCGAACCTGGGCGAACCAAACGGACACGAGGGGTTTCTGATTTGTATATTCACCTGCAGCACAGTGAAGAAACAAAAGAACCCACCCTCCTGGAAGGGTTTCATCTTTTGAACAAGGCACATTAGTAAAAAAAACCCCACACTAACATTTGAGTGCATTTGTTCCAGTACAAACACACGTGTTCCTCTGCAGCAGCTGTGCCGGGGAGCTGCGCTGGGCTGCCGTGTGCATGCTGGAAGTACTTAGTTCTGCTTTATTGCTACCCCTACCCCCCAAAAAACAGTAAGATAAAAGAACATCTGCTAATGCATAACTCAAAACAAAAAAGCTGCAGAGGGAGGGCTGCGGGCTTGGCTGCTGCTGAACTCGGTGAGAAGTTCAGGGGAGCGCTCCCTCCCAGCCGGTGTGCTCGTGGCCCTGCAGGCTGGGTTTACACGTGGTGGTGGTTTCTGTGTAATGATAGCATGTGCAGATTAATTTTTGATAGAAATCCGTGACAGCTCGTGGTGCTGGAATATGGTGTCTCTGTTGACAATCGCTATTTTTGGTGGAAGCAAACCCTGAAGCCTTTGCAGTGCTGCTGTGTGTTGAGACACTGCTGTCTGCAGAGGGGAAGTGGGGCTTGCAGCAGCTCCGAGAGGACAGGGATTCTTCTCCCTGATGTAATGGAAAACTTCAAAGTCAGGGGTTTGGGCCAGTGATTGCAGTACTTTGCTATTAAGTTCCCTTTTGGTCTCCTCATCTTTTTAAGTGCATTTAGCTCCCAAGTGCNGGGGGGGGGGGGGGAGTGGGAGTAATTTAAGCAGAGACCCTCCCCCTTGCTTTTGGGTGCTTGCTCCAGCAGAGGTTTCACTGTGAAATGCTGGTCTTGGAACGTGTCCAGGAATGCACTGAGGATTGTAAGCACAGTGTTTTGTTTGGTTTTGTAAAGGAAGCTCAGTTTACCTTTAATTGTTTTGTGCATATTTCCAACTGATGCAGTTTATTTTCTTGTCAGTGGCTGCCCGTGCTGGGAATGCAGGAAGCTGGGAATGTGGCAGGCTGGATACTTCCATGTCCTGGGCCAGAGCAAGACCTGCCTTCTCTGCCTTCAACACCTTGCACGTGGCTGGTCCCCAGAACTAGGCTGTTCAGTGCCTGGCTGCTAATTGCTTTCAAAATCGTCACTTTAAAGCTCTTGGTGGGGGACTTTTGATTTTTATGAGGCTTTCTTGTGGAGAGCAAGAAACTTTGATGTAATTTGAGTGTGTTGGTGCCAGGTACTGGGCAGTGCCTGGTGCTCCTGTTTGCTCCCAGGTGCCCAGAGCTGCCTGTTCCCATTGCCCAGTTGTGTTTGTAGCATCTTTCTCAGTGGTCTTCGTAGATTCAGCTGGCCAGGGATGTGTGGTAGCAGGTTCCATGGAGGGCTCCAGTATCACTGTTCTTGTCCCCAAGTGACCAGGGTAAATAGACACACAACCTGTTATTTATGCATTCAGTAATTGCCTGTTCTTTTGCATTCCCATGCTCCAGCTCTTACTGTGTTTCAGTGATTTGTTCTCTTTGCCTGGAAATGAAAATTCCTCTTAGCTGTTTTTCTAGGAATTGTTTTTTCCCTCTTCCTGATGACAATGCAGAAGCTGCTGGAGGCTGATACCTCTGGAGGACGTGTGGCTGTTTGCAGATGCTTCAGCCCCTGCAGCATCCTGCAGGGAGTTCTTTGGTTTCTGCTGGGGCTGTGCAGGCCCAGCTTTTATTTTTACCCTGACAGAATTCTTCAGGACCCTTCCCAAGTGCTGGGAACCAGTGCCAGCAGCCACAGTTCTGCTGCCTTTCCTTGTTGGAACGGTTTGGATCTGAGTTCCATGACTGCTCACTCCTGCTCCAGCATGACTGGAGAGGAGGGCTGGCACAGGAATAATGGATGTTTCACGGTGAAGGTGAAGTTTGCAAGTACCCCATGTGCGTGTAGCTGCGGCTGTCATTTATTCGTCTATCAAGAGGGTTTGTTTTCCCAAATAACCCTCTGAATTATTCTGTGTAATTAACTCATGAACTTATTTAAAATGATAACGGGGTAGGGAGGAGGAGAGGCAGCTTAGCAAACCGATAGGATTGCATCACTTTTCCCCACTGATCGCAAGGTCGTCTCCAACAGCTGTTCCAGCGTAATTACCCAGCCCAGGCTCCATGCTTGGAACAATTGAAAAATTACAGGGGTCACTGGCTCGGTGTCTTAAATTTTAATAAGTACATAAAAACAAAGTGCTGAGTTATTAAAAATTAATCCTGCTAAGTGGTTGTTTAGGCTTTTTGGAGATGGGAAGCCTTGAGGGTGTCCATTTGTCCACCGGGGCCGGAGCAGCACGGGCGGTTATCTCTCCGGCCCACGCCGCTCTCCGGCAACACTTTAATGGGAATGTTAAGTTTGATTATTAATTTAATCAAGGTCATATTTTGTTTATGCACAAGTAGAATGAACTGTGGCCCTCAGTAATCCTTTCTCTCCTCACTAGCTCAGCCTTTGTAATTCCTGTAAGCTGCTCACGGGCTCGGGGTTGGGATATTCACACAGCCAAGTGCATATTGTGCAAGTGTTGATTATCGCGCGCGGCTCCGGCTCCTCCTAAGCGCAGAGATGTTCTATTAACACGGAACCTAAAGCTGCCAGCATTAACATTATAAGCCTAATTTCTTTTCTCCCCCTTTTGGGGCTTTGAATCCTGGTTATAAAACTTGGATCAGAGCTGAGAGCCCGGCGAGTGAGTGCGTTCTTCAAAGAGCACTTGGCCGTGGCGCTGCTGCGGGAGCGCGTTTGGGAGCTCCTGCTCAGGTTCTACAGCTCTGTGTGTGTGCACGGCCATGAGAACTTGCCACAAAAGAAAGTTGAAACCCTTCCCTGGCCTACCTGGCATTGTTTTCTGAGGCAATTCAATATAAAGGGCATGCAAAGCAGGGAGGATAGGCTGAGCCTGGGGGTGGGCTTTGGAATGAGACGTTTATTTCCTTATGTTGTGTGCAGGAATTTGTAAAGGAATCCAGTAGGAATATTTACTTTTATTTAAACATAAATAAAGACGATGCAGGCTATCTGGTGCCCCAGGGATAGCTAGAGAAAATCATGAAAAGCATTAGACATAATCTGAATTTTCAGATAGCTGTAGAATAGGATATTGGGTCTTTTTCCTCCATCCCAAGCGCAGGCCCTTGAGTTAGCCAAGGTTATTGCTGGCCAGCTTTCCAGCCTGCATAATGGGGCATTTTTTATATAGCAGGTCTAAAATTTTCCTGAAAACCAGTGAAAAGTCTGGGGATCCTTTGGCTAAGCTGCCCCTTGGAGGAGGAGAGCTCTGGAGAGAGGGGCATCCTCAGGCTGAGGCTGAACTTCACAGCCCCACTCTGCTCCCTCCCAGCGTGACCTTGAGCTGCTGAAATCCACAGCCAGGAATATTAAGATTAAACTGATGCTGATTTTCTGTAATTCACTGGGCTGTAATTTATGGCTGTAACTCGCAGCTGAGCAGTGACCATGTGAGTCTGCTGAGAGCCAAATGGCAGGGAGCCACAGGCAGCCCCTGTGCCCCCCTCCTTCCCTACACCCCAAAGAAACAGTGGTGAGCTTTTCTTTTCTCCCCTCTTCGGTGAGGACTAGAGGGCAGGGCCGTGCAGGGAAGGCTGTGCACTTCTCCCTCCTCTGGCTGCTGTTGGCATACAGTCCTTGGGGTGATGGAGGGGTGATTGCATCCCTCTGGAGCAGTGCTGCTCCCTCAGCCCCCTGCACGGAGCTGCCTTGCACTGTCTCCCCTTTTGTGAGCAGCGAGGTGAAAGAATAGCAAGAGCATTATTAAGATGTTTTTAGGTAACGTTTGCTCAGCTATGAAGGTTTTTCAGAGTCTATTAGGCAGCCAGTGCTATGGAATCTTAAGGTTGATTTGAAAAATTGGCACCTAATGGTTTACAACTGGAATAAATTTCCAGAAATTGGACCGGGGAGAGAAACTTCTGCCTGTGTGTGTGGCGTGGTGAGCCCTTGTACCAGCGAGGGGCCAGCGCTCCCTCCCAGCACTGCCCGGGATTTTTCCCTTCTAATTGGGGAATGTGAAGAGTTCAGAGCAGCTTCTATTCATTTCTCTGTTTTGACAGAGTTGTTTGATGAGGAGAGGGCTGCTGGGGAGAGACTCTCCTCCTGCCTGGAGTCTCTTTCTCCCCTTTCCTCCTCCTGCCGCGTTTTGTAAAGGCCAAAGCCTGAGAATCCCTGAAAAATTAATGGGACCTCAATAGGTGCTTTGCACCCGCTGCTCCCCCCTCTCGGCACCTACTGCTGGTCCCTGCTGAACAATCTGCAGGAAAACAGCTCCCAGCAGCTGCTGGTCTGTATGCAAAGCTGACCTAGAGCAGTGTGGGGTGCCCTCAGTCACCCCCGACCGCGGGCGTCGCTCTCGGAGCTGCTGCGCCGAGATGCTGCAAATGTCAGGGCAGCTGTGTCCCCAGCCCGCTCCCTGGGTGCCACCAGCCAGCACCAAACCTCATCAGAGAGGTGCTGAATAATTGAAAGAGTTGCCTCAGAGGAGCTGGGCACAGGGGAAAGGTCTCTGCCTTCAGAAAACATGAAAAACTCTCTCCATTTTGGTGTTTGAAATATTCAGAGGGATCCTGGAGGGTTCTGAACCCATAAGCACCTGCTTTTTTGTTATTATAGAAAAGCCCTCTGTGGTTTTCATCATTATTATGCAATTTCCAGTTAGCTGGTGCTTGTTTTCCAGCCTGGATTGAGAATGAGAGGTGCTGGAAGGCTTAGTTTTGAGGTTGGACCTGGCTGCATAAGTCACCTCTTCCCCTTCTGTCTCCTGAGGTCTCAGGCTCTACCTCTTCCTCCAGGACAGAGAGACACTTGCTTCCCTGTCCAGGTTTGGTGCCTGGCTGAGGGTGCTTAAGTCTTTTCCTTGAAGACTTAAACCATCCCTGGTTTGCTGTAGCAATGACTTGTCTTGTGCAGAGAGCCCCCAGAAGAGCCCAGACCTGAGTGCTGAGCCATGTTCACCTTCCTGTGCCCTGCACAGCTGGGATGATGGGGCTGTGCTCCTGCATCTCCTGGGCTTCCCTGCCCTCCAGGGTTCCCAGAGAAGGTCAAAGACCTCCCTCTTTCCCTAAGTAGGTTGGGGTTGGTTTTGTTCCCTTTGTTGATGGAACACCGCCTCCCCCAAGGAAAAAACAAAATAAAGTGAGAAGTCTTCTCCATTTGGCAATGTGTAAAGGCTTTTTAAAGCTAAACAAGAAAACCAATTATTTTTCTAACTGCTTTACTCCTTCAAATCTTTCACTGTAATGGAGATTTAGAATCCATCACTGTTTAGCTATTATTTCTGTGTAAAGAGTCATGCCCTATTGCACCAAGCAAACAGTCAATTTTTTCCATTATACTTCGCTGCAAATAACAAGGGTATGGAATAAATGACCCATTTTGGAGCAGATCTCTCTCCATGTGGTGCCTGGTCCCTGGAGGAGGGCAAGGAAGGGTTAAGGCATTCCTGGGTGTTGTCTCCACTGGTGGGAGCTGCCACAGGCAGGGCCAAGGCCACCACTCACCCATGTCCCCAAGTGCCACATCCACACGTCTGTGCCAGTGCCTGACAAGCCTCTGGGTGAAGATTTTCTTAATACCCAAACCTAAACCTGCCCTGGCAGTGCTTGGGGTCAGAACCTTTCCTGGAGGCCTTGGAGGCAGCATGTGCAGGGTCCCTTGGGAGGGCTTCCCTGGCTGCCTTGGGAGCAGGCAGGGATCAGGGGGATGATTCTTCCCTCTCCTGATGGTTGTCTGACTTTTATTTAAATGCAGGAGACTTGCAGGCGGGTGCGTGTTGTGTGAAAGTGTACTGCACAAATATGTAGCCAGCAGCTGCTTTTTTAAAATTAAACAGACACTTGAGGTTAAAAATCCCCAAGTTCAATGTAAACTTCCTTCTGTGCTATTAAGTTTGGATCGCATCCAAAAACTCGATAATTTTATTTTATGTCATTGAGTCTGTTTGTTTACATTTTGCATTTCATTCACATTTCGCTGCCAGGGAGCAGCTCTTGCGTTGGAGCTTTCCGAGGGGGAGGGCACGGTGCGAACACAAAAGCTCTCTTTTATTTTATGACTTTCCCTCTATTTGAAGGCGTTTGAGTGGAAGCAGAGTCTGTGGCAGCTCTGCAGGGCTGGGCAGTGACCGTGGGTGTCTGGGGCACTGGCTGGGCTCTGGTGACTGGGAGCTGTGCAGCATCCTCGGTGCAGAGGAGGATCCAGCTGTCTCACAGGAGCAGCTGGAAATGACAGCGAAGGCTGAAACAGGAAAGTGTGATAAATTAATGGACTAAAGCACCGTGAGGGACTCGTTAAAGGAAATAGCTTTAGGAGAAGCTGTGAGGAGGATTGGAGTGTGAAGGGGAACGGGCTCTGCCACAGGCCCGGGTGTTTCTGGGAAAGAAGGGGAAGTGTTGGTGCCTTTACACAATCTGATCATTAGGAGAAATTGATCCTAATGGGGAAGTTACAGCTTTAAAGGCAGTTGAGAGAAAAGGAAGGAAGCTGGAAGAGTTGATTTAGGCTGGCAAGAGAGGGGCGGTGCCTCTCTGAGTGTCTTGGGGGTTCAGTACCTGCAGAGAATTATTTGACTGAGGAGCAGAAACAACAAGGGAACCAGAGGAAGTAAGATTAATAGATTTAGCCTGGAGGTTGAAATTAAGTTTAAGACTATCAGTAAGTGAAAGGAATAGCATAGGCTGTTGCTTAAGACAGTGAAGGTCTATAAGACACAGAATGTCCCTTCTAGTGCCATGTTCCCAGGATTTTCACACTCATATTTCATTCCTGTTCTACAGTGTTTGACTTGCATGACTAAGTAAAGATTTTTTCCTTTCTCCTTCCCCCACCCCCCCTTTCTTTTAAAACTATTTTTTATATAGCCTGTTCCCAATTGAGGCTTTTATTGAGAAACAAATGCTTCTGGTTAGCTTCTGTGTGGAATCTGTCCAGCTTTAAACCATTGCCATGAGCAAAATTCATTGACAAAAAAAGAAAATCAAAACAAACATTCCCCAAGATGGGGCACTTCTTTAAAGGGAAGGAATTTTTATATATTTAGGTCTGTATGTAATAGATGCACTGCACACAGAGACATTCCAGGCAGTGCCCTGGGGCTGTGGCCGTGTGGGGAGGTTACATAAAGCCCAGCTGGCTGCAGGGAGCCAGGGAAGTACCTTGGTTGGGAGAGGGCAAAATGTGTGTGGGGTCAGTGTGGTTTGCAGTTCAGGAAGGGCAGGAATGCCCCCTGGTTTGCTGGGGAGCTCTGAGGGACACGGCTGGGGAAGAGGCTTTGGAGCTCTTCGGTCATGTGGGGTTTGTTTTTGTTTGTTTGTTTGTTCATTCCTTCAGCTGCCATAGCTCAAGGGAGCACAATTTGAATGAAATCTCCTGGGTAGTTGTGTCCTTCTCATGCAAGCCTGTGTTCCTCTCTTTTCCCTTCCCTTTGGGCAAGAGCTTGTTCCAGCTTCCCTTCCATGCTCTGGCCCCAGCAGTGCCTGCAACTCCTGCCTTTGCTCACAGAATCCTGCACCAGAGCAGGGGAAGCACTGAACAGTCTCTGTTTGATCTGCCAGATGTTGTTTTGTGCTCTCACTGACCTTGACCAAAGCCAGGTGCTCCGGAGGCAGAGCCCAGCTCAGATCTGTCCCCTGGCAGTGCTGTGGGCTCTGCTCCACCGTGGCCCTGGAGGGAGGATCTGCCCCAACCACGGTGGCTCCAGGCAGAGGAGCTGGTGCTGTGGCAGGGCTGGAGAGTCCAAGGGGTGCCAAGAACTAAGGGAAGGCTGAGGAGAACCTCCTCTGGTTTGTGAACTTCACATCTGCCAAAGCTCAGTGCTGGACAGCTGCTTTCTGCTGCTGCTCTCCTCTCTCCCACCTTTTTTTGTTTTAATTCCAGAACAGCATATTGAGGGGCTTGATTTGTTCTTGTTCTTGCTTTTGTTTTTCCAAGGCAATGAACGTGTTTTAGACAAACATAATGAAACAACTTAGAAAAATAAAAGGAATGGAAATAACCTCCTATAAAGTGGCAGAGAAAAACCACTCTTGGCATCATCAGCTGTGCTCACGGTGAGGCACAAACTATCTCAGCATGTCAAAGGCACTTAAATCTGCTTCATCTGAGAAGCCCTTTGTGGAGGCAGCACTGCAGTGCAGCCACTGCTGGTGGGGTACAGAGAGGCTATGGTTGACTCCTGGTTTGGTTTGGTTTCCTGCAGGATTGTTCTGGCCAGAATTTTATTATTGTTTCAGACCTGTCAGACTTTTAATCAGTCCTTTTAAAGAGTGCTGTGTGTAAAGAAGCAAAATTAAAACCCCAAAGCCCACCCCAACCTCCCACCTCACTGCTGAGTTTCTTCACTGAATGGTTGGAGGAACTGGGCTGTGTAGGTGGCTCTGCTCTGGTTTGATTTCCAGAAGAGTGGTACATCTGGAACACTGGCTTTGGGAAACCTTGTCTGTTTGCAGACTCTTGCAGAGTGGACGTGGGGGCTTTGGAAGGAGGATCATTTTCTGATTTGCCTAGAGAGACAACTGTCTTTTATCATGGTTATTGCTGGGGAGTCGTAATGAACTAAAAGACCTCCTGTCACAAGAGTCCTTAGCAAGATGTTTGTATTTTTTTTAAAATGGAAGAAAATTGTTTCTTCCCTTTTTTATTAAACAGTAATGCAGGTTCAGCCTGCGTTCTGGTGAGTCTTTAATTGGCACAAAAGGGCAGTTTAGCTTCATCTTAAGGAAGAGTTGTCAAACAAGCTGGAATTGTTTGGCACTCAGAAACATGCTGAGCAATAGGCCGTGATTTGCATCTTCTCAAACATCACATAGTGCTGGAAGTTACTTCATTGGCATGAAACGAGCCTCTAATGAAGACACTTCTTCAACGCTGATGCTGCCCCTGCAAGAAATAGATTTCTTGTCAGAAACCTAATTTCTGGGCTGGAGAAGGCAGATTTAACCCCCTGTGTGTGGCTGTGTGAGGTGCCAGCTGGAGGAGCTGACTTGGCAGGAAGGTGTTCATGGAGCAGGGGCAGAATGGAATGGCCAGACTGGAATGTGCTCTGTGTTAAGACAGCCCAGGCCTGTGCATGTCCCTGCCTTTCCCCATCCCCTGCATCTCTGAAGATTCCAAACCCCCAGATCTTGTTTTGATCAGCATGCGGATGTTCCGGAGCATCTTGAATTGAATCAAAGCAGCAAGAAATTGGTTTTTGCAAAGAAGCTTCTTAAATGAAAGAATTCCATTATGCAATTTATATTTTTTTTTAATCCATGTAGTAATTCCTTTAAATTCTGCTGTGTATCTCTTGTATAACATAGTGGTTTGGGCCATTGCTGGAGCATATTTCATTAACAATATTTTTTGCTTCCTGAGTGTTTTCTGGGGTTTTTTCTCCTGCGCTGTGCTGCAGACCGTGGTGTGGGTCAGTGATGCTCAGGAGGGGCAGGTGTAGTGTTGGATGGGGAAGGATGCACACACGTGGACTGGAGGTTCTCCCAGGTGGAACTGGCAGCCCTGACAGGCTGGCCTTGGGCACTGCCAGGGATCCAGGGGCAGCCACAGCTGCTCTGGGCACCCTGTGCCAGGGCCTCACCTCCCTCACAGGGAAGGATTTCTTCTCAGTATTGAATCTACCCCTGCCCTGCTGTTTGTGAAGTGCTCAGAAGTGCCTGTGGTGAATGCTGTGCTCCCATCACCCCGCTGAGTTCCTGTGGCTGTATTTTTGGCTGGCAGTGGGGTGTCTGTGACAGCCTGAGCCCTGCTTCCCACTGCCAAGAGCGCCGTGATGCCCGCCCTGTGGTCCGGGGGGATTGGAGCTTTAGTTGGATGGAGACAGCTTTTAGGTCTCAGCTTTCATTTTGTTGTTGTTATTGTTTTCCAAATTCCCTTCCAATCCATCTGCTCTCCTGACATCCTTTTTATGTTGTTCAGAAGACGGGGAAGGAGTTGCATTGTGAGCGTGGTCAGGTCAAACTCCTCACTTTTATCTCTGCTCTCTGGTAGGTGATGGGCATTTGGGGAATAAAACACTAAAAACAGGGTTTAACCAGCCTTTGTTTGCTATTGTCCAGCTGGGCTTGAGACAGCAACAGAGATGGGAACAATAAACAGGGAGAGGAAGGAGAGATTTTAAACAGAACTGTGCTTTTTCTTCCTATTCCGGTGTTCCTGGAATCTGACACATTTTGCTTTTTAGTCCCAACTGTATTAGTAAAAATAACACACAAGCAAGGTATGTTCAGTGCAGCTGAGCACAGTTCTTGTTTTTCCTTAGTTTTTTATGCATTTATCTCCATCTCTGTGTGTTTGTGGAGGGTATCTGTGTGTTCTGAAAGTGCTGAAAAAGAAATAATTACATTTAATGACTACCCTGCCTCACGTCGATGTATTTACCCCACAATCCCCTGTAGTCCCTTGGGCCATAGTGCTTGTCATGGGCCTTTGGGATCACCCTGCTGGAAGGGGCTTCAGAGCTGGGCTTCTCCTATCTCAGGCAGCCTCACCCTGTGGCCTTTCCACAGCCCCTGGAGTCCTGCCGAGGTGATGTTGGCTTTTTTTACTCTCCCTGGTACTGTTGAGAGCTTGTTTGACACCTTGCTTATGTGATGAACAGGATCCCACCAAATTTATCCTCTCATTTTCTCGGTGGCTGTTTCATATCCACTCAGTTCACCTGCAGCTCTGTGGGAATCTGGACCCCTTTGTTGAAAATCCCATCTCCACGAGTTGTGCAGCAAATGCCAAAGTCTCCCCTTCTTTCTCCTTGCCACTGGTTAAATCTGTGTTCACCACGGTGTGAGAGGTTTGCAGGTTGGTTTATTGGTTCAATATTATTTGTAGGGATGTTTGCAGAAGGCTTTGCTGTCTCAGGTCACTGTTTGGAATTTTTTCTACTCAGTTGTTGTCATTCAGTCTTCTGTGTTTTTGGGGGCTGGTTTCTCAGTCCCTGCTCCAGCCCTGTTCTTTTCCTTATAGCAGGTGACTGATTTTCGAAGCTGATCAAAAAATGAGGGAGCCTGACAGAGAGTAGCGTTGTTGGGCCAGTCTTGTTATGCTAAACAGCTTTTAGTCTTTTATGTATTGTACTCTCCCGTTTCAACCCTTCTCCACACCAGCTTTAGTCTCTTGTTTTGCTCCTCTGGAGCATCCCTGGGGATCACAGAGGGAATGGCTCGGGATTGCAGCCACAGGGTCCTGCCCCCTTTGCCCACATTATAAAATCCTGTGTAATGAAGGAGAATTTCCTCCCTGGTTTTGTTTCAAATCATAAGTACCAAGCAATATACCAAGTAAGTAAGATTGTGCTATCCCCTTGTTTCTTCTTTTTTTTTTTAAATCCAGTCTCCAAGTGATTTGCCTGTTTGGATGCCTGTGGACTCTTGGGGGGTGTTGTTTGTGCTGGCACCACAGCCCATGCCCTGCAGTGCTGCGGGGCACCAGGCACTTGGGGGGAGTTTTTGGGAGGTGCAGGTGAGGCCAGTCTCTGAGGCAAGGTTTGCTTCCCCCACTCCTCTCTGGGCTTCCTACCCACCTGCCCTGGGGGAGGGAGCTATCTTTGAAAATCTCCACCTCTTTCAGAAAGGCTGATTTGAATAGCTGCACTGCTCTTAATTTCTAAACCTCGGGAGTAGCTCTCCAGTAGGAATAAAGCCTGGAAAACAAAGCAATCAAAGGAAAGCTGTCCTGCTCTCTGGGCATGTTTGGTTAGCAGTGTCTCGGGGGATGCTCAGTGAGTTCTCTCGGCAGAGTTCGAGGGTGGGAAGTTGCACCCGCAGCATCTCCAGCTCCTCAGTGTTGAAAGAGTTGAAATGCTCTGACTGCAGCTGCTAATTTTGTTACTTGATGTGAATTTTTTACTGTTTGAATATTTGATTTTCATTTTTTAGTTTTTTGTGTGTGTCGGTGTGTATGATGTGTCTCCAGTGGAGATACCCGTCCTGCTGCACACAACAACAGCAACCCAACCTATTCCACCCCAGTAAATAACTCTGGAAGTAAATCTCTTGTCATACTGCCTTTATAAATACCTTTTTAGATTGAGGATGAGTGACAAGACGTGGCTGAGTCACTGGAAGGGCATCTCTGATAGGGGTGGAGGAGCCTTTTCAGATCTGTTTTATACCTGCTTGTCATTGCAGCCGTAGGAGCTGCGCTGCCCTTCACTGGCTGCGGGTCTTAAAATGACAACTGGGAGATTGAAGATGGAGATAGTTCTGCATCCTGCCTGGGGCTTCCTTGTTTGGGCCTGAATCACTGGGAAGGAGGAGAGGAAGGGGGTGGTGGCCCTGCCCAGTGCAGGGGAGCAGGGGACAGCCCACGGTGAGCACAGGAGCTGGCATGTGAGGGCACACAAGGCTGCACGCCCTCGCCCCAGAGCACGGACTCTGGATGTGCTTATTAGATTTTCAAATGTTATTTAGCTTGATTGCAGCCTTTTTACAAAAGGAGTTAAGACATGGATATAAAAGATAATAGAACTATAAATTGCAAGTCAGGTTCTTATGAAATCAGTAAATTATTCATTTAGCAGTTGTGTGTGTGCTAATTTCATGTTGCTATGGTACCTCAGGGTGGAGCAGGGGGGTCAGCCTGCAAAGCGGGGAGCTTTGGGGGGGACAGGGAGTGTGGCACACAGCCTCGAGCTGGATGATAAATTGCCTCTTTATCTGCTGCTGTCCAGGGAGAGCCAGAACAAGCCACTGAAAGAGGTGTTTCACACCAGGTAGCGGTTTTTGGAATTAGACCAAAAATCACACATTTCAGTCTTGGAATTTGTTTAAGTGTGCTTTGTCTTTGTGACATCTCTGCTTGGCCTCTCCCTGGGGACAGACAGATCCCAGCACCTCAACACCAGCGTTGGGGCTGCCTCCCTGGTGTAGTGGAAGGTGGAAATGAGATGATCTTCCACCCCAAACCACTCTGGTTCCATGATCCTGTGATCCCTGCTTACATGGTCCTGCCTCTGCTGCTGCTGGGGCCAGCGAGAGCTGCCTGTGGAAAATGGATTTTTTATTTTTTCCAGCTCCTGCTTTGGAGGAGGGGTCATAGTTTTCTCTTGGCAGAGCTGGCACCAGCAGTGGTGGGTGGCCAGGCAGGTACTGACCAGTCTGTGATGTTCATGAGGACAAAGTAATACACTTTAAAATGTGGCCAAGACTCTTTGGTTTCAGACCCAGTATTTCTGGGATGTGTGAGTTTCTGAGCTATCTCGGGTACGGCAGCCAAGGAAGACAGGATTTATAAAGTGAATGTGTCTTAACTGAGTGTTTCCCAGAAAAATGGGAGGAAGGAGAGCAAACCCCCCCCCGGTCATCCAACCCAGGTATGTTCAGGCAGGGAGTGAGGGCTCCAGGCTGCCACTGTCCCTCTCCCTGCCACCTCTGTGCTCCAAATAAGTTCCAGGCATCTCTACACCACTGAAGCAAATCTGGCAGACTTTGGTACAAATGACCTGTGAGGCTGCATTACCCAGAGGGAAACAACAACTCTCCCACAGCCGTGGTACCTGCTCTGCTCTGCCTGGTTAATTGAGCCCACTGTGGATGTTCAGGAGCGTGGGCAGCTAATTTTATTCCTGGGGACACCAAATGCCTGGAACCTGCACATATGGGGGAATGTTTGTGGCCTTTTGCACGGGGTATCCTCGGCCTTGCTGCTGGCCCACGTGCTGAGTGCTGCTGCACTCAGGTAAGGAGATAATGATCACATCATTAAGACACTACTAAAGCTGGCATTACTTGTTAGGTCAACATATCGATCTTGACATTACGCTGCAAGATTTTTTTATAGATAATGCCTGTCCATCCTGCCTCTTGCTCCAGGAGGAGGAAAGAAGAGGGAGAGGGGAAATGCAAAACTGAAAGTGTCTTGACACAGATCTTTCCCCCAGAATAAAAGCACTTTGCTCCTTAAAAGATTTGTTGTGCTGTGGAGACTCCAGCCTTGTTGCTGCTGATGGGATTACTGGCAGATTTCCTTTAAGTCCATAGAAATCCCAAGGTACTTGCTGGGCTCTGGGCAGATGACTTGGTCATTCTAAAAAAAGAACCTCCTTCAGCCTGGTGTGTTTGGGTGCCCAGTGCCTTGCTGGAGGCAGATGGGCTGGAGGGCAGCTGAGCTGACCTGCACTGGGGTTTGGCCCCAGTTCCCCATGACCAGTAAATGTTCCCTCAGTTCACTCTCCAGATAACCTCCCTGGGATGGTTCAGCTTTCCTTTCCAGCTCGACAGATATTTGCATTGTATCCGTCCTGTGAGCATATTAGAAATCTTGGAAATGCCTTTCCTGTCTCCCTGCAGAATAAAACACCTCTCACTTTTTAATAAACTCTTGTCTCGTTATCTTTTCTGTATTGAAGCTGTCCAAGCCAGTTTTTCTCATTTCATTGGGCTCTTTATATTGTGCTACTTAAAGACAATTTATAAAAATAGCAGCAATTTTACTTTATATATATATGTGTGTGTGTGTGTTTGCTATCACTAAAGCTTTATTTGGTATTTTAATCCAGGCTTACTGACTGTACTTTTAAGGACTTATAAATCAAAAGTGATAGTTCCAAAAATGCATGATGTTTTTTAGTCCCTGACTTGCAGAGAAGCAGCACTTACACCAGTGCTGAGCTGGTTCACTATCCCTCTAAATATATTTCATTAAGAACAGTCCATATGGTGTGTTAGGGAGAAGGGGAGTGCAGAGCAGAACCTGTGTCTGCCAAAGAAAACTGTTTTGATCTAATGTTGAGCATAGTACAACTTTGGGGGAAAAAAAATAAACATTGTCAGATGGGTCCTGCCAAATTTCATGATTTATCAAGAGTTTCAGGCTGTTCAGTGGATTTTTTTTTTCTTCTGAATACTCCAGTTTCTGGAGTCTTGTGATTTACACAAGACTGTTCATTTTCATTTTTCGAACATGTTGTAGGAAACACCCTCAAAACATGGAACCAGGAAGCTGCAGTGTCAGCAGGTTAATGAATACTTTGCTGTATTATATTGAAGATCTAGTGGGTTTTTAGTGCCTCTTGTGATTGGGAAATGGTGAGCTGTGGAACTTCAGGGTCTGAGTGAAAGAGGAACTGGGAGAAGGTAACTTTCTTAGGGTGTTTGGTGTATGGGATTTTCCAAGGTAAATCCATCAGACCTTTTCTCCCATTCCCTTGGAGCTTCACTGTGTTCACTTGCTGCTTCTGAGCTCCCAGTAACGCCACTGGGTGAGCTTTGAGCTTACTGCACTGAAGGAAATTTTGCAGGAGTTAAATCGGGGGGATTGCAGTAGAAAATGAGCCAGAGGATGAGGATGAAGAGGAGTCCAAGGGCCGGTGTCCTCCAGCTGAACAGCAAGGTTAAAACCTGGCTGCTCCAGCCTGCCGTGGATCTGAGTGTGACATCAGCACTGTGGCCTTACTTATGGGAGGGGATAAATCTAATTTCTAGTGTACTTAAAACCAGGTTAGCAAAAGCACAAGCAAAATACTGTAGAGGACATTTTTTACCTCAACCTCGTCGGGTGCAACAGAGCCTTCCACTTTCTCTTAAATCCATTTCCCAGCTTGCAGCCACCACTTGGAAATGCCCAATTATAAATTTGTGTGTCTTTTCCTTGCTTATTTCCAGGTTATTTTTCTTTCTTTCCTTTTCTTTCCCCCCTTTTTTTCCCCTTTGCCTATTTTAAGCCTTGGCTCCAAAATGAATGCTCCGCTTCCCACAGTCCTTCATCACGCAGTGTTTTCAGCAGACACTCAAGAATTAAACATGTACAATTTCCATAATACTGATTATCCCTGTTTAAGTGCTATTTTAGAGGGTATTAATTTCTGTTGCAGTAGCAGCCGCAGCACTTAGCACCACCAGCCCAGTTTTCCCTCTGTGCCTTAGGCTCGGGTTTGGCGTGAGCTGGGATTTGGCTGGAATTGCTCTCCACTGCTTTTATCCCCTGTTTCAGTGAGAAGGGAGGGAGGCAGAGCCATCCTGGAGAGGAGCTGGTGCTGGGCTGGAGGAAAGCTGCCTCTGTCACTTCTGATATTTTCTGGGTTTTTTCGTATGCAGAAACACAAAGCACAATTAGAATACAGTTATATATCCTCATCGTTATTAAAGCTTGGATTAACATGACATAAAGTTTTGTCTGGGGAGCCTTTTGCTATGGCTCAGGGAGCATTTTTGTGTGACAGTAATAGGCTACAGTTAATATACTTGAATGATACCAGAATCTGTGTAATAAGACAGAACAAAGAGGGTTTATTTGAAGCTGAATTACAAAGGTAGAATTATCATTGTGAACAATCCACCAAGATCGCAGCTTAATTATTGTATCTGGCGTTATTTCGGCGAAATAATGTGGAGTCAGGGAAGCAAAGTTAAAAAAATCTGTCTCCCATCTCAGAAGGACATCTTGTCAGTCAGGAGGGATTGATGTGTGGACCTGTCACCTCATTCTTAACACCCAAATCCTCTCTTTGCCCATTTTTGCCGTTTGTTTGATTTACCGAGCCTGTTTGCCGTGATTCAAGAGGCTCTTGTCACGTTTCTAGGAGAGATTCATCACTGGGACATAATCCATTCAAATAGCTTTTGGGCGAGAAATAAAAAGTGTTTGAAGCCAAGGGGTTTCAAACAAACCGTTCAAAGGCAGCTGTTGGGCCCTGTGGGGAGGGAGGAGGGAGGGTGGGATTGTTCTCCAGGGCCCAGGGAGAACAAGGATTGAAAAGGTGGGAGCTTCCCTCAGGAACAGTTTGGAGGGAGGCAGAATCTGGGGACTGAGGAGTCTGGACTAGACAGGAGAAAAGACACATGTCCCATGCATGTGGCCACCACAGGTTGAACACACATGGAAATGGCACCTTTGGAAAACTCTGGGCCATTTTCACGTGTAAAGCATTATTCAACCATCTTGTGTTTGTACAGACAGTCCTCCCTCTCTGCCTGTGCCTTGAATCCTTGTTACACAGATAATAAGAGTGGGGGAGTAGGATTCCTTTTTAAATTTTCATTTATAAACTAAAGAACATTACTTCTTTCTCACAGAAATCACTTTGGTGATGTCAGGAGCTGCAGGAGGTTGAATTGACTTCAACAAAAAACCCCCTTTCACAAGAGAAACCCTTGTTTTTCCTTCAGCAGGCATTAAAAGGGGAGTACTGTGCTTCCAGGATCCCGGCTTCGGTGATTACCCTGTAATCCCCGTGCCGTCCAGGGGTAATTAAAAATTGCAGCTGAACCTTGGTTCCAGATGCCTGGGTGAGACTCTGTCAAGCTGATGAGATTTGGTGTTGTTGACACGTGTAAAAACTCAATTTACCCAGCAGTGCCCGTCGTTCTGGGCGTTCAGTCCCTCTCCAAACTGGATGATGGAGAGCGGGGTGCACGCACCTCCGAGGGCTGGGCAGGGCAGGGGGGAGAGGAGCTGTGCCCAGCACAGCAGCCCCACTAATTGCTTTCTTTTTAATATTATATTCAGCCTTAATAGCCTGCTCTCCTGGAGGATTGCGTTTCCCAGCATTTATTATGGCTCGCTCCAGAGCCTGACCCGAGAGTGGGAAGGGGTGGAGCTGCAGGGAAGAGAATCAAGGTGCTACATTAAAATCCCATCCCGGCAGCCCAAACTGGTGTTGCTGTCTGAGTGCCCTGATTGAGCTGGGGTGGAAGGGCCAGGCTGCAGTGGGTGTCCCCAGGTCCTGTGTGATGGCAGTGGCATTTCATGTCCCGTGCTCCCCGTTCTGTAAACCGGGACCGCAGCGGCGCCGATTGGAGCCACAGTTAACATAATGATGATTTCTACCCTGAACAGGCTTAAAAGAATCATCCCCTCAAGTGCTTTGGGCTCCTGCCCTCTCATCAAGGCTAACAGGGGTATTTTAAGAGGTAAAGAGGAGTCCAAAGCCCTGAACAGCAGAAATCAGAGCAAGTGCTTCGTGTTGGTTATTTCTCCTCTCGAACTCGCTGTGGTGTGGGTGGCGCGGGGATGTGCTGGGCTCTGAGCTCAGGGAAATCCACATCCCAAGCTCTGGCTGTTGCATAGCTCTGGTCTGTCCAAGCAGGCTCTGAAAGCCAAGCCAGGGACTTGTCTTCTCCTGTTCTTATCATTAATTTGTGGCAGTGGGAAAATCACTTGTGCTTCCTGTGCGTGGGCGCTGTGAGCTGCCGGAGCGAGCAGCCTGTCTGTGTGGGGGGACTCTGCTCCAGCAGCCTCAAAGACATTTTTAAAAAGTGGTGAGTCATCAGTGTAATGAGTTTGGTGAGAGTACAGTTCTCTGACCACTCAACCTGTCAGCAGGCTCCACAGGGGAGAGGATTTGGAGTGTTCTACACAGGCAGAGCTGCTCCAGCCACCATCCTCTACCTGCTGCAAGTCAGGGTTGGAAGGTGGGCTTGGACCCTCAGGCCAAAAAAATGGCACCTTCTTGAGTGCAGCATCATCAACACTTGCCACAGCAAGGATCTGGTTTGCAAATGGTTTTTCCATCTTTTAAAAGAATCCCTAAATGTAGAGAGATAAGCTGTGTTTGATTTGGGGTGGAAAAACAAGGGAGGACAGTTCTGTTTAGAACAAACAGCCCTGGAAAAATATTCCTTAATATGCAAGTCAGTATATGAAAAGAACAATAAAAGGAAAAAGGATCCAGCAGGAAATAAAATGAAACTTTTTTTCATTACAGTCAAAGAGAACTTAGATGAGTTTTTCTTTGCTAATAAACTGCAGTTTGATTCTGCAGCTGAGCCTTTAGCTGGAGCTGGCTGTGGCAATTGTTCATCCTTTTATTTTTTTTCAAATCTGGGCAATAAAAAAGCCCTTCATGCATCAGGAAGCCTCGTAATGCAATCCTTGTCTTATCTTCACACTTATTCAGCAGGTATTTACGAAAGGGCAGCAGGAAGCTCTTTAAACCCGATCCTGTTACTTTGCTCAGGATGTCTCTTAATCAGATCTGTGTCCCTGAGCCTGGCCTGCCCTGGGACTCTGCTGCAAAGGCATCTGTGAAAACACCCTGCGTTTGTTGTGAATAGAGTTTTTCTCAGTGTTCTCAGAAGCAGGGACGGCTCTGAGCTGGGTTTCTGTGTGTGGCTTCAGGGCACTCAGTGAGAGCCCACAGGTTATTCCTGGCATCCCAGGATGGTCTGAGTGGGGAGGGACATTAAAGCTCATCCAGTCCCACCTCCTGCTGTGGGCAAGGACACCTTCCACTGTCCCAGGCTGCTCCAAGCCCCAGTGTCCAACCTGGCCTTGGGGACTGCCAGGGATACAGGGACAGCCACAGCTGCTCCCTGTGCCTCACTACCCTCAAAGGGAAGAATTTCTTCCTAATATCCCATCTAAACCTACTCTGATCATCTTGGTGGCTTCCTCTGGACCTGGGTGCTGTGGCTGCAGGGGAGAGGCTGGTGCTGACCTGGTGCTGTGATTGAATGAAATGGCAACATCCCTCTCAGTGCAGGCAGAAAGGAGAAGCCGTGTTTAAATCTGGCTCTCCAGGCAGTGGTGCTGCTAAAGCCCATCGGGGGAGAGGCTGCCCCTGCTCTGGCTGGGGCTGAAACAGCCCTGGCACTTGGCAGAGTCAGCTCCAGCCAGGCCTGGTGGGCAGCACCTCCGAAGTATTGTTTGGAAAAGAAAACAGATTGCAACTTTGCGGAGCTAATATGCAAACGAGCACTGTGAAGGGAGGAAGAATTATTTCTGCTGACGGTGCCTAATGTTCCGTGAAAGTAAAATCACCGACGCCTCGCACCTGGCTGGCTGGAATGCTGAAGGAGCAATGTTCCAGTGAGGCTGCCACAGGGGAGGAGAGGAGAGGGGTCCTGCCCTGCCCCACGGCACCCCTGGGCAGTTACCTGGGTGGGCAGAGCTGGCCTGAGAGCACCTGAGGGGAGAAAGGAGCTGAGCTCCTTTGAGCTTTGGTCCTGTTGACTCTTGTGATATTTGATCTGTTTGAGCTTCAGCTGAGTGATGCTGTTGCATGGAGCTCTCAGCCTTTGCTTTCCAAAGAGCAGAAGTTCTCCTGCTTTTCAGCATCAGAAGTTTAAACCTGTAGAGCCCAACAGCTCCAGTGTGAGCCCCAAAAGAATAGTTTAAAATTATTATGCGTGCATTTAAAAAGTACCTCTTGTGTGGGTTTGCTTTGTGTTTTTATCTGGTGGTGGCTCCTTCAGGCAGGTGAGGAGGGCACATGGAGCAGGATGATGGAGCTTGGGTTCTTCATTCAGTTGTGGATCCTGCAAGAAAACACTTGCCAGAAGTTGTTCTGTTCTTGGGGAAGTTTGCAGAAAACAATGCAGAGTATGTGCACATGTGCAGGGAGATGGGGGCCTCAATAAAAGATGGAGAAGGGTGAGTGTGGGAGGAGGATCCCCTGATGCCAGCAGGGAACCAAAGGCAGAGTTCCAGGATGGTGCTTGGCTCTGGGGCCACGTGGGGGTCACTAAAACGCCTGTAATTCAATTTCCCTTCTAGTCCCACCCTCTTCCTTGTCTGTTAGATGGGTAAAACACAAGGATGTTTTGAGGCAGGGTGAATTAAGTGTTTGTAAGGGAACCTGGATCCTCTCCAGCAGATGTTTGGAACAGGATTCTGTTCTTGCCTCTGTGGAAGGGCGGTAGCGGGAGCTCCATGATTTAACCCCAGTTTCAGATTGAATGACTGGTTTTAGCTGCTGTGGCACCTCTGTCTGTGGCCGGGTCAGTGTGTCTGTGTGTGTGTTACACTGATGGGTACAAAATATGTCACTTTAGGAGCCTTTGATTAACTTACATGACATGTGCCATCTGTGTCTCCGTCCGGAGCTATTTCAGGCATGTAGGAAGCCCTGGATGGTGGCCCTCAGAGCCCTGCTGCTGTCCCTAGAGACACTGAGGCCATGAGCCTTTGGGCAGTGCCACACCCCTGCCCGTTCTCAGCAGGACACTGCTGTTCTGCAGTGAAATCTGAAGTTTGTGGTGCAGTTCTCCATCCGTGGAGGGCTCTGGCAGGACCTGGCAGGTTGCTCACCCTGTCCTTGGGGGTTTCTGTGTCTGTTGTGACCTCGAGGAGCACAGTCTCAGGTCCTTGCTGCAGGGTGGTCAAGTCCATCCCCTATTCCCCCAGGATCCCAGAGCACTGGGCTGCAGCTGGACGTTTGTTCCCTGTGGCACTGCCGGCCTGGGAGAGGGGCAGGACCGGGACAGGGACAGGGATGTCCCTCCATGCCACGCTCTCAGTGCCAGCTCCTGATTCTCTGAATCCATTTCAGAAATGCAGCACTGGAACCTATTTTGCCGTCAAGCTAAGGAGACCCAGGGGAGAGCTGCCTGTGCTGCGGGCAGGGATCGTTCTGGACAATTAGACCTGGCTGTGGGACTTGATTGCAGAGTCACCCCCGCCCAGGCTGGGCTCTGACGAGGCAGCTTTTCTGTTCCCTAAAAGCACAGCAGCAAACACATGCCCTGCAACTGGGAGAGGGCAGCTCTGCCTCTCTGTATTGTCTTCAGCTTGATTTCCATCGTGAAACTATGGCATCCCTGGAATATCTGGTGGTGCAGGTAACTGGGAGATGAGGGACACCTGCCTGTGCCCAAAGAGTGATGAGCTGCCTCCCAAGGGGGTTTGGTCAGTGTCCCATTTCCATGCAGGGACCCCAGTGTCTCTCCCTGGTTGTGTGGGTGTATCCTCCCCTTTGGAGAAATGTCCCTGGAGTTGATCCACTCCCAACCATTCTGCTGCTGGAGAGGTTATTACCTTATGCCACTGGCCTGCCTTATTTCCCTTCCTCTTCTCACCACCTTCTCTGCTGCAGCCCCAGAGGCTGAAGAACTGTTTTTATCTTTCTGAGTTGCCCATTGCTTTGGTGGGGTTTTTTTTGCAAGAACCTGTGTTCCCTGTCGGTGTTGTTAGCTCAGGTGCTGGAAATCAGAGGGGCATGAGGGTAGCTCTCAGTCAAGACAACAGGTTAAGGAACACTCCAAGAGTCCTCATATAGTTTATAACTCGATGGGAGCTTTGCTTTCATCAGTACTCTGTGTTATTAATGCCAGAGAAGGAATTAATGAGAAATCGTCTATGAAGTCATGTTTAATTTGTCCTGCTGTGGAAAGCTGTTTTTTCTGGAGAGCATTAGTCATTCTTACATCCCCCTTGGTAGAGTAAGCGTTGAGTAACGTGTTCATGTTTTGCAGGAGCATTTTAAAGCCCAACAGTAGCCACGGTGCTTTTTGGCAAGTGTTGGGGATGCTCTTTGCCATGTCACGGCTGGTGAGCAAGCCCCGAGATTAACGTGATTGAATGACTGTTTTAATTTCAGCCCTGATGGAGCAAAATTAGTTACAATGATATGTGTGTGTTGAATAAAATTGTAGTTTTATTAGCTATAATTGCTGAAGAAGACTTTTTAAAGCCTTGACTGCTGGGGGGAAAAATTGCTAGCACTGGAATTTGTGCTTGCACAGTATGGCATTGATTGTTATCGTGGTGCATAATCTGTCAGCCCGCGGTTGGGAAGTTGTCACCACGGCACACTGGGGAGGGCTCAGCCAGGGACCTCACCCTGAGCCCCCAGCACCCCGGGGAGCACGGCCCACACGGTGCCTGCTCCACAGAGGAGATGATTCCCTCACCGGGGAGCGGAGAGCCAGCGCTGCCTCGGGAAGCTGGAGTGGTGCTCCCAGCCTGGAGGGCCCCCTTTGCTCCCTGGAGCACTGGCCAGGATGGGGTCCGCGTGGTGGGGTGGTGGCAGGGGGACCCGCCACGCTCTGGGTTGGGTCTGGTGTGGTCATCCATGCTGGGACACAGTGCTGAAGGAACCTGGGCGATGGTCAGGGGGGCTTGGGCAGGAGACAGAGCTGTGCTGGGAGGAGGGGAGCGTGTGTGACAGAAAGAGGGGGGATAATTTGTTTCTTTGTTTAATTCTGTTGTAATCAAGCCCAGAGGCCTGGTGTGGGGGTGCCATTTCAAATTGTCTGCCATGCAATAGGCATTTGTCTTAATTTATGTGGGGGGAGGTTGTAAATCTGCAGGAGCTCTTGCCGACTCTTGGATTTCACATGCACATTTAAAATAACAGCACCTGACAGTTCACTGGCAGCTAAGAGGTTTTTCTGCTTCAGAAAACAAAATATTGGAGGAGTTGTGCAGTGTGGATAAATAATTTGAGGAATTAGATCAGAATATCCAGCACACTTTTCTTGGAAGAGCAGAAGAGGTGATAGACCTGTAAAGTTCATGGGTCGGGGATGGAGGGAGGAGAGGCACAACTGAATTGTGTGGGGCTGGAGGTTGTCCTTCAGGAATTCCTTCCCTCCCCAGACCCAGCTGGAATTGCCACTGTGATCCATCCCAGGGGTAATGCCATTTGTCTGCTCTTATTCTTCTTTACCTGGAAGGGATGGAGAACACGGTGCCAGATCTGCTTGGGAGTGTGGAAAACAACCCCTCCAGCCAGGGGGGCACCTGCAGGGAGCACGGGAGCACCTCAGCCTGCCTGGGATGTGTTGGAAACTCGGGGTTTGGATCAGGAAAAGCATTTCTGGGCTGGATGAGGAGGCATAAAGGCTGCTGTGTGTCCCTTCAGTGCAGTTATGGTGATTTCATTGTGGAAGTTTTACTTAGTGAGTAAACTAAACTCAGATGGAGGAACCAGAACATGGAGGTGTGGAATGGTGGCGGGTGCTGCTGCTGTGCACACAGGCAGCTTGTACAGGAGAGTTGGCTTCACAAGGGTGATCCATGGGCACCTCTTGGGTCTGTGTCCATGCAGGCATCATGTGGTTGGAGAGATACAGGGTGAGGCTTAAAATTTTCCAGAAAAAAAAATTGTTTGGTCCTTCTGCTTTCAGTGGCAGCACAGTGCTCCCGTTTCTGCAGCACCACCCTACAGATTCTTCTGGAACCACCGCTGGGCTCTGCAGGGCACACTCAGCCTGATGGTTACAGTGTGAGTGACTGTGGGCTGTGCTGGGTCTGATCAGCTCCTGCTGCCTGGTGGAAAAGAGGGGTTGAAAATCCCAAAGAGGAAAGTAGGAGGAACGACTGGAGAATGCTGTGTGTTCTTGTGCTGGGCTAGATCACTTGCATTAAATTCAGAGACTTTCTGAGTACAATTAATAGTCATTTTATTTAGGTCACCCTGGTTTTGTTGCTTTAAATGTATGCCTCCATTAAAGTGGAAGAAAATCAAATAAATTTATCTCCGTGGAGCCTTTTGTGAACTGGTTGGGCATATTTTAAATAACCCTGGGAACTGTTAGGATTATTAAAGCCTTTGGCTCCTCCAGGTTTTTTTTCTTCCCTCCTATTCTCCCCTATTCCTCCTTCCAGGCAGTGAGTAATGAAGTGGTAGAGCCCTTCCTTTTCTCAGAGCCCCAAGTGGATTGGGAAAAAAAAAGAAGTTAAATAAACTGAAGCCCATTAGTTAGGCTTTATGTAAGAAACTGGGTCTGCATTGGCTGTATGGATGGGCTGTTCTGGGACAGAGGAGTCTGGGGGCCTGAAGTGTCCATTTGTAACCAGCGTTCTCTGGCAAGTCTTTGTTTTCTTCTTTTTTTTTTTTTAGTTACCCTAAGTCCTGAGACTGTTCATTTTGTAATTCTCACTTGATGCTCAGAATGAGTGGGGATTAATCAGCTCCTTCAAGCCTCCATATCGAGCCTGGTGTCTGCCCTGGGTGGAGGTGGCCCAGCCTCCCCGTCCTGTGCTGGGGCGTCCAGGGCGTGGTGGGTGATGGCCAAGCCTTGCAGGTGGCAATTCCATCTTTCAGTCCTGCTTCTAACCCTGGAAAAACCTTCCTTGCCTCTTCATGCAAAGTGTGAGCTGCATGTTTTGAGCTGAGGCCTGGAAAACTTGCAGTTGAGCGTCTTTAAAGCACTGGGCGAGCAAGGGGCTGGAGGAGGGGGTTAACTCGGGCACTCACAGCCCCTGAATGTGCCTGAGTTTCTGCCCTGCGTTGGGTTTTTTTCCCCTTCCCCTGAAACGGGATCAATTTGCTTACTACAGGGTTTACTGCCGGTTACCTTGACTGTGTCCCTTATTTCTCCTTGATGAAAACTTGAACAAGCCGCTTGTGTTTGCTTCACAGAGAACCGTGAGAAACGGGCTGTGTGTGTGAGGCAGTGTGGTTTGCTCATTCTATTCAGCCCTTTGTATATTCAAATTCTTCTAGTTTGAGTTCTTGCTGTTCTGCCAGATTTCCATACCATTGATGGGTTTTCTGCATTAATAAGTTTCTCTCCCCCCTCCCTCCCATACCCTCGCCACCTTTTTGCAACTGGTGAAAAGTTTTTCTAAGCACGCTCCCCTCTCCATATTGATTTTTTTCTCCTGCCTGTCTCACCAGCTCTTGGATGTTTTATTTTGCAAAGCGTTAATAGAATTTTCCTTTTGCCGCTGCACTTTATCTATTCAGGAGGTTTCAAGAAGTCTCATTGTGTCACCGGACTATGGAGGAAAGAGGCTATTCTTCTGCCACAATGGCTGCCCTAAAAAATAACGCAGGGTGGGGTAAGCACAGAAAGGGCAGAGACGGAGATAAAATGTTCTGACCTTAGGAAAGAGAAAAGATAACCAATTAGACATTGTTGAAAGGGCACCAGCTGGCTCAAAGAACACCCCACTGATAATTTTTTCTTCAAGGCATACTTGGGCCACGTCTGAACTCTGCTGCAGAGACGCTCCCCCCGTGCAGGTTTCATATGTGGACTGTCAGGACTGACCCTTTTTCAGGGAGCTGCAGCCCGGCCCTGATCCCAGCAGTTGGTGCTGTTGGAGGGGGCAGCTCCGGGGTGCCTGTGCTCCTCCGGGCCCCAGGAAACCTCCCTCCTGGATTAGCCCCTGCAGCCTGCCTTGTTACCGCTAATAGGGATTTATTTGCATAAAAAAGATTCCTGCCAAGATCATCATTCCAGCTTGGTACACATGGCACTGAGCCGTGTTTGCCCAGAGGATGGTGCTGTGTTGGACAGGTGGGAGCAGAGAAGGGAACTGCAGAGCCCAGTGTGACCCGGGGCTGCACCCAGAGCCCCTCACCCCCCAGTGCTGGGTCTGGTGCCAGGAGCAGCCCCTCCTCTGCCCTGGCAGCTCTTGGAGGAGCACAGCGAGGCTGCACAGGAGTCTCAGCAGCTGAGACATGGCCATGCTGGAGCATCTCTCCTCTCCCTAACCAACCCAGCAGCCTTTTTGAGGTCCCCCGTAGTGTCCTTGCAGGAGGAGGTGTGGTTTTGGTAGTGTGGGTCCAGCCTGGAGAGCCTGCACGCAGGGCTGGGGGACAGGGGCCTCCCTGGGCTGCTGGTTCTGTGCTCCTGCACATCCAGGGGCTCTGGGATGGTATTGGAGGGAGAAGAGTTCCGTATTGAACCTTTTGCAGCAGGGATTGAGTGGGGACAGAGGGTGGCTGGTGCAGGGACCGAGGAGGCAGCAGGAGCTGTGGTGCCCCAGGAAACAGCAGCAGGTGCAATGTGTAATTTTTGGTTCCAGTGAGGCCAAGACCTGTGAGAATGAAAAATAAAGATTGCTGAGCAAACGTAACCCTGGAGCAGAGATAAGCAGGGTGAAGGGCAGCCTGGTCCTTATCTGCCTCCTGGTATTGCTCATCCTGGTGAGTTTTCCCCCTTGGAGGGAAGACAGACAGCAGGACAGACGGCTCCGTGCCTAATGCAGTTTGCCTTTTTCAGTGCATCAGCGTCTTCAGGGCTCAGTCAAGATGGGTATCAGGAGACCTGCAGTTCTGCACCGTCTCAGGCCATTGCTAGCACTTTCTGCAAACCAGTTTGACTAAAAAAGTTAAAGACAACTTAAGCAGAGACAGGTTTTCAGAGGAATTTTAGCTGTCATGTAAGGTTTTGCTGCACTGTTTTTTTTACAGTCTCCTGGAACATATTTCAGTCCTTCAGAACCTCAGGGAGGTTCAACTTGTGTTTTCTCCGCCTTCCCAAACTCTTTCTCCCCAGCCAAGGCTGAGAAATTTTTCACACATAGGCTGGATGTTTCTCTGTTGCCTAAGAGGACTTTGGGGGGACAGGTGGATCCTTTGGTGGCACTGTGTGAGATGAGGAGAGTGTGTAACTGTGTTGTAAATCACTTAGCTAAAACAAATGATTTCTAGAAAACCAGAGTACAAACCCAAGGAAGTACAGATAAATTACTAGTGAAAAAAAAATCCAAAAACCTCAAACAAACAAAAAATCCCAAAGCCACACCCCAGACAAGAAGTGGAGTCCTTTAGAGAATAAAACCTTTTCTTTAAAGTTCTTCTGCCTTCCTGCAACCCCTTCTGTAATTCAGTGTCACAGGTTTTCATCATCTCTGAGTTTACAACAGGGAGTTGCAGGTCTGTAATTTCATCTCAGAGCTTGCCCAGGACGTGTCCAGTGGCACACGGGACCCACCTGCCCCCACTCCTGCAGCCTCAGAACAACAGCTCAAGGTGTGATAGTGCTGGGAAATCAACCCCAGCACAACACCCTTGTGCACTAAGTGCAAAATTTTAGGTGTGGCTGCACAGATTAAATGGAGGTGGAATAAATCATGCAAATCCTAATGAAAGTTGAAAGCAATTTGGTTGCACTTCAATACGTTTCATCAGTCATCTCTCTTCTGAAGTGGAAATGCCGAGCCTGATGCGAATTAAACTTTCTCCCTCCTCCCTCTCCCCTCTTTCCTCCAGCTTTTCAAAAGCCCTTTTGAAAACCTCTGAATACCTTCCTTGGCTGACCAGATTTTACCCTGCTCATACCTCTTTTAACCTAATTCTCAGCCAAGGCAGTGACTCTAGTTTGGAGAAGTCATGGGCTTGATTTGCATCCACACTTCCTCCCTTGGCCCTTCCTGGTCTCCCTACAAAAGGGAGATGAGGCATGGCCAGGGATGGCTGTGAAGTGGAAGAGCTGCTGTTTAGGGCCAACACATTTACTGGTCACTTTTCCGCTTCAGGATCAGATGTGAGACAGGGCAGGGAGGTGGAAAGCAACAGGTTTCCAAAAGGAGAAGCTGCCTCTGGCCAAAACCAAGGAATTCTGCTCCATCCAGGCTGCTCCTGCCCGTGTCCCCCCTCCCTGGTGTGTCTGAATTGGCAGCGTGTGTTAAAGCACAACTCTCCCCTCTTTGTCTTGCAGGTAGAGGATGCCATGCTAATGTTCGACAAGACGACCAACAGGCATAGAGGTAAGAGGGGCTGGGAGCTCTGACCTCACAGTGTGCTGCAGCTTCTGCATGGGGGAGCAAAAACCAGACTGAGAGAGATGAGCCGGGGGCTGAATCCGTGGCACTAAATCCTCTGTGCTGCAGGTGGCAGAGGAGGAGCTGGTTGGCATGGAATGCCCCATGCACGTGGATTTTGTTGTTAGAAGTGACTTTCCTGGTCAGTGTGATGACCTTTCTTTGGGAGGAGTGTTGTCAGTCTTCCTGGAGGGAGTAAATCCCGTGGAGCTGGATGTGCTGGGAGGCAGTGGGTTTGTACCGAGGTGGCTGGCATCAGTTAAGCTGGGCATAAGTCCAGTTAGGCTGAAATACCAGGAAATGAAGGTGCTAAACCCTCCACTAGGATTGCAAGTGTGCTGGAGTTGTGAAGATGAGTGAGGGCTGCTCATCCTCCTGTGGTGGTAGCTCAGAGCAGGCAGGACCTCCAGAGGAGGAATTTCCCTGTGCATTTTTCACAAGAGATGAGGTTTCATCACTGCTTGCACAGCTCTGTGAAAAGGAGCTGAGGGTTATTTCCTGTGTTATGGCCATTCCTCTCAGTGGAAATAAACTGCTGCTCTGTCTGGAGAGCTGATCCCATTCCTGCTGCATTGCTGAGCTCTGGCAGCACTGCACTCTGCTGGGACAGAGGCTGCCCTGGGGACAGGCCCCAAGGCCCCGTTCCCTGCCGTGGGGATGGAGATGGATTTTGTGCCGTGGTTGGGGAGGCAGCAGTGCCTCCTGCCCCTGTGCCACAGCTGCTGGTGGCTCTGGCCCCTGGCTTGTGGTTGTTGACTCCGGCACGGAGGTGTCAGCTGCTCTCAGGGGGTTGAGGAAGCTGCCAGGGGTGGGAAGGAGCCTGTGCCCATCCAGGATGGGAGCCCCGGGAAGGGGAGAGGGGAGCAGCCGTCGGCACTCGCCTTCATCTCGGCAGTGTCAGCGGGGCTGACCCCGGCGGGTCTGAGCCCTCACGGCTCTGGTGTTTGCTGTAACAAGAGACTCGGGGTGATCAGATGGCTCCGGGGCTGCATTCCCTCCCTTTCCCTCCAGCAGCTCCCTCCCAGGCACTGGTTTCTCTCCGAAGTCAGGGATTGCAGTAGCCTGGAAAGTTCAGCAGCAGCGAGCAAGAGTTGCTCAGCAAGATCAGCTCCTTCGAGCCACGGAGGGTGTGTGAACAGCCAGTGCCCTTCCATTTGTAACAGGGACCTGTTCAAAGCTCTTTCTTAAGTTGAAAAGTTCAAGCCCTGACAACTTCCTTTTATATCCAGGGGATTTTCCACCCTTCTCCCAGCAATCACCCTTAAATGGGCCATAAATACTCCTCTCCATTCAGGATCTTGGCGTGTTGTTGGTTGCCTTTGAAAGCTGCCTGACTGGAGCTTTGGTGCTGGGCACAAGGGTTTTGTGGTCTGGGGGTGAGGAGAACTGGGGGCCCTGGCCCCAGCAAGGCTGTACTCAGCAGATTTGGCCTCTGACAAGGTGGAGGTCGTCTCCATTTGCTGAAATGTCCCGAATCCCGGGGCTGGGTTCCCACCTGGCTGTGCTGCAGTGACTCTGTTCCTGCCCACCAAGCTCGCTGTGTTCTCAGCCCCTTGTGCCTGCCCTGCCCGGGCTCTGCAGGGACATGAGAGCAGAGCGGTGCTGTGTGAGCCCTTCCTGCAGGATTGTCTGGTGTCCCTCAAGGTGACCCCTGCCGTGTCCCCTGCCGGGGCTCTGTGCTGCTGTAAGCACTTCCCCAGGCAGGAGGGCACAGCGAGTGTTGGTGTGTGTGCTCTGCGAGTGCTGAGCTCTGCTCCTGCAGCCCTGGGTCAGCGTTTCTGTGCTCTTTGGGGAGGCTGCAGGTTTGAGCCTGGGTAATGAGCCCCGCAGGGTGGATTCCTTGTCCAAAAACATCTTTCCACTGACTTTACCAGCAGGAGAGGTCTGCTGGAGAAGAGGGCTGCAGCTCTGGGGGGCACCTTAGTTGCCGTGAAACCTTTTGGGTTTTCCACAAAGGGATTTTTCCCCACTATGTGTGTTGAAGATGAGAGGCAACAGGTCATCCTTTCTTTTCCCCGTGGGAATTTTGTGAATTTATTTCATTGGCTAATTTTTTTAATAGCTTGTTTTTCCTACATGCAAGCCGTGACATTTTGCTCCGCATTAGCATCCCAGTGTAAGCTGCTGGATGAGATCTAAGTGGGGAGGAACTAAAAGCCCCAAAGGACCAAAAGCAGGCTCCAAATGCCACGGGGTGGAGGGGATGTTACCCCAGAAGGTTCCCTATGCTCCATGGAGTCAGACTCTGCACCCGGGTCTGTCGCTCTGGGGATGGGTTGGGCTGGAGTCCCTCTCCTGGTGAAGAAAGGAGTTCTCTGGCGCCCAGAGTCAGCTCTGTTTGGGAGGCTGTATCCCAGGGAACAGGGTTACCCGTTGCTGGGTGAAGGGCAATGCTGCTGGGATTAGCCAAAATTCCTGCCAGCATGTGCTGAGGGGCTGCACAGCTGCCAAAGGACAGAGAGGGCTGAGCTCTGGGCCCTTGCCCCTGCCCAAGTACAGGTGGAAGGAAAAATCAAGTATAAAAGGCAGAGTAAGAGTCCTCTTCATCTTCGCACTTGAATTTATCCTGCCTTTTGTGGGATTTTTTCCTGCTCTGTGCAGGTAGCTAGTGCTAATCAGCCTAATGAACTGGCTCGGGGCTGTGGTGATGAAGTGAGTTCTGCCGCCTGGACCGCCGATAAAATCACCCCAGATGTTACAAATTGTGACGCTCTGATTGTGTTGGAAGCATGTTTAAAATGCGCTAGTGTGCAGCAACAGTGTTAATGCCAATTCTTAAAACCACTTGTGGGTTGCAATCTGTATCTTCAAATTAGCCACGGGAAGGAGAAATGGCAGATAAAATATCCGCTGTGGTTTGCTGTCGTTGGTCTATGCCTGGAATAATCATCGTGGGCATGGAAAGGGAAAAGGATTAAAATTCACTCCCTACTGCTAGAAGGCGAGATAAATTTCTTTGCAAGAAAATTGAGAGGCTTTGTTGACATAATTCTGGCACGTGTGTGTTGCTCCTGTGTGTGTATTTGGTGTGTAAAACCTGCACCAGCACTGCTTGGTGGAAATGCAGGGATTGAACCAGGCAGAGGGAGAGGGAACCTGTTCACCCTGGATTGAAAACACCACCCAAAATAAAAACTTCATGCCTGGCATGGAGCACTTCACCTCTGTGGTGAACTTGGAGGCCTTTTCCAACCTTAATGATTCTATAACCTTAGAAATGCCATCAGGCCAGTCATGCTGTGCCTCTGCAGGAGTATTTTAATGTCCAGCTATTCCTGGATGTTCTCTAAGGAAAATAAGACTCAGCTCTTGCATTTCATGCTGATCTGTTTAGCCATCATAAAGGCAGGCTGCAAAATCTGTGTTTAATTGGAGTGGTTATTTTTTGGTGTATTGTAGGCAAGACAGTCTCTAGAATCACTGGGATGTCTCCTTCCAAGGGTTCCTCTGGCTGTGACAGTGGGCACATAAAGAACCAGCACTTGATAAACAAATATCCCTGGGTCAGCTTGTTTAGGTGCCTTTTTTCTTTTTTTTTTGAAAGAAAGTGTTGGTGATCCTGTATTTCTGTACTACTGTATTCCTGCCGTCTTGTAAAAACCACACACAGAAGTTCTCCCAACATTCTGGCAGATCGTTTCTGTCACTTTCTTCACTGCCTAAAATTTCATAGAGCTGAAAATTACTGGGTCAATCTTGAAAGGATTCAGTAATTGGAAAGAAAAAAAAAAAAAAGAGGGTGGTGTTATTTTGTTACCCTTGCAAAGTGCAGATAAAATCTGGAGTTCAGCATTAGTTATTGATCTTTGGGGGTGTAGGGAGCCTGGCTGGATGATGATGTCCTTCTAACTTCATTATGGAGAGGAGCTCCAGGAAGCATTTCAATGTGCTGGGGTGGGGGCCGTGCCCTTGGGCTGTGCTCCTGCAGACTGGGAGGGTTTGTTGCCTCCAGCAAAGCTGAGAAAAAGCACTGGACACAGCGGGCTGCAGGAGCAGGAAGGCACAGTTAGAGCAGTGGAGGGTGCAGGAGTGGGCTGTCCTGAGCTGATCCCAGCACGAGGGAGAGGTGAGCCAGGAGAAGGGGATGCAGTGGTTCCTTATCTCGGTGGGATGCTCTTGGTGCCAGCCCCGGGTGATCCCAGCCCAGGCTGTGCTTGTTCTGTGGGTGCCTGCAGCCTTCAGCCCCTCCAGCAGCTGTCCAGGACTTGCATCACCACAGCCCCATGTCTTGGGCTTGCAAAAAGTTTAAGGTTTTGAGTGAGCGAATCCCCCAAGCTGTAATTGCAGGGATTGAGTGTAATACTATATGTTTTTCAAAGCCATCCAGCCCCCAGAGTTATTTTCATATCAATTAACCCTCTTGCACAGTTAAGGATGGCAGCAGAGAGAGGAGGGAAGTGACAGCGTGTGATTTGGACTCCTTTAATCTTAAAACTAAACAAAATTAAAGCGAGGCCAGCTGTCTGTGGGGTATGGAGAACATCCTACATGTCAGGGGTTAAAAGATCTTTAGGGACTGATGCTGATTGTGGCAGAGCTCTGCTGTCACCGGGGCTTTTGCAGCTGTTGCAGAGTTCTCCCTGTTCCTGTGCTTGTGAGGAGGGTGCCCAGGCAGGGCTGGATGGCACCTGGGTGTGTCTGGGGCTGGATGGGGGGTGAGCACCCCTTTGGCTCCCAGGCCCTTGCATGGGGGGCACCAGGACACTGCTGCCACCCTGGCGTGGCTTCGTGGGCACTGCTGTGCCCAAGGCTGGGGGTTGATCTAAACCCACAGACCTCAGACTGAAAGGTTGGTGCCCCCGACCCCCAAACCACACCCCAGAGCACGGGGCTCTCCCACCCTCCCCACAGCTCTGCTCTCGAGGAGGAAGGTGAGGGTCGAGCTTCATGTCTGTGCCGTGTCCTTCCAGCAGATTTCAGTGTGTCAAAGTAATTGTCCAGGTGGAGGCAGTTGGCATAATGGTTGTGTTTATTGGGAGAATCAGGAGTGATGCTGTTAGACAGATATCAGCTGTGCCTCAGCGAAGGAGGAGGCTTTTCTGAGGAGAAAAATAACCTTTTGTGTTCTGTCCTGCTGCCAGAACCTCAGTTCTGGAGCTGATCTCTGAAGTTATAATTGACATTTTTATAGATGAGATATAAATATAATTAAGTCACTGCAATTATTTGTTTATCGCCATCTCCCTCAGGCCAAGCAAGGTCATGTGCATTTAAAAATACATCCCCAGGCAGTTTTGAGAAAAGAGTAGTTAAAATATATAGAAATAATTGCCTAATTTGGTCATTTTGAGCATAGCTTTTCTTGGCAGCAGCCTGGCTATAGCACCGAGTATCCTTAGAACTGCTTGGGGGGAGCCTTCCCTCAGCTCACAGATTGTGCTTTTTAGGAGGCTGAGGGGGAGCTGCTCCAGCAGGTTTGACCCACAGATTTGGGGAAAGCATCCATGGGCACGGCAATGATGCTTTTTTTAAAACATAAAGTGCTTTAAGGGCTTTGGATGAAAAGTGTGACATAAGCTATAAATGGAGGCAGTGTTATTGTTATTGCTTTCCGAGATGAGACGGGCTTTTATTCCCCTGTCAGCTGTATCACTTCAGAAATGGGACTCCAGAGAGTGCGGCTGTTTTGCGGGAAGCGCCGGCTCCACACCGCTCCCTCCCCGTGAAATCCATCCCTGGGACCTGGCAGCGGAGAGATTTAACCCTTGCTGACAGAGCTGAGCACTGTTTGTCTTCTCCAGGGCATCAGGGGAGCAGTAGCTGCACACAGGGGGTTTGGAGAGATTTTTAAGCAAATATTTGCTTCCAAACTTCACGTGAGGGCTGCGAAGATTCATTAGTTAATATTATTTACCATTTACACACCTATCAGGGAACACCATCAGTCACACCTGTCTGTTTGGATTGCAGCAGTGACATGTGCCATGTTAATATTTTATATGTGTGTGTTTTTAATATTACATCCCCGCTTATAAATATTCATTTCTTAAACACATTAACGGCTGCAACGCTGCGGAGCGGCCCTGACATCTCTGCTCCGTGTCACCAGTTCTCCTCCAGGCTGGGGGATCCACAGTGGGAGCTGGGATGGCAGCAGTGTGAGGAGAGCTGCTCTGCAGCTTTTCCCCATCTGGCACCAGTTTGTCCCTGTTAGGCTCTCATCAGGTGCTGGGGACTGGGAGTGTCCCCCTGGGGCAGGGTGATGGCTGCTCTGGTGCCTGTGGCTTGCCCTGCTCTGTGTGCTCTGTCCTGCTCTGTCCTGCTCCCCTCTTCAGTGTTAACAAACACAGAACAAAACCAAAAAGCTGCCAGTTCTTGGATCCATCTCCCTTGTCTTTTAATTTCCTGGCCGGTGCCTGTCGCTGCTGCATCGGAGCACCTGACGTGAGGTGTAAAAATAAACAGAGTCGGGTCGGTGTGAGCCCCACATCCCAACAGGCTCCGGTTGGGAATAGCAAATCAGGCTCCTGGCCACGCTCTTCCAGGCGATTATGGAACGTCTCGGGTGGTTACAGGCATGCTGCCCCGGCCTCACGCTGGATAATGCCACCTGAGGCTTGCAGTAATTGCCCGGCTCTGTACTGGCTGTCAGACCTTATTGCTTAATTTTATACCCGTAATGAAAATTCCATCCAGAGCAGGAGACGGAGCGAGCAGCTGCCCTGGCTGGGATGCGCCCAAGGAGGAGATGTCTGTGGGTGCTTTCTCTGAAGTGGGGGAGAGGCAGCAGCACTCAGGAAAGGGGCTGCCATTTTTATTTTCTTATTATATTCTTTTATTTTCTTGTTTAGCAAACAAACTGCAGTAGTAATACTAATTAGAAAAAAAGTCCCTCCAGCCTCCAGTAAAGGCTGCAAACGCAGCCCAGCAATTAGTTTGGAACCTCTGATATCAGAGACTTTACATTAAATACCAACTTTAAAGCACATTGTAAAGGACAGTCAGGTTGTACACTCATTTGTGTCTTGTCTTCATGGTCAGCATGGGTGAAGAAATCCCTTCATTCCCTGTACCCAGAGGGAGAGCCCTGTGCAGCCTGACCTTTCTGACCTGGGTTTATCCAGCAGCCTTGTACAAGTTGAGGAGATGGTGGCCGAAGGGCTCAGTCCCTCCAGTTGAACTTTGTGGGGTGCAGTAAAGGATGATTTGTGGGGCTGATACCTCGGGTGGGAAAGCAGAGGCACAGAGATGGGAGAGGACAGTGCTGCTCTTGCAGGTGCCTGCGGTGTCCAGGGCAGAATCACAGGCAGGAACAGGACATTTCCTTCCTGTGGAACTGTGATTCATGGTCTCTGCCTTGAAGTGAAAAATCTTCATTCACTCAGTCCTGAAGTGCATCAATTACAGCGCAGCTAAACCACAGTTGTACTGGAGAGGGCAGAGGAAATCAGCACAGCCTGTCTGGTCTCTGCAAGGTTCTTCAGGAAATGTGGAGTGAGGGTTGTGCAAATATTTCTGAAGTTTCCTGAGTGATGATCATAGTTCTGTCACACTTGCAGGGGGTGAGTTGTGTTAGAGACACCACGTCGTGTGCCCGGCTGAGGCTGCCTTGAGGAGTGAGGTCATTTAGTACGAGCTCAGTTTGCCTTCTCACTGTCACTGCCAAGCAGCCAGCTTGAGTGACAGAGAAATTAGCACAAATCCTGATGATCTCTGAGCAGAAAGAAACCCTAAAAGCCACGAATAAGTTCTTGCTTATGAATCTACCCAGCTGATGAAACCCAACCCCTTTTCCTTCCCGAATGCAGGAGCCAAGTGATTAGCAGGGAGCACTCTGAGCCTTGTGGGACTGTTTGGAAATGTTAATTGAGGAAAGGCCAGAAACAGGAGGAGAACAAAATGCAACATTTCCATAGACGGGCAGTCTGCATACAACAGGCAGAATTAAAATCAGTGTGGTGACCTTGAGAAAAGAGGCAGCTCCTCGCAGCGTGCCCAAAAATGTGATATGAAAACAGGGAGAGACGCTGCCTCACTCGCTCCCTGGTGTGTTGGCTCCTTCTCCCAGTGGATCGCAGGGAGCAGACTGGGTGAGAACTCTCCAACGTGCACGGGGGGAGCTTTTGTTTTTCACACACCTGTGCTTTCTGTTGGTTGGGTTTGATAATGAATCTTTTGGAGCCCTTGCAGTGAAGGTGAGGAGGAGGATGCTGCAGGAGAGGGGCTGGTTTGTCACCCCGGAGTGAGTCGCCCCTGTCAGCTGTGCCCGGCCCCGGTGCTGCTGAAGCCTTCAATTGTACAAGGTCATTGCCATATGTAAAAGCCTCCTGGTGATCTGTATAAACAGATAACACATCCCCTATCCCCTAAATCTTGAGATTCAGCAGAAACAGAGGTTACACGGATAATGCTGGTAACGAAGCTCTTGCCCCTGAGCCTCTGTCAGAGCAGGCTCCACCGCTTGCTCTCCCTATCCTCACCTCCCCGGCTGTGGTTCTGTTTCTGGACATTTAAGTGTTGAGAATTTGGGGGGGATGCTGGTCCAAGCTGTAGGTGTAGCTGGGCAGGTATCTGAACACGTGCTCAAGTGTGTGTCCCTCCCTGGGGAGCAGCAATTGCTCCCTGGGTTGTTTGTGCAAGGCAGAAGCTCCAAGTGACTCTGCTGCCGAAGGAGGACTTGTCAGGGGGGTGGAAATGGAAGATTTCTTTAATTAGTTTGATTAAATGTCCTGGCATGGAGTGGTTTTGCTTATCCTGTATGTTTTTTGTATATATAAGCTGAAGTAAGAACATCTGGCACTTTCTTCACTGGATCCGATAGAATAAGTTGAAAAACGGCTTCTTTCAGAAAACTGCAGGTCGGCACATTTGGGTTGTGGGTTTTATCTTTTTAATTTATTGAGTGTTTTCTGGACCAGAAAACTACCTTCAGCCAGAGTAGTAATTCACAGATTGCTCCCCATTTTAAAACACCTTCCCAGTTCTAAGAGCTTCCTGAGTTCTCTGCTGTGGGAGGAGATCGGGAGTGAACAGATCCAGTATGGTTAACCCTGCTCAGCCCTGCTGTGAGTGATCCCAAACCTCTCTTCAGCTCTGTAGGGAATGGAGCTTCACCTTGTCCCAGGTCAGATGTGGGAATGGGAACGCTGGGCATGGATCCAGGCTGGGTCTGTGGCTCACACTTTGGCCACAGAACCATCTCTCCATATTAACTCTCACTGGGACCATTGCCAGCCCCAGTGTAAGTCAGGTGGGAGTTGAGAGGTTGACTTCAGTCACAGCCATGCCCTGGTGATGGAAATCTTCCTCCTTACCCCTTGCAGAAGTCACACGTGAACACACGTGTTCCACAGAGCACTGGAAATTAGGGCAGGATCCACAGGGAGAAGTCTGGCAGGAGAATTTGCTTCATTGTGGCAACAAATATTCCCCTGTCAGCTCACAGGGAGTTCGGATGAGTTAAAATCACTGTTAAGTCTTGGTGGGGGCTTGGCTTTTGCCATTTCTGTTCCTGTTCCAGTAGCTCTGCTCCTTCTCACTCTAAACCCAAACTAATAAAGAGATAAAAATATTTGCTTTTGTGCTGCCTGAATGCAATTGCAGGAAAACAAAAAAATCAGATCGTGGATTTGTTTCCTGTTCGCCCACTCCTGGTGGTGTCTCACAGGTTTTCTCCTGGCCCTTTGGCCTCATTGTGTTCCATACCTGCCCCTGTGGTTCAGGAGGGTTTGGGTGCAGCAGGAGGGTGTGTGGGAGCTGGAGATGGGCTGCAAACCTGCCTGGCTGCCCGGGGAAGGAGCAGCTGCAGAGGGAAGATGGGAGCAGCTGTGGGTATGAAATTAGTCATTCTATGAAGAAATGGATTTGATAAATAATAAAACAGTGGTATTAACAACAGATGCTTTCCAGGTCAGATGACTTTGATAAAAGCACCCAACAGCCGTGGGTAATGGTATGAAAAATATGTATCTATATTTATAGATCTATTTATATGAAAAGGCATATAAATAAGTGTGTGTGTATATGCTCTCTGTAAATGTACCTGACATTTTATTTCTGGTTTAAAATGACAGTGGAAGTGTCGCTGCTCCCGTTCTTCACAGGCTTTGAGACTTGTCAAGAAAACCTGAAATTTGATCAATCCCCCGAACCCAAAGCTCCCTCCCCTCCTCTCCACAGCACAGGCTCCATTTGTTTTTATTTCATACCTTTTCATTTTGATAACTGTTTTGATTTGTAAAATACTATGCCTTATACAATGTTTCCTTTATGATGATGTAGTGTGCTCTTCTTATCTTTCACCTTAAATCTTTGATAAGAGCATTTTAAAAATGAAATTGCTACCTGGCACCATTACACACTCCTGGCTGCCTGCCAGCAAAGACTGAGCTGCTGGAGGAGAGAGGAGAGGAGAGAGGCTCTGGAGAGCCTTCCCGAGGAGGGCAGGAGCTGTGTTGGGATGGAGGAGGCTGAGGAGGGGAGGAGGCAGGGTAGGGCTGAGCCCTGCTGGCACAGGGAACGCTGTGGCCTGGGCAGCCCTGCAGCTTTGCAGGGTCAGTGCCAGCTCTGTTCCTGCCATGCCAGCGGTCTCTGAACATTCCCCTCTTGTCCCTCCCTTCTCAATTCCGTGTTAATCCCCTGGCTGCCCTCACAACCACACTGGGGGCAGAGGAAACCTGCAGGGGTCACTTTATTTTCCCCTCGAAGCTGTCAGGCTGAGCTTTGGGAATGTTTTGGTAGGGTAACCCAGCATTGCTGGAGTTTCCAGCACATCCGAGTAATTGAAATGTTTTTGGATAACTGTTGGTTGTGCCGTGGAATGTGATTTATCGGGGGAGGCATCAGCAGTGGGAATATCAGTAAATAGAACTGTCTGACGTGGCAGGTCATTTTTATTTTAATGTGGTAGATTTAATGAACTCCAGTTGTTGTAATTCATGGCAGTGGTGGAATGCATCCATCCTCCTCCTGATGACATTGGTTGCTGCTCTGTCCTTCGTTAGTGCCATTGTTATGGCAGGGGAGCTCAGCTCTCTCCCTTGCGTTCCCAAAGTGCCAGGGCTTGGCTGATAAATTGTTGCCTTTTACATTCAGTACTATTAGCAATAAACATAGATGAAAACTTCCCCAAGTAGTTCAGGCATTATAAATTATTATTATTTATTGAATCTCTTAAAAGGGTGTTTGCAGAGGCTGATGGGTGTTCCCCAGGTGTTGGGGACGTGGCTGTGGCCATTCCTGCCCTGACACCTTTCTGGGACTTGGTGGGGTTGGAGGGCATTGAGGCCAGAGCCACGAGCAGCCCCCACATCTACTGTCAGATGATTTAATAACAATTGTGTCCAGCCTAACCCAATCTATCTCACCTCGCTGAGAAGGAGAAAAAAAAATAATCCTGCATCAAAATTACTGCTTTTGGAACTGTCTTGTCTCTTTTGAGCAGGAACTGGAGACAACTAGACAAGCTTCAATGGAAGCGAATAAAGAAACGTTACTTTGTGAACACAATCTTCTGGTACCAGTCACTTCTCAACAGCCGTTCAATCAAAATGCTAATGGCAAAGGCAACAAGGGAGTGAGGTTATTGTAATCCTAATTGATAGGCTGCAGGGATGGGGTTTGATAAGTGCTGTTGAAGGGATGTTTTTGAAATATGATTCCCTTTAATTACAATGATACTAATAAAAACTGAACAAATGATTTAATGATAGTTTTCTAGGTAATGGCCTGAAGATTTTTGTTCCAGTTATTTTGGAAGTTGTTTTTCTTTTTTCTTTTTTTAACCAGAAATCACCTTAAAAATAAAGCCGTAGTGGCAGGTAGTGACTTTATCTCAACTTGCGTGGCTACTTTGCATCAGAATTAATACTGTCACATCTGAGGCTCCTGAATAAGAAATCCAGTCATTTATTTATACAATAGACTTTGCTGAAAGCCCACAGTTGAAGCCACATTGCATGTAGGAATGCATTTAATATCTAATGCTTATAATAATTAGGATCAATTATGCCAGTGAGGATTTGAAAATGCATTTTGAGGGAGGGGCTGAGGGGTATTCACGGGAGGGTTTTACATCACATCAGGAGCACAGGTCGGATGGTTTGAATGGAGATCATTGGTGTTCTGTGGCAGGAAGCTCCAAACTTTCCCAGGGCAGCGGCATTTTCCATGTCTCCTGACGGATGGGAGAGCTGTGCCAGTGCTCTGTGTTCTGTGACTTGCATCTTGCCTCTGGAAACAGGAACACAAAGTGAAAGGGGAGATCTGTCACTGACAGGCAGCCTCTGTCTCAGCTAATTTTTGGTGATTTAATTGATAACAAAACAAATAATTTGGCGGGGGGAGTTGTTTTTTTGCTGTTGTTGGTGTGGGCAGGGGCTCCAGGGACGGGGAGGATGCTCTCTCCTGCCTTTCAATTTGTCAAGCTCTCTCTCAAAGATCTGCCAGAGAAGAAAGGGTAATTAATAGGCTTGAAGTCATTTCCGATGTGTCAGTATTTCTGCCNAGGAGAAACAGTGAGTGGGGACAGCTTGGGCCAGTGGGTGACATGAAATAAGGATTTGTGCTGCAGCGAGCTGTAAACACGGGGGCCGGTTGAGTAAAAAGTGGAGAGGAAAAACAAAAATAAAGGAAGAAAAATATATTAAAAAGGCCACTGGTCACAAGTGCAGCTGATGGAGAGGGAGATGTGCTTTATTTTAGGGCAGCCTGTCCTCAGTGCGTAGAGCTGGATATTGTGCTGTGTCACCCATGGGCAACTTCAGCAGTACCAAAACCGGGTCCTGGTTCTGTCTGGGTCCCTCTGGGTCACCTGTGGTCCAGCGTGTGGCCTCTGCTGCTGGAAGACCTCGTGTCAGACGAGCTCTGGGGGTGTTTCATTTTAACCAGAGGTAAACAGGGAGATCTGGGGCTGTTCCCATGTGCTGGGCCCCATCCTGCTGAGCCCTGCACGGAGCCACTGCCCCGAGCGGCTGCAGAGCCAGCAGTGGCTGTGGGATGCTCAGGACAAACAGGAAAGGGGCCTGTTTGTCACACTCCAAGGGCCAGGGCCACGTCCTCATGGCTCTGCCCTTTGCCAGCTCAGTTGGCAGCTCTGCAGCGTTTCCCAATTGCGTTTGAGACCTTCAGTGTCGCATTTGGGTGTGGAGGGGCCTTCGTTCTCAGCAGAAGCGCAGGGCTTGAGCAATCCTGCACCCTGCACAGGGCCTGGGACACGGTGGCGCTTGCACAACACCCAGTGCAGCTGTGCAGCAGGGACAGGGTCCCTGGTGAGGGAGCAGGGAAAGACCCCCTTGCTCCATGGGGCTCAAAAGCTGCTCCTGGAGTTGTCCCTCACTGGGGGAAGTGTGTTTGTGTCCGGGGAGGGGCTGCCTGTGCTGCAGGAGGGGCTCAGGGCACAGGCAGAGCCCTCAGTGGGCACTGCCCCAGCCAGGTTCCCTCAGGACTGCCCACTCTGGCCAGGGGAGAAATCAGCTGGTTGTAGGTGGAATCTGGTTTGGATGTTCTGGGTTCCCAGTTGCCTTTGGGTTCAGAAAGAGCTGGAAGAGAGGCAGGAAAGAGGGGCAGAGCGAGGAGGGGTTGTCTGGGGGCCGTGTGGGTGCCGTGAGCCCAGCCCGGCCCTGCTGAGCGCCGCCGAAGCTCTGACCTTCACGGCAGATGTGCCCTCACATCACGGGGGTGCTGCAGCTACAATTTAACCTCCTTTGCTTTTCTTGGCTCGGTTTGAAGTTCTCCTCCACTGCACAAGCGTGCGAGCAGCTCCATGAGCCGTTCAGGAGGGCCCCGGTGGGGACAGGGCCGGGCCCGCCGCAGGCGAGCTGTGCCTGGGGACTGTTCCTTCCCTTTGTGATCTTCTGAAGTGGCAAACCTGGGCGTTTTGGGTCACTGGGAAAAGGAACAGGATGTCTTTCACGTATCGACAGGTTTTTTGTTCCTTTTCTTTCCTGATCTCTCCCCTGTTGGTCAAGCTCACTACTTCTGTTCCAGAGAAGTTATTATTGCTAAGCGTCTCTGACAGCCTCTTGGCAAAGGGTGAGGTGGCCACAATGACAAAAACAAGGAAGCCACCTCAAAGCTCTTCAGTGATTAAGCCACTTAACTGGCAAGTTCTTCTCTTTCACTGAAGAACATGTTTCTGCCCAATGGAGTTCCCCTTGCAAGCACTTATTAGGGAAGCTCTGGTGTAATCTAATTAAAATTTGGTTTAATATTCTGTGAAAATGAAAACTGAATCCTCCCTGCTTGAAAGAATGACCGTGCATGTATTAGTCCTCTGTTTTGTTGTTGTTGTTGGCTTATTCAAATATTAACACTGCCTGCACGCTCGGAATGATGGTTTGTGTCCATTAACAGGCCTTAATTCCCAAATTTAATGATGAGTGATACACAGGAGTTGGTGAAAGCTGCTTGCTGGATTTTTTTTAATGTTTTTTATGCTAATGTTCCTTCCTGGAGGTAAATAAGAGGAGGGGATGCTGGGCAACATTATTACTGTGAAATTAAAATAAAGTCTCATTATTTGAGGATGGAATTTAGTGGCTGAAGGTTTACTCTTCATCTACAGCTTCATTCTGAATTCTTCCACCTAATTACCTGCTGATTAGTTGAGGACAGGCATTGCTCACCTTGGCCTTGAGCATCAGGTTATCTCCTGGGCAGGGTGTTGGGGTGGATGTATTTGATGCATGTGAAGAAGATACTGACCTCCAAAAAAATAGGGAACAGCAACTTCCCTGCAATTTCTGGTCAGACTTAACTCTTCTTTAGGGAAAAGCTTTTTTGGGAGGAAAAAAAATACAGAATTTAAAGCTGGATTTTAGCTAAAAAACACCCAAATCTTTTATTCTTGCATTGAGGATGGGAAAGTTACCGGAATGTCAGAAAACCTCCAACTATCTGAATGTTTTCTTCCCTTTCCCCACCTGTCTTTCTGAACTTGATTTTAAATGTGGAAATATCTCTGTTCCTGATCTATTGAAGGTTCCCATCAGTGACCAGCAGAAAGGCTGCTCTGGTGTGTGTCTCCTGTGGGCAGAAGATAACTTTAAAAGGCACCATGTTTATCTGGAGAGGGCAGAGTGGGAGGCAGGAGCCACAGGGATGGATCACCAGAGGCTTTCTCTGCATGGGGAGCAGGGATGGGAGGATCTGCCAGGAAAATGTGTCGGGAAAATCCCCTCAGAGCAGATGTGGGGATTGCAGAGTCTCTGGGTGATATCAAAGGCACTTTCCCAACTCGGGGCAGGGCAGGCAAAGCCAGCACACCCCTTCCACCAGACCCTGCTCCCTCCTCCTCCCCAAGGAACAGGGCACAAGTGAGGCTGTGCCAGGCTGGAGGGACTGTAGCCAGTGCTCTGTTGTGATGGCAACTGGAGAAACAGGGGCTGTGGAGTGTTTGCAAGGTGAGCCCTTATTCTTGAGAGTTTAAAGGGAAGGTGCTCAAAACCACAGGGAGGCTTGGCAGGGAGAGCAGCCTGGCTGCAGCCACGGGGTCATGGTGTGTCCCCCCTCGGTGTGAGAGCACAGAACCACCCAGCAGGGAGCCCACAAACCCTGGGCTCGGTGGTGCTGGTGGCAGTGGGGTTTGTGCCATGAAGCCCCTGGTTTGCACTGTCCCCCCAGCCCTGTGCTGGTGCTCTGCCCACAGGTGACCACTGAGCCCTTGGACTGACCAGGCTGAGGGGAGCTGATGGGGTGAGGGGGGATCTGGCTGCATGGTGCTGATGTCAGCCGGGGTGAGTGGATGTTGAAATGCTCCAAACAGTCAACAGCTGGTTTCTTACCAATTCCTGGCTCACACAGCTGATCAGAGATGATTTTGGCCCATGGAGCAGTGGCCATGCAGGCACCTCTGGGGGCTGCATTAATTCCCAGTCCCTTTGCACTCTGTGGCAGAGGATAAATCACACATCCTAGGATAGATGGATGGAACGTGGTGTGAGGCTGGTGTCAGCCTCACCAGGCTGAAACCACAATGACATCATGAAGCAGATCAAAACATTAAGTCTTTAAAACCATATGTTCGATGTGTCACATCACAAGGGCTTTCTATCCCCGCTGATAACCATCAGCTGCACGTTATCTGTGTTTCCTCACCCGTACATTTCTTACAAGCTGATAAACTTTGAGCTGGATGAGAACCAAGTGTGCCACGTTGGTGATGTCTGGTGTAGGGCTGGAATAGCCTGCTCAGGGGCTGATAACGGGGTGATAGCAGGACCTGCTGTTCCAGAGGATTCTCAACACCTCTGCTCCAGGTCCTGTGTCCAGGGGTGGTAAGCTCCAGGTGCTGCAGGGATCCTGCCAGGCAGGCACCGTGGCCAGCAGGAACAGACAAATACCAGAGAGCATCCGTGTTTCAGGAGTGGGATGCCTCGCTTCACTTGGCATTTTAATCTCTTCCAGCGCTAGGTTGGAATAAGCACTTTTTTAGTGTGCGGTGATTTATTTTGTTAAAAACCAAAGCATTATTCATAATTATGCAGTTTTATGAGAGTATCCGTGGCAGTGTTCTTCCTGTGGTTGGCTGTGGGAGCTGGGATAATATTTAAACAAGAGCCCTGGGGAAAGGACACGCTCACATTCGGCGCAGGGCTCAGCCTATTGAACTGGTGTATAATTACCTCTATTCAGCACCACTGCTCCAGTTATCAGCCGGCGTCAGGGGGAAGGCCAGCGCTTCAAAATGACACAGCTTGTTAGAGAACATCAAACTTTTTTAATACAGTTAATGATCCTGGGCTATAAATAGCCTGTTCCTGGTGACTGGCACTGAGGGTTTGTGCTGAGCTGCACGGTGCTGTAGTTTGTTGGGTTTTCTTTCCTCCTCCTACAGTTACTGTAGGTTCTTCCACCCAAATGCTTTACAAACTGGGTAAATAGACCCTTTCTGGGTTGGGAGGTGAAGGTCCTGCCAAGCAGGAGTTTTCCTGAGGTTGTGTATGAGGTGGGAAACCAGCAGCTTCATCCTCCTCATCCTTTTGGCTCTTGCCCTCCACCATGGACCAGAATGGGGATGGCTCCTCTGGGGCTCCCCACCTCTCCCATGCCACTGAATAATTTCCTGGGGACGGCCAGGCCTTAGCTTTTGGCAAGACAGGCAGGTTTCATATATGCTGTGCCCCAGAAGTTTCCTTTGTCCTCTCTCCAGTTAACTGGACTATAGTCCTCCATGGACTGTAGGTCCATGGAGGAGAGTTTGGAGATGGAACTCTCTGACTTCGGTGGCAGCTGCAGCCCAAGACCTTGAAACAAGAAGGACTTGGTCCAAAGGAGCCCTTGTCCTGGCAGTGCCCTGCTCTGACCCAGTAAATCCCTGAGCAAATGTAAATCTGCTGAGGAGAATTGTCTGCAGGAAGCCTGGCCAGAGCATTTCTCTGTGCATGGGCTGTGTCACGAGCAGTTCCTGCTCCCTGGGAGTGCACGGGTCCCTGTAGGCTGCTTTACCCTTTACAAAATGGGATTTGAACCAGCCAAGAAGTCTGAGAGTGGCGCTTAAAAACTCGGAGTGCCACGGACACGCTGAGCCGGTCGCTGGAGGCAGCGTGTGAGGCTGGGACAGGGCATCAGGCTGAGCTCTAGAGGGTTTCTAGTCAGCAACACTGCTGAACTATCGCAGCAAAATAAAGCCCAAACCCCCTGGAACCCTGAACTGACTGCTGAACTTCAGCAGTGATGGAGCAGCCGCGTTTCCCGCTGCCCAGAGGCCGCGGTGAGGCTCCGCCACAGCTTTGTTCTGCCTGCCTGCAGGGACCACGGGAAAAGGTCATCACACACACACTGCTCCTCCACCGAGAGCTCTTTGTCTGCTCTGAAAGGGGGGCGGCAAAGGGGATTCTCATGGAATGCCTCGCCCCCATCCCTTCCCAGTGCAGGCTCAGCTCAGGAGCTGCTCCGTGCTGGATCCGTGGCTTTGGCTGATTTTTGGTGCGGCTGGGGATGGAGCGGGAGGCCTGGGCGCTGTGAGAACACCCTGGGGAATGCTCAGGGTGTGTAATTAGTTCTCTGTTTCCTCTGCCTGTGACTGCTGCTCCTGGCGCTTTTGTTTTTAAAGATGAAGATTTCAGCGTTTTCCCCGATGGTTTGAACAAAGGTTGAGCGTGGGGGGGGGGAAATCCATAAAACAATGTCACCAAAACACGGGGAGGAGAGGGAAGCTTTAATAAAGCTCTGCCGGGCCTGTGCACCTGGGAATCGGGCTGGGATGGATTGGAACAGGAAGGAGGCACTGGAGGAGGTCACCTCTGAAGGTGGCAGATGACAGAGCAGCGTGGCTGCGCTTCTGGGGGAGCTTCGGCAGGGACCCATCCATCCGTGGGTGTGTGTTCATCCCATCCTCCAGCAGGTGATTCCCTGGCATCCTGGGGCTGGGCAGAGCTGAGGAAGGCGCTTGTGTTTGGGTGGGGATGGATGAAGGGGAGAAAATTTCAAGGGAGCCATTCACAGCAGGGAGTGACTCAGCTGTAGCTGTCACAAAAAGTCAGAGGACAATGGTGAGGCACTCAGTGATAACAAATAGTGGATTTTGGATGTCTCAGCAGAGAAAGTCCCTCTTTTCTTACCTCATGCATATGTGCCTGGTCTTTAAAAGTGGCTGCAAAGGAAGGGAAGCGCCTGCTGTAGCTGAGGAGCATCGGGAAGCCTATTTTAGATGTGGTACTTTAAAATTTAGATGTCATTATTAGCAAAGGGCTCTGGGTTCTGTGCTTGTCTTAGCCTTGTTTTCCTTCTCCTTTCCCAGCAGATCCCTTTTACAGAGCTGCTCTGCTTTGTGTGGTCCCCATTAAAAGTTTCCTTTCCCAGGGTGATTCTGCTCCTTTGTTGCATCTGGTTCTTGCACACTTTATACTATCAAACAGCAAAACTGCTTTTATTGATGCAGCAAAGAACAATGGGATTTCTCCAACAGTGCTCCCAAAATAACCCTCGTTGCTTTTTTGCTTGCTTTTTTGCTTTTTTTTTTTATATTGCTGGCTTCCAACAGTGGAAAAAATGATTAAGATCTGCTAGGTTTACTCTGGTCACTTCAATGGGAGATTGGTAATATCAACAAACGACTCCATAAATGGATTATCTGCTGTGCTCTGGCAGGGCTGAGGCACTGTGCTGCTGCCCTGCCCGTGCTCCTTGGGAGAGCAGAAGCATCCTCAGTTTCCTGGAGGGTTGGGCAGAGCTGTGGGTGCTGGGCTCGTGTGGGGCCACTGGAGGGTGATGGGGTGGGTGGGATGGGGGCTGTGCTCACACAGGGGCTGTGCCAGCCTGGCCCCAAGCCCTCCTCTGGGTCACCTCCTCCTCCTGCACGGGGAGCAGGAGGGAGAGCACAGTCAGGGACCCACTTCCTAGAATGTCTCGGCGCTGGGTTCAGGTTTTCCATGTGAGGAGGTGTTGGGATAAGCGTGTCTGCCATATAAACACCAACTATGCCATATTAAAAATGTGATATATGCATTTTAACGGCTGCTGTCAGCCTTGGCCCCTGGACATATATAAAATCTGATCACTCCTGACTGTCTGGAGCTATTACTGTAGAAGCAAATCTGTTTGCCCTGTTTCAGGGGAGGAGTGTGGAGCTTGAGGTGGATGCTGGGGTTGGGAGCATCTCTGGTGTTAATGAGGAGACACTGGGACACGATGAGGCAGTGGATGGGGGTCTGAGCAACCTGCTCTAGTGAAGGTGTTCCTGCCCATGGCAGGAGGTTGGAGTGGGACAAGCTTCAAGGTCCCTCCCAACCCAACGCATTCTGTGATTCTGTGTTACCTCACTTCACCTGTGGTCCTGGACAAAAACAGATATCAAGCTGACATGAAAAAAAAGGGGGTTTTCCCCCAGCTCATGTACTTCTGTCAGGGCTTTCCTGGGAACACACACCCAGGCAGTTTCAACATTTTTCTTGTTCCCGTGCACACGGGGGAAAGCTGGGTCAGCATTTGCAGGGGTGTTTGAAGCTCACACCCTCGGTGGTGGGAGCTGGTTTCCAGGAATAGCTGAGCAAATACTTTGCTCTTTACATGTGTATCCAGAGGAACAACTGGTGCGTGCATTCAAAGCATCTGTCCTGGCCAGGCTCTCTCCCTCACAGCAGTCTGCATTGTTTGCTTAGGCAAATTCTGATACGGTGCGTGAGCAGCAGGGATGGAGTCCTGGCCAAGGATATTAATAATGTCCAGGAATGTTGTGTGCTGCCTGAAGTTTTAGCCTGGAGGGGTCATACTGCACAGCTCAAGGGGATTAGCTTAACCTGAGGCTAAGCTGCTCATTTTTGCTGGTATTTCCCTTGACCCTAGTCAATTATTTCAATTCCTTGAATAGTTTTTTGTTGTTTGGTGCCTGATTTGTTATTCCTTTGCATTGTGATGTGTGGAGTCAGCAGGGCAGTGGAGAGTCGTGCTCTCCTTCCCAGGCAGGGCTGGCAGTGCCTGGGGATGCAGCCCAGGGAGGGTGAGATCCAAGCAGGCTGCAGAGCTGCAGGAAAGCGTGTCAGTGGGTTGTGGGTGCAGCAGCAGCATTTCACCTGGGTGAGGGATACAAATCCAGCAGCTAAAGCACAGTGAGGAAAAACATTAATGAAGGTGGGGGGCTTTCTGCACTCCGTGGGGAGGTACACCTGTAGAATGTGCCCTCATGTCCTCATTCACCTGAGCATTTGGGTGGGTGGCTCCTGCAGTGCTTCCCCACAGCGGTGCCAGGGCAGTGCCGGTCTCACACCGGCAGCACCAGTGGGGAGGGAGGGTTTGTCTCTGCTGGATCCAGCCCCACGCTGGGTGCTCTGCCTGGGGACTGCAGTGACAGCTGCCAGCAGCGTCACCAGCGCCCCTCCTGGAGCCTGGGCTGGAATGTGGCCTCTCACCTGCCCATTTATCTTGGGTGGTGCTCGTGTGTTAATGAGAGAACGACACCTGCACGCTCCCAGCAAAGTGCCCTTCACTTTGCCTCCCATCCTCTGCAGTTTGCAGGGAGGACTCTGTAACCTCTGCTGGCAGCCAGGAGCCCAGGGCTGTGTGTGTTTGGGGGGGGGCTCTGTCCCCCCCCAGCCCTGAGCTGTCTCTGCTGCTGCAGGATCCAGGTAGGCAGGAGTCACCTTGAGCACGGCAGTTCAGCTGCTGGAAACATTTCCCCCTGCAAAGTCAGTTCTGGAGATGCATCATTTCTCTGGGGGCACCTCTGGCAGCTGCTGCACCCCGGAATCCACTGGGGAGGGGTTAAATTCCGGCAGCACAAACAAGGGGAAGGTTCTGGGCTTGGCAGGTGCTTGGAGAGGAGCAGCAGCAGGGGCAGGTTTTGGCCTCGTTCCTCCACCACGGAGCTGCCTCGTGCTTCTCCTCCACTTGCTGAAATCAAGCAGAAATCCCTGTCTTTGAAATCCCTTTTAGTCTGGGGGGAGTGGTCGGCTCCAGGGCCATAGCAGCTCAGGAGGCACCATGGCAGGGCTGAGCCAGAGCCCTGTCACCAACCTGGGGATAGATTCCTGGTTCCTTTTGGTGGCACATGCTCTGTGACAGAGCCTGAAACTGGACCATTGCTGAGATGTGGCACAAATGGGCCTGGCTGGGGGCAAGCTGGGGGTCTGCTCCTCCCAGCATCCCCATACAAGGCACCCACAAGTGCCCCATTGCAGGTGGGCACACATTGTCCCCCCTCTTTGTCACAGAAAAGACAACTTTGGGCTCTTGGTTGTAGCAGAGACAGCTCTGGGAAAGAATACTTGCACTTTTTTAATAACCTATTTCTATAATTGAAGGATTTCAGATTTCTTTTGTAAGAGCAAGCGCCTGCTTAAGCATGGAGACAAATACAACCAATAATATGTACTTGAAATTTAATGCAGGCTAATTCATTTTGGCACAGTCCCAGATATGCTGATTAAATGGCCTGTGAAGTGCTACAATATCTTGATAATGTACATTCCACATTTGATTATATAATCAATTATGTTGCACCTAATAACATTTAAAATTAGTGGAAAAGCTGTGAGCAGATTGTATCAGGTGCAGAGTGGGTCTTGGGCAGCGTTGAAAGAACTTCTGCCAGCAGACACTGTGAAGGAGCAGGCGTAGATGGATCTTCAAATGCTGTTCTTCAGGAAACCAGAGACTTGATAAAATTTCTGTTAGTTTAGTGACTTGATTTAGAATAAAATAAGCTGTGTGCTGCTCCCCTGGTTTGCTGCTGGGAAAGGGACTAATATTTTCTATCACGAGATGACCTTGTACCATGTGTTTAGAAGAGCCCTGGTGATGTTGGTGGTTGTTCTGTGGTGGCTTTAGCCCCTGGGCCAGACCCAGAGCTCAGCTCTGCCTGTGGGGCTTTTCCTGTTCCAGTGGGAACCAGAGCTCCCCTTCACTGGCTCTCCCCTGCCTGGGGCACCTGAGCGTTCACTGCTGGGGACAGCCAGTCCCTCCATCATATGTGACATTTTATTGTGCTGCTGGTTCCAGCTGTGGGCACTCACTGCTCCAGAGGGATTCCCCACCTGGGTGATCACTGTGATGAGTAGGGAGCCCCGAGCTGGCATCCTGGAGCAGCCAGGATCATTTGGGAAGTGATTGTCATTCCTTTTTTGGAAAAGTGAGTGGTTTTTTGGGTGACTGGCAATGGCAGGTTAGGGGGAATTTGGCCTGGGTTTTATGGCTCTCCAGTAGAAGAGGGTTGATGGGAAACAAATGTGTTATGGCCCCAGACAAGCTGTTGCTCCATTTTTTGTTCTGTTTAAAGCAGCACTATCAACCAGTTGGAATATAGGCTTGGAGTATCGCAGGGAGTAATCTAATTAGTATGAAGTCAATTCACTAGTTCCTTTTGTATCTCGTGATTAAATAAGTGGGAAAATGGCTTGAAAATTAGGTGCTAGAACAACCCAATTACATTTCTGTAGCTTTTTGTATTCAATTTCATAAACAATTTTGCTCTTCGCTGGTTAATCAGTGAATGCCTTTTTCCAGTTTGAAAAGCACTTTTGAAATTATAATGCAATTAAATTGTGTGTGGATGTTCTGGCATAGCGAGCGTGAGGGCTGGGGGCCTGGCAGCCAGCCACGCTCTACCTTGACAGTAATGAGTTCCTGAGCTGGCAGCTTGCTGGTGTCATTCATAATATTGTCCACGCTGGGATGCTGTGAGAGGCAGGCTCTGGGATGCTGTGGGAGGCTCTGCTCACTCCCAGCCGGGGTGGCCGGGACGCGGTGCCGGATCCTCGGTGCTGGCAGGGGCTCAGCGAGCGCATCAGATGTGCCAACACCCAGTGGAGTTCATCACAGAGCTGTAGAGCAGCTGCCTGTGTGCTTTGGGCTTTTCCTTTTATTTCCCCTCTTTTTTTCTTTCCTCTTCTTTCTGTGAGGCTTTGCAAGAGTGGAGGTTGGCGAGGGACGTAGAGGGGATTGAGTGTTGTTTTCCTGGGGGGCACGACAGGGACATGTGGGAGAACATCTCAGTGTCCTGATATCAGAGAATCACAGGATGGTTTGGGATGGAAGGGGCCTTAAAGCTCATCCAGTTGCTTTTTGTGCAGTGTTTGTCTTGTGTCCAGCCTGCTCGTGGTGAGTGGGAGCTAAATTCATCCTCCTGGGGAAGGGTGACCAAGCCTGCAGGATCCCGGGATTTACGGCCCAGCAGCACAAGGGGAGAGGCAGAAAGCTGTGTTAAGAGAAGAAGAAATAGTGTTGGAAGTAATGACTCGCTTGGCAGGTTTTAACAAGTTCAGTAATGGTATTAGGTGCCCTTGGCTCAAGATAGTAACCTCCTCTTAAATGATCATTACCTGGCTAATAAAGAGCTCCGAGCGGGTCATTACAGCTTAATTTAGACGTAGCATCCTGTTTGGTTTGCACAGCGTGGCCATCTCTCAAGTTGTTGAATCTGTTGCCTGGATAGGAGGTTGGGGTATGGGATTGCTTGGGTTTTCTCGTGGGGACTCTTCCCCAGCCATCCCAGGACACAGGTGACCCTTCCCACCCTCACCTGGGGAAGAGGAACTGGTCTCAGCACTGAGTGACCACAGCCAGGCAGGAAGATGGGCAGGGGTGGGGGTCCAGCCTTAGGCCCCCCACACTGTCCCAGCCTCTCCTCCCTCCTGATGAGCCCTTCTCTCACCCCATTAGCAGCAAGTTTCATGTGCAAATAATTACCATAACCAACCCCCACACATTATTAATATTTAGAAGACATCTCTTTGATAAGCCCATCTTTTCAGCCAATTTCCTATTTCTTCGGAAAGCAAAGCATCTTTCCTCCCAGTTTCGTAAATCTGTTGTTAAAGGGAAGAAAAGGAAATGGAAAAAAGGATTCCCCCCCTCCAAAGCCTGACACCAGGCTGGGTTCTGTGCCGCCTTTGTCAGCCCTGGATGGAATTATGCATCATGAATAAAAACTGCTGTCAACATGCATTGGGTTCGAAACATTAGAGCATATGGTATGTGATTATCTGTATTGTCAAATGCAATAAAGTGAATTTGGATATAATAAAAAATGTAATATTTTAGAAATTTGGTAATAAACTGTGGAAGAATTGACAGGCAGAGAGTATCTGACGCCTGTGGGCAAACAGATAAAGATGGCAGGATGTGGCACTCGGTGGCTGAGGCAGCATCAGGGGCTTGATTTTCTGATGGGAGCCTGAGTGGGCTGACTGGCACCCAGGCAGGGTGGTGGCCTTTGTCCCTGCCTGACTGCCAAAATCTGTAGGTCTCACTAATGAATAGACTGAAGCACAGGGTTCCCATTCTGGTTGTAGATGGATTAATTGGACAAATACTTGGGGTATTCTTCTCTGATAGCAAAAAGAAACCTGTTGGAGTCTGTGTTCTCCCCCCAGCAGCATTCCCAGCATTTCCATACTATTCACTCCTTATAAAGCTGGGAAATCTGTACCTGAATAAAAGGGAGCAGTGGAAGGCTGTGAGGGTGGGGCTGCTCCCAAATACTGAGGAAAAGGAAAATGGTGGAGATCATTTTCTCCTGCAGTATCTCCCATTCCAGCCTGATGCTTTAATTCCTGAGCTGCTGACAAATCTGTGCCCGTTGAGACACGGGTGTCCCCAACAGAGAGAAGCTGAACTGGGAGCAAACTTCAGGGCCTCCTGTGTAGAAAATTCTGATGGAAAGGTGCAGATGTATCACACGTACCTGCAATTTTTCTTAGGTCACCACTAATGCTTCTAAATGATCTGCGAGCGCATTAATCGTTTCTGTTAATTAACAATATGATAAAAGTGGCATTTAGTAAGCTCTGCGTAGTGTGCGTCTCAGTCATTATGTACTCAGTGCTTTGGTTTGATTTCAGAACATTAATAAAATAAAATTTTAATGAAGATTTGTTATTATGAAAAATTTATTACCAGTTCAGGTGCTGCTGACACGAGCATGGTCTGTGACACGTGTGGGAGTCCCTGGGTGCTCCTGCCACAGCCAGGGCTTTGCCTGGGACCCCCAACTGGTGCCCTTTGATCAGAATGGCTCATTTGAGAGAGGGACATGTCCCTGTAATCTTCATTCTCCCCTCAGGAAGATCCCTCCCCAGAGCTGGTTTGGGTGGATTTTGCCCCGATCAGGAGAACAGCTGCCACGTGGCTGCTCACCCCAAGGTGTGTTTTCCCATTTCTGGGCAGTTCTCTCTTTGGAAATGCCAAGCAGCCGTGGGAGGACAGAGCAAGGAGCCTGAGCCTTGCAGCCTTCCCAGACAAAAGCAGAGGAGGGTCGTGCTGGTGCCCTTTGTCCAGCTGTGCCCTGACCGCCGCCCTCCCGCCGTGCCTCAGAGCCGGGCTGGGCTCACTTCTCTGCTGATTTAATTGAGGGAATTTACTCTCCTGTCATGGAGAATGTACTGACACTTCCCATAGCTGCCTGTGTGTGCCAGGAGAACCTGACTGTGATCCATACCCCAGGTGTACATTAACACCCAGTGGATGTGTGGGCACATGGTGTTTTGGTGGGCGTCAGTCACAGCAGCAGGGCTGGAGAGCACATGCTACAGTTAAATGAGGATATTTACCATCCTGGACCTCAGTTTTAACCTCCTTCTTCCCTTTCCATCTGCTGGTGCATCCCTCTCCTGGTGATAGTCACAAGGATGAGGTGAGATCCTGTTCCCCCTGGAGCAGGTGGTACCTTCATGTGTGGTCACCAAACCTCTCCTTGGCGATAAGGAGGTGGAATCTGAGATGTGTGTTTCAGATTATGGCTGTGTTCCCTGAAGGTGCAGAATTGTTCCTTTGGAAACCAGAACCTCTCCTTCCGTGTGTCTGCAGCACAGGAAATTGGAATAATAGGAAATAACAGCATTTGTCAGCTTTTGTCCTAGACAGTTTTTGGCTCTAACAGGCTGACTTGCAGTGTGAAAACTCGGAGGAAGGGACAAGGAAGTGAGGGGGAAGAAACGTGGGATGCAGGCCACGGGGAATATTTAAGTGATTTCTCCAAAGATACAACATAAGGAGGTGGCAAAGTCAGGGGTGAGTTTTCAAGTCCTGGCTGTCAGGTTCTGGGGCTGAGGGATGAATGGCTTTTCCCTGACTTGGGATTAAACCCCCAGGTCCCTATTCCCAGACTCTGGGAGTAAGGACTTAGAGCACCTTCACAGAAGTTAAAAACATCCATGGTTCACTGTCTGGCTAATTGAAATGTCCTGTCCCCTCTGCTTGGTGTGTGCTGTTCATCTACAATGACAAGATTTAGTGACAGTGATCACAGGGCTTGGCTTCACATCTCCCTCTCCACCCCCACCTGCAAGTTTATTATTACTATTATTATTATTATTATTGTTATTTTTATAAGGCAGCTTTGCAGGCTGGGAGCTTACTAAGGAACTTTTTTCCTCTCTGATTACAAGGGATGTGTGAATGAAGTAGAACAGTATTGATTCACACCAATCTATGCATCGACTGTGTGGGAGCCACTTGCAATTCCCAGCAGCACCGGAAAGCTTTGCAACAGGGAGAAATATGACCAGGCAAGTTGAGAAAATAAATTAAACTAGTGTCAACTTTTCTTGTTTCTTCCCTCATTATTAATGGATGGAATGGGACTCGTTTATCAAGAAGAGGAAAAATTAATTGACACGGGCTTTAATGTTATTATGCCTGGCTTGTCTGGTCACATTTCTTCATTTTTAATTTTTTTAATTTTTTTTTTTTTTTAAACTTTTGAAAGGCATTTTATTACCTTTCACAGGACCAGCTGCCAAAACTATGGGTATAAACAAGAAAGCAGGTGCATAAATAATACCACAGCAGGGCTGGACGTTGCTGTGTTTCAGAGCTTAAGTAACTCAGATGTGAGGAGCGGAGCAGACGCGGGTCAGGTCCTGAGCTCTGACACAAAAGGAGAGCACAGCCTGAGCTGGTGTTTCCTCATGATGCTGCTGGGAGCTGCAGAGGGTGTCAGGCTGGATTTTCCCATCTGTCAGCTCAGCTCGGGCAGCTGCCAGGCCAGGGCCAGGGGGACCAGGGACTCATTGCAGCATTGAATGGGTGGGAGTCAGGAGCAGGATGGCTCTGTGGAGCACTTTGTGTGTGTGAGGGGGACTGACCCTGCACTGACAGGTGACTGTGGGGTGACCCTGCACTGACAGGTGACTGTGGGGTGATCCTGCACTGGCAGGTGACTGTGGGGTGATCCTGCACTGATGGGTGACTGTGGGGTGATCCTGCACTGACGGGTGACTGTGGGGTGATCCTGCACTGGCAGGTGACTGTGGGGTGATCCTGCACTGACGGGTGACTGTGGGGTGACCCTGCACTGGCAGGTGACTGTGGGGTGATTCTTGCTGAGCAGCAGGAGCCAGGGGGTTTAAGCAGAGCCGTGTTGGTGTGATAAGGGCTGTGTAAATCTCCTCCTTTGTCCTCTCTCTGCTCTTGTCTCCTGCCCTTGTTTGGGATTGCTGTGCAGGACAAAAGAGCCCTGGTGATCCCCTGGTTCCCAGAATGTCTTCAGGAGCTCTCTGGTTGCTGTAAGTGCGGGACAAGGCTGTCCCTGCTGCAGGGACCCTGCAGGCTCACCAACAGTGTGGGCACAGCAGATGAGATTGAGTGACTTGCTCCACATCATCAGGTGACCTCCAGACAGCTTGGGACTTCAAACAGGCTCTAGTTGCAGTGTCTTCACCCAGCAGAGCATCTTTCAGGTGGCTGGAGAGCCCTCAGAGCTGTGCCTGCCTGGTGAGCTGGTTTGGCTCAGGCAGCAGGTGGTGATGGAGGCGTTGCTGTGGCTGGGGGCTGAGGCTGGATCCTGGGCTGCCCATCAGAGCCCTCTGGGGTTAACCCCAGCGTTAGTCCGGGTTTAACCTCCCTGGCGTGGGCTGCAGTCACCTTGTTTTGCTGGTTGTGAGGCGAGCAGAGGTTGGACAGCGAGACCTTTACCCGGGTAAGCTGCTTTTGTGCAGTTGTGCCAGCAGTGACGTCCTCGGAGCGTGCAGCCACAGCTGTGACACGGGTCACTGTGCAGCCAGGCCTGGGGCTGCGGGAATGGTGCTGCCAGCCAGGGAAAGGAGATGGATTTCATAGCTGTGGTGTCGTCATCTCAGCTATATTTTACCAAATTTGACGTAAAATCTCTCAAGTGATGACAAAAGTGTGAAATGTAGCTGGCTTAGAGTGTGAAAAAAACCAAAGTACAGAACGCGGGGGCCCTGACATTTGGTGTCTTCAGTCTGGCTTCTTAATAGTATTTATGGCTTCTGACTATTCTTCTACAGTATTTTAATATTTCTATGATTTCAGTCCCTTGCTCTGAACAATGTTTGTCTTATTTCTGGAATACCGTGGCAGAACGTGCTGAGCTGACTCTGTGCAGCCACCTTCCCACAGACCTGGGCAGCTTTGGTGGCTGAAGAAGGCTTGGGATCAAAGGAGGTTTATCCTCCCAGCATCCCAGAATCATTGGGATTGGAAAAGACCTCCAAGATCACTGAACACAACCTGTGCCTGATGCCTACCTTGTCCCCAGCCCAGAGCACTGTGTGTCATCTCCAGGCCTTCCTTGGGCACCTCCAGGGATGGGGACTCCAAACCTCCCTGGGCAGGCCCTTCCAACCCTTTCCATGGAGAAATTCTTCCTGAATTATTCCTCCTTCTGGTGTCACGGTGTGTGTCACCATTGGATGTCAGTCAGGTGTCAGGGCTGGCATCATTTTGGTGCTTGTTGGTGCCCCCTAATCAGCAGATGAATGGTGTGGGCTGACTCCTTTCTCAGCAGATGAATGGAGTGGAATAACTCCTCTTTCCCAGTGGATCCCACAGGAGGGTTTTTCACCTGAAGGTCGTGGATACATGTCTCAGCTTCCTTTAGTGTCGGTGCTTGGCTCAGAGCCTCGTTTGGGGCATCTGTTTGCCTCTTACTTTATTTTTCTCCCTCTTCTTTGTCTTTTCTTTTACAGAAAAGATTATTCAAATGAATATTCAGTTTTATTCATTTGAATAAAAAACCCCAACCATTTGACTCTGTTAAATGCTTATCTCTTAAATAGAGCTTGTTAGCTTCCAATAATAGCTTCATTCAGAAGGATGCAGTATAATTTCATTTTAAAACGTGTGCTCCTTGACAACCGGAATCCTATTTCTGTCACCGTTTTCAACAGCCGCCTTTGTTTTGGGTTAATCTTTTCCATACACTTCCCGAGAACCATTTTTTTGTTGACTCTTAGTACCTCTCAGAAGAAATGATTGTCTATTTAGCCCAGGAAGGTTTCTGAGAGTTTTGGTAATTTAAGTATGAGCGTGTATTCATTATGGGAACTAATAAGACTGTGCGTGCGGGGGGGTCTTTGTGCGGGTGCAGTTATTAAAAGTTGGAATTTGATATCCAAAAAGCGAAACAAGAAAAGAATCACAGAATGGCTTGGGATGGAAGGAACCGTAAGGTGCCCATTCCATCCCCAGCCATGGGCAGGGACACCTTCCACCATCCCAGGCTGCTCCAAGCCCCGTCCAGCCTGGCCTTGGGCACTGCCAGGGAGCCAGGGGCACCCACAGCTGCTCTGGGCACCCTGTGTCAGGGCTCCCCACCCTGCCAGGGAGGAATTTAAGTGCCTGTGTGCCTGCAGATGGAAATCCTCTGGTTACTCCCACTGAGTTTGAGGTGTTGGGCATTGTAGAGGTCTCCCCTGGTTTTCCTCTCCAAGTGCCACAGATCTCCCAGAAACCTGCAAATGCCTGCTAACACCTACAGATTGTTATTTTATTGTTATAAAATATGGAAATGCAGAAAGCTGGGTGGCCTTCTGATTTAATCAGACAAATAATTTCTTGATAAACCTGTGCTTAAGCCATATGGAGTGGGATGAGAATGGGAAATTTGTTCAGACACGTAATGACTGCAGCGGCTTCCTCGTGGTGTTCGAGTATGAGGGCTAATCTCCTAAATTCCCTCTCGCCTCCATCCTGGCACCAAGACCTGACACAAGTTGAAAGAGAAATCCTCAACTGCAGCACTTGCTAATGAGCTGCTAATGATGAAGATGTTGCTGGTGCTGGAACAATTAATGACTTGTAGCCCCAGCCCAGCCATCTCATCGCACTGGCCCGGCCACGCTCTGCTCCCAGCTCTGGGATTCCTGGGATGCCAGATTGAGGCCGTTAACCACAAAAATTTTAGGTTTAACTGCAGGTCTGTTTAAGGTAGATTTAAATGGAGTAATTTAGAAGGCAAATGAAAGAAGTGAGTTATGTAAAAAAATTCAAGCTGGTGCCTGCAAAGCAGAGCAGTGTTGTGAGCCTGGTGTGCTGTGTGGTGCCTTGGAGGAGGGCTGGAAACCATTCCTGGTGCCCTTTCCCCCGGTGAGAGGGTCTGAAGTGGAATGGGAGCATTCCCCATGGCCGCAGGTACTGTGCCCTCCCCAAAGGGCTGTCGGGGAGCTGCTCAGACCTCACCTGGAAATGCACTTTCCTCTTCAGCCAGAGGTGAGGCTGCCCTGGGGCTGTCCCTGCTCCTGCACAGGCTCAGCCTCTTGCAGTTTTCCACCAGTGTAGAGTCCAGCAGTTTCCAGTTTGGGGGATGGAGTTCATCCTCTTATTAGATTCTTAAGGTTTCATTAGCATCATTGGTGTTGATGTTGACTCATCGAGCCTTCTCCAGCAGATGAGATTAGGGTTTTTTCATTAGACTGAGGGTTTTTGGTTGAGGCAGGAGCAGGGAAACACGGTGGTGGGCTGCAAGATTCCTTCAGTGCAGCCCCAGCAGAGCAGGCAGTGTACAGCCACAGGCAGGCAGCAGGCATCAAACAGCCTAAACCAGCCCAAATCCTCGGCTCTTTGAAGCAGCAGTGGAGAAGAGAGGAACTATTAGATCAGAGGCCTTAAATGTAATGGGTTCCTGGAGGCCTCAGGATGTCCTGATGAGGTATTAGAGGAAGTAATTCAGGAAGAAAGG
>VZDJ01000038.1:5946861-5961492 GCA_008694505.1 Cyanoderma ruficeps | reverse complement strand
TTTTTTCTCCTTGCCAGGGGTAAATGAGGAATCATCCTCTGTCTTCCCAGGTTTTTATGGTTTTTGGGTCGTGTAATGAGTCAGCTCTAATGGAGAAGTCCCGTGGAATTAAACAAGAGATGAAATCAATATGGTTCCATAGAAATATAATTGGGTTTTGTAGAGATTGCTCTTAAAAACCTATAAGGTGTAAAAGAAAATACAGCCTTATTGTAGTTTCCGAGCCATCATGTAACTGGGGTGTAACTATCCATTAAATTCTGCAGGATGGATCAAAAAATCCATAAGGAGGTTTTAATTCTCCATTAAATCCTATGGAAGAGCTGGAACAGAACCGTATTAATTTTCCCTGAGACAATGCTTCTTCCCTCCATTAGGCTGCAATAAGCTCAGGAGCAGCTCCATAGGCAGCAGGTGTAGTCACACGTGCATGTTGTTATGGAAGTTTTCCAAAGTCCCAATGGCTAAATAATGCTTTGTTAAAACGAAATTGTTACATTTAACTAATGTTTTCCTTACCCCCCCCTCCCCTTTTTGTATCTTTATTAAATAGGATTTGGCTTCGTAACTTTTGAAAACGAAGACGTGGTGGAAAAAGTCTGTGAAATTCATTTCCACGAAATCAATAATAAGATGGTGAGTGCTGATGCTCCTCGCTGTGCTGGTGGCAGTGAGCTCTGACCCAGATGTGGCCATGGGGTGGTGGCACACCCCTCTGGGAGGGTGCTGAGCCTGGCCCAGCCCTGCTCTGTCCCCCCCAGGGCAGCTTTTGGTGTGTGAAGCCAAAGGGCTTGGGGAGGGGGTGAGTTCAGCTTCTCAGCAGAGCACCCAGCTGAAGTTCCTCCTCAATGACAGGCAGGTCCCCGGTTGTGGGTTGCCCTGAGTCAGATGAAAAGGGGCATTTGTATTTCAATTGCTGCAGTAACTTTGATATTTTCAGCTAAAATATTCTTTTTCCCTTTGTCAAAACATCCTTTGCTTCTCAAATGTGTATTCAGATATGCATTGTATATTGGTCTGATATGTGTTCACAGACTTTAAATTTAATAATAGAGCTTTTAGTGTGGATAAGATCAAAGCAATCTCCTTGGCATATGCTGGAGGCCCGATTCAATATTTGACTTGCTAATTTTTCCCAGGGCACTGAAATAATATTCCTCATGTTATTTCTCCCTGCAATAATCATCTGGAATAAAAGTGAGGGTCCCCTTGGCCAAATGTGGGGTGCTGGGGCAGGGCTGGGGCAGTGCTCCTGGTCCTGTGGGAAGTCTCCTGCTCCATTTCAGATGGATGCAGTGGACTTTCCCTCTGCCGTCCCATTGCCCCCAGCCCCTCCTGCACTGAGGTCTCCTGCCTGTCCCCACAGAGCCTCACCTGGGTGCCTGTGGCGTGGAGGGAGCCTCATTCCCTTTACAGAGTTTCTAAATGCTGTTCATCTGCCTTAAAACAAAAAACAACAAATCCCAACCACCCCCACACAGCAGACTCAATGACAAATTAGAAATGCTTGGGATGTAGATTTAGGAATTGGCAGGTGGGAGGGAAGAGCTCCCCTCCAGGATTTTCCTATCCACAGCAGAAGGGCACACTCCACAGGTTTATTTATTCCCCACAACAGGCTTTTCTCTGGAGCAGGGCTCAGGATTGCCCTGGGAAGGTGCTGGAGGGAGCAGCAGGTGCTGGTGTGCCCCAGGCAGGGTTTGATGCTTCATCCCTGCATCTGCACCCATGAGCTGGAAAAGCCTCACCTGGCTCTTGGCATCTCCTGGGCGGGGAGGAATAGCATAGAGCTCTTGGAAGGATTCCTTCCTGGGTGAAGGGCTGCAGAGGAAGGCAGCAGGGAGGATAGGACAGGGTGAAAACACTCAAAAAACAACACAAAGAGCAAGAGAAACAGTTTTGGGTGTTGGTGTTTGTTGTTGGGTAATTAAAATATCCCCTTCCCACTCCTGTGCCCACTCAGTGCCCCCTCCAGGTGCCACCAGCTCTGAGCGTTCTCCTCTTGTCACTCCTTCAGCAGGGAATTTGAAAGCAGCCCACAAGCGAGGGGATGAGACATGATCCTGTCTTGGGACTGACTCATCGCCCTGCTGATGTGTCTGCAGTGAATCCCGGCCCCTGCAGGGCCCAGGGAGCTCTGTGTGTGTCACAGGGAGCTGGGAGTGACACTCAGCTGGCTGGGGACAGGGCTGGGGTCATGTCCCCCTCTGTCACTGAGCCATGAGCTCTCACAGCCCGAGGCCGTGGGGTTTGCAGCAGCTCAGTGAGCTGGGACTGGGACACCCTGTCCCCAGCCCTGTCCCCACCCCTGTCCCCATCCTGCCCACATCCCTGTCCCCATCCCTGCCTGCTTCCCTGTCCCCATCCCTGTCCCCAGCCCCAGCTCAGTGGGCTCGGGCTGGCCCCGGGCTGGCTGCTCCTCCTCTCCTGGTTTCCCCAAACACGGGGCCAAGCAGAGGGCAGGGGGTGGCTGCTCCCCAGCCTATTCCCAGCTCCAGCCTCCCTGGCAGGCTATTTTTAGCTCATCCATTCTGCTTCTGTTGCCATCCGTAAAGCTTAGAATGTCAAATGCAATACTAAACGAGCAGTAGGACAGTGAAAAGAAAATGCCAGCGAGGTATTTAACAAATGGAAGTTGGAATTTACGTGGGAGGCCAAAGATGCTCCAAACATTGCAGGGGGACAGTAAACCCAAACGAGCTGTCCTCAGATTATTGTTCCTCTGACAGGAGCAGGCTACTTTGCAAGGAGACACCTGTTTTTTCAAGAAAAGTGAAAGTTGCTGGAAAGGAAATGTGATGGAGTCATTGTTTTCCCCTAGATCCCACTGTGGGGGAGTCATTCACATCCTGGGCACAGTGCTGGTGAGGGGGGTGATGAGCTGAGCCTGGAGTCAAGGTCTCCTGTCAGGCTCTGAGCAGCTGACAGAAAAGTTGGGCTGTTGTAGAACAGGCTGGGACACTGAACCAGCAGCTGTGGATCTTGCTCCCTCTCAGGGTGGGATTTTGCAGGTTTTGTGGGCCTTGGGCACTTTCAGGGATGGGGCAGCCACAGTTTCTCTGTGCCAGGGCCTGTTCCAGACCCTTTAACTCCAAGCCCCAGGCATTGATCAGTAATGTGGTGGATCAACAGACCCACGACTCAATGCATTTTTTAAAATCAGCTTAAAACCTCTCTGCTGCTGCCTGGTGTGGCCTGCCTTGGTGTGAGTGACACGTTGTCCCCAGGGTGATGGGAGCCCACCAGGCTGCAAACCACACGTCGCTGGCACAACAGAGTCTCCTTGTCTTTGGGTGGCTCAGTGGGGGTTTGTGCATTGTGGATATTGCGCATTCTGCTTTCCTCAAAATAGCCCTGGTTTTCCCTGGAAAGCTGTTAACCAGGGGTTTGTGAGACATCCTGGGCTGGGAGCTGACAGCCTGTTTTGTTGTGCTGGGTATAAGAGGCTTTTCACTCCCAGCTCAGCCCTCCTGGGTTCCCGTGGCTGAGGCTGCTCCGTTTGACCCAGGAGTACCCCAGTGTAAGGTTAATTCTCCAAACTAGACTAAACAAAAATAGTGAATTCTAGTTTCCCTGTCTTTTTTCCTTTTCTTTTTTTTTTCTATTAGCCTCAGAGTTAAACCTTTCTTTGTTGGGCTGCTGAAAGTGTAGTACATCCTTGTACGAGGAGGTGGAAAAAATCTGGAAATTATTAAGATGCCCAGAAACGCTGAATTGAAAGTTTGAGTGAGGTCCAGATGTGTGTACAAAGACCCTTATCAGGCAGCTCTCGGGGGCAGTTCAGTATGGAGCTGAGCCCTGACTCATAAATCCATATACATTTCCTCTTGGAGAAGCCCCAGTGCGTGTCCTGTCACGTGTGACATCCCTGCTGCCTCCAGGGTTTTCCCTTGAGGTAACTGTGGCTTTGGAATGATTCTGGCCATCTCCATCCCCTGCCCTGTAAGGGCAGGGCTGGATTCTGGCAGAAGAGCAGCCAGGCTCCTTTTCTTTCTGCTTTTGCTGCTGGTGTAGAGGCACCACCCAAGCCCCCACCGCTGTGGTGCTTCACTCCTGTTGTGCTGTGGTCCCAGTCTGCTGAGGGGATGGTGCATGGGCAGCTTCCCAGAGCCCCTCGTGGTCTGACACTGGTGCCTGGCAGTGTGACAGTCCCCTGGGGATGAGCTGACAGGGCTGGGCTCACTCAGCCTCTTGCCCAGGACAGCAGAGCAGGGCCACGCTCCCTGTCTCATATCCCACGTGTCATCCCTCCCATGGGGAGAGAGTCTGTCTGGGTGACAGGGAATCTTCTTGCCCTCCATATGGGGTATATTTGTTTACAGAGGCTTAGGAATTATTTTTCTTTCCTACTGGTGACTTTTGCTTCCCCTTTAATCCTGGTTAAAACCCCTCTGCAGCTCACTGCCATTCCCTTTGTATCCCTGTGTGCTGTGGAAATCAGAAGTGGTGCCAGGCTCACAGAGAGCAGCACTGGGCTGGGTTATGGTTGCAGAAGCCAATTACCAGGTTATTGTTTCTAACGGTGCTAATCCAAACTTCATTTCCCAGTTAATTGTCCGTCCATCCAGGCTGGGTGGGTTTTATCATCTTGACTGCCTGAGGTGTAACCAGTGCTGGCCCTCCCAAAAGATGTGTCTGTGAAATGGAGTGACAGGACACACTTGTGGTGCTCCCCCGTCATTTGGCTGGAGGAGTCATCTGGGCAAACTCGTGTTAAATGACAGAGTTAGAGGCACAAAGGCTCCAACCTGTGGGTTCAGCCTGCAGCCCTTGCAGTGCTGGCTGCACCACTGCACATCACCCTCCTGCTCAGAGGGTGCACTGAACTGTGGAGCCACAGGAATGGGTCGGGATAACCCCAGTTAGCTCCAAACCAGTTGAGTGGGGCAGCTGTAGCACCAGTGCCAAGGGGAGCAAGGAGCTGTGTGCTGGGGGCTGAGATGACAGTGCCTGAGCAAGAAGCCGTGGAGAAGTGCTGTGTTTCTCCTTTTTCCTGGGAGAAAGAGGCTGGCTGGGGGTCCTGGATGTCCCACTGGCAGCAGGGCTGGGCTGCTGTCTCACAGGGCATTGGTAGAACTGCCACGTGGTTCCAGAGGCGTTGAGCAGCTTCCAAAGGCAGCAGGAGTAACTGAAAGTGAAAGAATGCAGATCCTTTATTAATAGGGTTTACAGAAATTTTCTGCTGGGTAGAAATATTGATTCTTTATTCCTATTTTAAAAGGAGCTTTTTGTAATGATCACTGGGAGTCGTTCTCTGTTATCGATTGCAGCGGAGCCGTGCTGGAGCCCTCCCTCCATTCATCCCGCTCCCACAAGTGCCAGGTTCCCTTTCAGGAACACACAACTTCTTAAATCAGCACTTCTGTCATCTCTGGGGGGCTGCAGTGGGTGGTTAAAGAGACACACACGTTTGCTCTTTCCAATCTGGTTACACTGTTCTGGAAGTTCACCTTTGAGCGGGAGGAGGTGTGGGGAGGCAGACGCTAAAAATAAACCTCCCCCCCTTTAAGTAGATCAGTTCTGCATTTGACATTTACATGGAATTCATTTGCATCTCATTTGTACATGTTTCTGCTCAATAGGTAGAATGTAAGAAAGCACAACCTAAAGAAGTGATGTTTCCACCAGGGACGAGAGGAAGGGCACGTGGATTGCCGTACACCATGGATGCTTTTATGCTAGGGATGGGAATGTTGGGTAAGTGCCACAGCCACCACTGCAGAGCCTCTGCTGTCTCCCTCATCTCCAAACCCTGAAGCCACAGGGGTGAGCAAATCCCTGCACCTGTGTGAGTGCCAGGCTGAAACTTTAGCAGGGGTGGAGTGAAGAAAATAATCCTGTCTGTGGTAAATGATTAACTCCCCCCACCCCAGCACACCCCCCCCACCCCCCAGCCTGGAATATAAAAAATTTGCATTTAAATGGATGTTTTAAATAGCCTGTTTTACTCTTACTCGCAAAAATAGAATGATGAAAGATGCAGTGTGTTCATTCTGACTAAAAATGATCTCTCCCCTTTTTTAGAGGAATTGAGTCACACATTATTCCCCTTCTTTTAAAGGTAGCTTTGACAGTTCAGCATAGATAATTGAAAATCTTGCTGGCTCTTAAATGGCATGGATGGAGGAAGTGGGGGGATGTGTAACAGGACAGGTCGCAACAATAATTACAAGTTCCAAGGAGATGGAATGGTATTTTAGTCCTGAGTATTGTGTCCAGAAAATACTAATTAAATGGGATAAATGATATTTAATGGCAAATTCCTATTTGTGCACGAGGTCTATTTAGTTATAATTGGTTCTCATTTGTTTCTGCCTAGATAATTCTTTCTAAATAATGTGACAACCCCAGATACTCTGTCCTCGGCCAAAATGCTGCTAATCCATTGCCAATGTTTTTTTGTAAAACACCATATATTTTAAACTTCCTCCTCCCTTGCTATCCCCGGACTTCCCCTCACCTCCTGTGTCCATGAAGGTGTGGGAATGGAAGGGCAATCCAGAGATGTCCCCAGGCAGCCTTTCCCAGGCCAGTGTCCCCCTTTAGGATGCTTTGACTTCCCTCTCCTGGGTTTAGATGATCCCAGAAGCTGAGCACAAAGCCCAGCCTTGAAATTTGGGTTGCCCCAAGCTCTGCTAAACAGATTCAGGGGCTGGCTGAGGGGCTGGAGGACCTCCAGAGCCCCTGGGTGAGCATCAGGTCAGAGGACTCAGTTGCTGCAAGCATCAGGCTGTTACACTGAGGTGTCTGACACCAGGCACTGCTTGATTTGATAGGAAAAGCTTGCTGCCATGTTTGCTTTATCTCTGAATTAATAGTACTTCTGTTTGTGTGGCTGGAGTGATCCATTTCTGGGATGTGTAATCGGGTTATTTCAGCTGATCATCTGTTTTGCTGTCCCCACGCTCCACTGCCACCCTGCCCCATAGTGTTTGGAAATCACATTTTATGCTTAAAATATTTGTCTTACTCTAGTCAGTCCATGATTTCGTTACCTGTGTGTTCCCAGTGTGCCTGAGCCATTGCACTTGATTTCTGCTGCTTCTCTCCCTTCTCCACCCGTGCTGCCCGAGGTGGGGGTGGTGAGGTGTGGTGTGGAGGTCTGTGTGCCACTGTGCTGGCCTGTCCTGCTGGCTGCAGGAGGAGACAGTCCAGCACACTCTGGGAAGCCAGAAAGATCCATGGAATCATCTCCACCATATGGCCTCAGCCCTTTTCGTTGCAGCTGGGCACAGAGTGACTGGAGCTGGATCCACCCCAGTGTCCTGAAGGGAAAACTCAGCCCCTGGGTGCAGCGTGAGTCCATTCCCACTGGGGCTGTCTCTGGAAAAGGATCATCTCAAGCTGTGAAAATGAAGGAAAGGAGCCCTCAGTGAGTGGAACTGCAGAGAGGAAGAGCTGGGGCACCTGTTGGTCCTGCTGCACTGGGGGGCCTGGGTCACCCTGGCCAGTGCAGCTCCAGCCAGTCCTGCCCTGCTCTCCCTGCATTTCAGATCAGGGGGCTGGCGGAGCATTAGTGATTGATCCATGCTGAAGGCCAGATGCTTCATTATCCACTCGAGCTGGTTTTTCATCTTCTGAGTTCCTGCTTGCTACCGTGGCACCGTGTTAAATAATTAAGTACTAAACAAGGAAATCGCAGCACAGGAGAGCAGAGCTGCTGGATGGCCTCAGACACCCCTGTTTCAAAGGCTGCAGGGCCCATCCCTGCAGGAAGAGGGGCATAATTAACCCATCAAATGATCAGACAGAGTCCCATCGCTGCCGCTGCCGAGCATTCCATGGGGTCTCACGAGGCCAGGTCAGGTCTGCCCTGTGACTTCTGTTCCGTGCCCAACTGGGCTGAGCCAGAGCAACTGGGGGTGCTCTGAAAGGATTTCTGTACCTGTTTCCTGAACCCCTTGCTCAAGGTCACCTTCTCCAGCTGCTGTTCATGGGCAGAGGAGGGAATCGAAGGAAGGAACGCACGAGACAACCCAAAGGAAGGAGCGGGGAGCGACTCCCTCCAAAGCTATTAAGGAAGTTGGTCTTTTTCATTAATCACAGCCTCCCCAAGGAGCCTGCAGCAGCCAGGGTCTAAAGGTGCGCAGGCAGCCGCTTCTGTGATGATTTGGTTGATTGGAGCAAAATTAAAGTGTTCTGAAAGGATTTTTTGACTCGGAGAGCGCGGGCTGGCTGAGCCCTCTGCCAGGACGGCCGCTGGGCTGTCTGGGGCTCGGGCTGCTGGTGGGGCATGCAGGGAGAGCAGGAGCTTTAATGAGCCTCTCTGCATAAAGAGTGGGGCAGACTCAGTTCCACTGAGCTCCCTGTCAGCCCAGCCAGCAGGAAGAGCTGCTCCCCAGCCCTTTGGATGCTCAGGAACAGGCTCTGTGTGCCCCCCTCTGTGGCTGAGTGGGAGCAGTTTGGTGACCAAGAAATTCTCTGTGTGCCTGGAGCCTCACACTGCTGTGCAGAGCAGGAGCCCTGTCACCCAAGGGCTCGTGGGTGTCACAGCACTGCCCCAAAGGTTTTTATGCTCTGTGCCTGAAAACTTGTAAAGAAGAGAAGGACGGAGGAGCGACACGAAGAGGAGATGGTTTCTGTCTCCCCTTTCATCTGAAGCTGCTCTCTGTGTCTGGGACACTGCAGTCACTACAGCAGTGACACACAGCTCTGGACGTGACCCTGCAGTGCCTGCCTCGAGCTGGGGCTCGCAGCACTCATTTCCCCTGGTGATGGGCATCATCCTGGTGTTCAGTGTTAAAATTCAGCTCCTTTCAGCTTGCAAACCCCTCCGGGGATGGAAGCACTCAGCCCCCAAGCCCACAGCCCGTAGTCCCGGAGCGATGTGTGGTGGGAACACGGATTTGGGAAGGTCTCTGGCCGGGCTCTGTGTTCCTGCACACGCTCAGTCTAGGTAGGCTGAGCTCATGCATAAAGGCAGCTGGTGCCCTTCAAAGAAAGTCGTTCCTTTTTCCACCAGACACTGTTCAATGGGGTAGCAGCTGCAACTCAGAGCAACATTTGGAGACAGCAGCTTCCTTGCATTTTCTGGAGCATTTGAAGTAATTTTGCACGGGTCCCCTGGCTCCTGTGTGCTCAGCATTCCCACATATTGACCGTGAGCTTTTGTCCACCCCATTAGCAAATTTTAAAATGAAAAGACATTTCCAGAGCCTGGACAGGAGCTGGATAGAAGCAGTGGTGTGGAAGTGGTTTGGCTACTGGTTTGAGTTCTGCTTCCATGGACAGGAGAGTCTTCCTTTGAAGGAGGTGATCCAGTCAAAACTCGCATTTTTATTTTGCTCACAAGGGATTGGTCACTCCCCAGGACGACCAAGGCAAATCATCTTCTGGGTGCCCAGTGCAGGAGGAGGAAGGCACTGATGGGAATGTTGGGTAGGTCAGCATGGCCATCATTTGGCCTGATGAAGCATCCACGTGGGCGTGGTGTTAAACACCATTGATATTCAGCCAGGCAATGTCCCCACGAGGATCAGGCTTCGAGTCATTAGAGCAGAGCTGGGCACTGCAGCAGTAAATGAAGAGGAAAATTGAAGTAATGTTGTATTATAAATTTATGATTTCATCTGCCTGACTTTGAGAGCGCTGAGTGCTGGCGGTGCCAGCAGAGCCCCCGGGCAGCTTGGCTGGTGCTGTGACTGTGAGCACAGCCAGGTTTGGCCAGGGGCAGCAGGGCTGCCCTGGGGTCAGGGCCAAGACCATTCCAGGGCAGGCAGCAGAGGAGGTGGCACTGTGGGCAGCTGCCGTCCCCCGCCGTGCTGATCTGGCTGCGGCCACAGGTACCACACCTGCAGAGCTCAGGTGCTGCCCAGCACCTCAGTCCCTGTGCCCTGACAGCTGTGAGCTGACAGATCTGCTTCAGGATTGTCTGGATCAGAGTAAGCTGAATTCTTCCTCTTGGCAAGGAGAGAGGGGCAGCAGTCGGACACCGCAGGGCGATTTTTCAGTGGCGTTAATGGCGCCACTTACTTAGCAAACAATCCATTTATCAATAGTGTTGTTTAAAAAAAAAAAAAGGAAGGAAAAAAGGTTTGTAAAGCTTAACTCTGAAAGATCTGATTTAATGACAGAGGTGATTAATTTCTAAGGGAATCCAGCTGTTGAGCTGTGAAAGGAGGGCTAAGCAGTGTGTACATATCGCCGAGCGCCGCGTGCTGTCCGGGCGTCGCAGGGCTGCCTTCGCCTGCCACGGCTTAATCCCATCATCAGAATTCATCCAAGCATTTTTATCTTCCAGTTTTAGATTATGATTAATAGTACGCTGCATGTATATATAAATCTGATCGGAAATGGAGGGACTTGCTGCAGCAGGAAAATAGCCGGGTGATGGATGAGTGTATTAAGGGATAAATAAAAGCAGAGATAGGAGCCCCCCAGAAGAGCCATTCGGCTGCTGAGCGTGTTCTGGGCTCCAGCCCAGCTGCTGCCAAGATTCCCACTGACTTCAGACAGCAGGAAAAAACTTCCCCTGATGGTTTCTTGGTTTGGAGGAGGCCTGGGCTGATCCCTCAGTGGGGACATTCTGTAGTGTTCAGTGCCCCGGAATTGCCCGGGGTGGTGCCTGTTCTTAAGAAAACTGAGTGAGGAAGTGTTGAGGATCAATGTCAGGTTAGAATTTTAGGAAACCCCCTGAGTGTACAGGACACCTTGGGACATTGGCCATCCAGGTCAGAGCAAGTAGCCACTGTGGGAGCAGAGGGAAGGGCTGTGGGGAGATTAAAACAGGGGTGTGACCCCATGGCTGCTGCCAGCCCATACACGGCCAGGGATCAGTGGGACATCCAGCACATTCACAGACAGGAGAGTGAAGCCAGCAGAGTTGCCACTTTGTGCCTTCACTGAGGTGTTTTTATTCACAAAATGCTCTCAAGTGAGTTTTTTCTCCTAATAAACCTCCCAGAGCTGCCTGAGGTCAGCTATTCTGCCTCAGAAGGGGCTTTTGGAAGCACCTTGTGCAGCTTCCTTTTACTTTCCTGAAAAATTAAAAGCTCTTTGACTCCCTGGCTCTTGCTGCTGCTGCCTCCAACTCTTTGATGTGTTAACTGTTGTCCTTCACACTCCCGGGATAAAGAATTACTACTACCTTAATCTCCAACTGTCAATAGCTCTGAAGCAAAGTACATTCATTGTAAGCTCTCCAAATGTCAGAGCAAACCCGTGTTATGTGTTTAGCCTTAGCATTTGGCATTTACTCTTCCAGCTAACAAGTATGCACAGTCCTTGGGCTCCAGACACCAAAGTGCATGTTAATTACCAGAGTGACAGGGCTCCTGCTCGGAGCTGGGCCAGCGCCGGCAGCTCGAGATGTTTCTATTCAGGATAATGATGAAACCTCTCTGCAGTTTGGCATGAGCAGAATAAATCTGATTTTTTAATACCTTCCGTAAAATTAGGTCTCCCCCATCCTCCCTGTCATTGTGCATTGTGTTAAAAAATAAACCAAAAACCCCCTTCATTAATCCTCAAACTTCTCTCTGTTTGTTTTTTTTTTTTTTNCTGTTTTTTTTTTTTTTTTTTCTTGCATTTCTGTGATCAAGGTTACCCAAATTTTGTTGCAACATATGGCCGAGGATATCCTGGATTTGCCCCAAGTTACAGTTACCAGTTCCCAGGTACGTACATCTCATTTGCAGATTTGCTTCGTTTCCCCTCTTTCCTTCTTTTTTTTGGGGGGGTTTTTTTTGTGGGTTTTTTTTTCCTTTATTTTTAAGTCCGTAGCTGCAAGCTGAGACAGGCAAGTCTGCAGGGAGCATCTCACACAACAGCAGTTTGGTTTTGGTTTTTTTTTTTTTTACTATTTTAAAATAGACCTTTATAGCGACATCTTTTCAACACATTTTTTTTTTCCTAGTGTATAAATTGGTACTGGTTATTTGAAAACAAACTTCTTAAATTAAAAACATGAAAGCAAGAGAGATCACTGGAGAGCTGTTACCCTCCCTTTGATGGGTTTTTCCTTTCATAGATACTGTAGAGCTACACACAGACACGCACACGCACACAGGGACCCGCACACTCCTCCCCGTGCTGGCCTGTGGTAAGTGAATTTCACTTCTGGAGTGCAAATCCCACCTTGCTGTGTTCTGTGCTGGGCTCTGGGGGTGCCCTGCCAGGAGCAGAGTGCACCCCTGTGTGGATGCTGGATTTTTGGGTGAGATGCCCTGTTCCAGCCGTGTGTGGATGCTGGATATCCCTGTGTGGGATGCCCTGCTCCAGCCCTGTGTGGATGCTGGATTTTTGGGTGGGATGCCCTGCCCCAGCCCTGTGTGGATGCTGGGGGTTGGTGTTGGTTCAGGGGGCTCAGTGGGGTCAGGGAGAATCAGGTGATGGAAGCACAGGATAGAATGGTTTGGGCTAGAAGGGACCTTCAAAGGTCCAACCCCTGCAGTGAGCAGAGGCACCTTCCACTAGATGAGGTTGCTGAGAGCCCCGTCCAACCTGGCCCTGAACACTTCCAGGGATGGGGCAGCCGGCAAAGCCCATCCAAAGCCTTTGCCCCTTCCAGCACGTCCCGCAGTGGGACTGGCACCACACAGGACACGGAGTTTCCTTTCAGCCCAGGGTTTTCCCAAGCTGCTGGAACAAGTGAAGCAGTGGTTTTGCTCTGTTTGTGAAGCCCCGCCTGGCCACCGTGGTGAGGAGAGCCCTGGGTTCCTGAGCAGCCTCCTCACAAGGGTGGTGTGCTCCTCAGGGCTCACAGCGCAGGGGTGGGAGCTGGGGGTGACAGGGACACCCAGTAAAGCCCCTGCAGTGAGCAGGGAGGGGCAGGAGCAAAGCCAGCACCTCACAGGGAAGTTCTCTAGGATGGGTGAGGATGTGGACAGTGCTTGGCTACACCTGGGGCAAACGTGGAGCCTTGTGTCCAGCCCTAGGTCGTTGAGATGAGACCCTGCTTTGGAAAAAGGCAGGTTGTTGTCGTGTGTAGGATAAGCAGTGTCCCTGTGATGGGGTTATTGTGCAGCTGCTCTTTGCAGGACTGATAACACGGAGGGGAGCAGCGCTGGGAGGGTTTGTTTATTTGGATTCACAAATGCCAGGGCTCTTCTGAAAGCTGAGCCACCTCTTCCCACCTGTGGTACATTTTCCCACCTGGACCAGGCCAGGTCTGAAACAACTGGGGCAGACAGCGGAGCTGCTGGGGTGACACAGTGCTGGTGGGGACAAGGAGCCCAGATGGAGGTGACACCAGCTCTGGTTCCGCTGGAACCAGCGGGACACTCTGCTCTGGCAGGGTTGCAGCCAGGGGTTGGAGGTGAGGAGGAGGCTTCAGCAGGTGTTTGTTTGTGTGTTGTCTCGTGCTCTGACTCCTCACAATTCCGTGTACCAGCTGATTCATGTGGAGGCATTGAAGGAGAGACACCTTTGATAGGTTTAATGATGGAAATCGGCAGAGCTTAGATGAGTTTAATTATAAACATGTCTGAGGCGAACGTGTTTGCTCACTGACAGCAAAGGCGCCCTTTGACTCGACCCCTCCTTAGATGTATTTTTATTAAGGGCCTGTTTTTATCAAAGCAGGACTTCAGTTGTTGCCTGGTTATTTTCAGTGTCCTGCAGAGATTGAATATGGAAAATAAAATCCAGGTGTATTGTCCCCACCAGAAAACTGTGGGGCCCAGGGGAGCCAGGCAGCACCAGGAGATGCTCAGGGTCCTGTCTCACCTTGTTGAGTTCCCCTGCCCCAAAGTTCTGCCCCTGCTCCCCTCCTGCTCGGGTCAGTTACTCCTTGGCAGCAATCAGAAGCTTTCCAGAGTTGTTGGGAGTGTCTGAGGTGATTTGGGGCTCTGGTCTCCAGAATCACAACCCACCGCGTGGTGTGGGAGTGTCCTGGCTGGAGGCGTGGTGTGAGGAATGGTCCAGCAGTGGGACGGGGTGTCCCCCCTGCAGCAGCAGGAGGTGTTTGGGGCAGAGAGCCCAGTGCCACAGAGCACAGCTTGGCACCAGGGAGCCTTTCGGGAGAGGGCAGGAGTAAGTTGTCAGGTTTAGATGCCAGTGTTGTGGTTTGGAAGGAGAAGTACTCGGCTGTTTCTGCATCCCAGAGCATCCCGAGAGGTTCCCCTGCCCTGCCCTGGAGGCAGTGGTGGTGCAGCCTCAGTACAAATACACAGAGGAATGTCCAGTCACACTGTGGGCTGCTCTCAGCAGTTGTGCAGGGTTTGGGCAGCACACTCCTGTCCTCCTGCCCGTGCTGGGCGGGGTGGCCGGGCTGGGGTCACCCCCAGGGCTGTCACAGGCACTGTCCCTGCACAGCTTGTGCTGCCCAGTTACTATTCCAGTAAATTAAGGCCAGAAAAAGGAGTTCCCTGCTGATTGAACTGTCCTGATGGTTTTTCCTGTTGTCCAAGTGAATGAGGTACAAAGGCCAGGACTCACCTGTTTGCATTCCCATTCCCTTGTGTCCCTCAGGGGCTGTCCCATGTCCTCTCCCACGTCCTCTCCCACATCTTTTCCTGTGGCATGGGACAGCTCCTGGCTTCAGGGGCAGGACACACAACCCTTTGGCAACTGCTCTACCTCCTCCCATCCCGTTGTTCCTCCCAGCCCTTCCTCATGCAGTACATTGTCTCTTTTCTTTTTATTTTAATTGCAATCACTCCCTTTCTGTGTCTCTTCTTTTTTTTTTTTTTT
>VZDJ01000038.1:5912446-5946493 GCA_008694505.1 Cyanoderma ruficeps | reverse complement strand
TTTTTTTTTTATTTTTTTTTTCCTCTGCTTTGTTATGAGTTTTTAATGCCCACTTGGAATGTAACTCACAGGGCTGGGGGTCAGGGGCGTTCCGGAGGCATGACTTCTCACAAACTTCTTAGAAATGGTTTTATCAAGGAAGCAAGAAGGATGATGGGGTTGATTTGGTCTCACAGACAGCCCCAAAGAGAGTGGCTGGCGCTTTTTAACGTGGTGACGTCCAGCAGTAGCACAAATCCCACCCGGGGTGGAGTGAGACGGGGGTCTCCTGTCCCTGGGACCTTTGGCAGCGCAGGGCTGTGTGACCCCGCGGTGTCACAGCCCCGCGGTGTCCCATCCCCTTCCCTCTGGCCTGGGGCTCTTTGGGAGCTGCCACCAAGGTGAGGTGCCACCAAAAAAGGGGCCCAGGCAGCTGCTGCTCCCCCAATTCCTCAGGCAGCAGCTCCTGCCCTGCTCCCAGAGCCAGTGGGGCTTGGAGCAGCCTGGGACAGTGGAAGGTGTCCCTGCCATGGCAGGGGTGGCACTGGATGGTCTTTAAGGTCCCTTCCAACTCAAACCATTCTGGGTTTCTCTGATTCTTTGATCCCAACTCTGACCAGCAACGGTCCTGCACACTCCCTGCAGCTGCTTCTCCTTCCAAACTTTGCTTGCAAATCATGGGCAAATCTCCTAAATTCTGGCCGAGCTTTCCCTGCTTCAGCTGCATCGCACTGCGCCTCTGCATCTCCACCCAAATGGCAGGAGAGCTGCAAACCTCCATCCATTGGCTTTAACAAGACCAGATTGTGGACTTTTGGGTAGAAAACACACATTCTGTTTCAATCCTGCTGTTCTTGAGGTGTTGCTACCCATTGGATAAGTTTGTGAGAAGTACGTTGCATGCTTACAGTAGAACTGTAATGCATTTTAATGTTTGTTAATCCACTTGTTTAAAATGTTGGTGTCAAAGGCTCTACAATCCATGGCTGTGCTGTTCATTTCATTAAAGATGCTTGATGTAATACTTGGGTAGTTTTCTTTTGACTTTTCTGCAGGCAATAGCTTTTTTTAATCTGTATGGCTTCTTATTATTTTGTTTGGGGTTTTTTTGCTATGAATTGCTTTGCTTTTGTGAACTTGTCTTAGTGTGCATGATTTGCAAACATTTCAGCTATTGTGAATTTTCTCATTTTTTGTAAATAGTCCATCTGTGCTTTTCTTTTTTTTTCTTTATTTTTTTTTCTTTTTTTCTTTTTTATGACTTTTTTCCTGTAAGTAACTGAGGTAGAAAATAATAATAAATTGTTTACAACGGATCTGCTGTGTTGCTGCTCTCTTAGCTTGCAATTTCAATATTTTGGTTTAACATTTTGGTTTGGACACCCCAAATAACCAGTACCAATGACAGTTGAATAAAAGAATAAAACAACCATCACTCAGAGCGTGTGACCCACTGTTTGAAGAACCTGCAGAGGAGCAGTTACACGTGAGCTGTGCTTGCAGCAGAAATTACACCCAAAAAAAGACAAAATGCACTCGTAGCTGGTGGGAGAGGAAATTGCAGCATCCCCACTGGTCCTCCACCGCTGTGGTGGGATGTTCCTGCACTGTCTTTATCCCAGTTCTATTTTCTCCTATCATCACCTGAGTGTTTGGGGATTGTCGAAGTTTTGTAGGAGCCTTCAGGTTAGAAATTTAAATTATTTATTTTAATTAAGGGTTTGTTTGCTTGTATGTTTGTTAAAGCTTATTAAAACCTTTGTATATGGTGAGAGGTGAGAAAAACAAATATTTTCACAAACTTTGCAGAGCTCGGGGAAATATATTTGTTTATTAAAACTGGTGCTGCAAAGGCCACCAGCTCAGCCTTGGGTCATGCTCCTGCAGTGCCTGGGGCAGTGGAAATGTAACACAAGATGGTTCAAAATCTCAAACTGCTGGGGTTTGTTATTATGAGGGCGTTTAAACCAACTTTCTGTTGAGCTTAATTCAGTTTCTTTCCTGGTGCCAGTCCCACAGTGTTCACCCATCAGTGCTGGGCAGGGAGGTGTCCTGTGTAGGGTTACGTGTGGTGCTCACCTAGAAGGCAAGAGCTAGAAAATAGGAATTTTCCAGGTGAGGAGAAGGAGCTAGGGCCAAACCTAAGGGGAATTACCATGTTGTGCTTAAGGCTTCTTTGTCATAGTGTCTTGAGAGGAGGAGAGAGAAGGACGTTCCTGTGTCTGGGGTTTAGGACACCCCAATGCAAGTCCTGTTGCACAGGTTCCCCCTTGCTTAATAGCCTCGAGGGGGAGTGCAGTGGGGATGAAAGGTGGTGTGGTTGCAGCATCCCGAAAAGCCAACCATTCCCTCTGTCCCGTGTGCAGTGGTGTCAAACACCCAGCCTGGGCACGTGGTACTGCACTGACCCCGAGACACATTCCCCTCTGCTGGAGCACCCAACTTCCTACTCTGCCGAGGTGAAGTGATTTTAGAGTGCTGCCTGCACGTGGCTTCTGTGCCCACAGGGAGTGATGAAGCCTGTATTAATAGGGGTCAGCTCTGTGAAGCACTCTTCAAGCACTGTTACACGAGTGTGAGGCTTGTAGAACATTTAGTAATGGGAGCAAAGTTTGTCTGGTCGTGGTACTGGAATGATCAAACGTAACGCTCAGAAAAGGAGGACCTGGTGGCAGCTGCAAAATAGGAGGAGGAAACGTAAAACCTACTTCAAATTGTTCAGTTAGTTAAGCCTTGTAACAGCAAGAGACGTGGAACAATGCTGGAGATTTTTCTCACTCATTTGTCTAACTCTTTCTTAACTGCTTAAATCTGCTCGGCCCTGCCCTGCACTGCATGCCTTGTTTCCACCTAAACACATCACTGCATCTGCATGGCATCACTGGTTTACAGAGTGCACTTGGAATCTCTTGGAACCACCTGAGTTACCTCTTCCCACCTCTCTGTTTCAGCCTCCATCCCTGAAAACAGAGACTTTAGACTGGACCTGGTTTAACATTAAACTTTTGGGTGTTCTTTTGCTGAGGAGGGGCTGTTCCCATTGCAGGCAAGTCCCTGGAGGGAGGAGCAGCTGGAACTGCGGACAGAAAACTGAGAAATTAATATGGCAGAGCCCATAAATCTCCAGCCAGAAGGTTCTCCTTCAAGTTCTGCTTAGATGATTGTGTTTCAATGCAGGAAAAAATGGTCTCTAGGGCTGTTCTCTGAGTCCAAGCAGAGCTGAAGCACCTTTGCCTTTTAGGCACAGTTTTTCTGAGAAAACCTGTGGTTTTTTGATGTTGCAGAGAATTGTGTAAGAGGCCTTTTTCAGTTTCTGTTTCCCCCTACCCCTCAGAGTAATCTTATTGTTAGATTTAAGGTGAGGTTTTCCAGAGAGGAGCTGTTGGTCTGTGTTGATGGTCCGGCTCCCAGCCCTGGCGATGGCAGCAGAGTGTGGCCAGGGAAAGTGGGGCCTGTCCCCCTTTTCCTGCCCCATCCTCTCAGTGTGAGGGAGGCTGCTCTCCAGGTTTCCCTGAATATCATGTCTGGCTGAGGCCCAAAACTGCCCACGTCCTTCATTAGATTTTTGTCCACTTATAACTTGAATAACTGAGAAATAAGAACATCTTGAACGTTGAACTTAGCACTGATTGTCCCGTTCTTGGCTGCTCACTGATGTGTGCCTGGTGTTAGAGGCTTTTAAACTTAAGGTTCATTGCCCTGAAAATGAGTGATCCTGAAGGGGCAGAGAGGGGAGAAGAGGAAAAAGAATCCAAACCTGCTGGTGCCTGTAGAGGGTTTGTGTTTTGGGGTGATGCTGCAGCTCCAGAGCGATGGGTTCAGCTGTGAACAGGCCACAGCTGCAGTGACCAGGAGGGTTAATGAGAGCAATTACTCACAGGAGTAAAGAGGCGGAACACAAACACTGGTGTGTGGAGGCAAACACGGCTAACCCTGCAGGAGGAGGAGTGTGGTCTGGTAATGCCCATCCTGCTCTGAGGGATTTTCTGTGTCTGAGCCAGCCAGAGCATGATGGCTCCCCTGCCCTGTGCCTCGGTGGAGACAATTTTTAACAAATTGGGGCTGGGGTTGCAAAGAACTGGACAAGATCGGTCTCCTTTATAGCCCAGAAACATTCAAATGTAAATGTTTTGGTAGTAGGGATTCCAGCTGGCTGTTGGGGAGCTTCCACATCCTGCCTTGCCCTGGAGCAGTGATGGTAGTTGCTGCAGCAATGCTTTGAAGATTTCTGGGCTCAGCATCCCAACCCTCTCCTGTGACCTCTTCCGTAATTTGGATTGTGGAATGCCCAGGGAGGCACTGTCTGGGAAGGTCCCTGTCTGTGATGGCTGTGCTGGGTGAACTGCACATGAGCGGGGAAGAGTTCCCCACCCTCTGATAACCTTGCCCTGTGATTTACTGCCTTCTCTTTTATGAAGTTGCCTCTTTGTGTTGAATTTTTCCAGCTTCAGCCTCCAGACATGGGTTCTTTTTATGCCTTTGTTCATCATCAAGGACCTGTCTTTAAATAATACTTACCCAGATAGTTCAGATCATTCATAAAAACGGAGACAAGCAGCTTAACCAAATAGCTCATTTTCTTTACCATCGGAGCGGCGGAAATGGGGCCTGAAGCAAATCAGTGCCACGTTGCTGAACTCCAAATAGGAGCCTTAATGTGGTTCCATCTAACCTGCCCTTGTTCATCCAGCAGCAGGTGACTGAAATGCAGACATTCAAAGCTCTGTGCTGCGAGGCAGCGTGGGGCCAGCGAGCTCCTGCCTGTTCCTGCAGCCGTCGTTCCCTTCGTACGTAACTTGTTGGTTAAAAATCTGTGCTGAAGGTTTGGCTTCGGCCCTTAAAATGAGTTGTAGGGAGTCCAAAGGAGGCCACCAAGGTGTGAAAGGGATGGAGCACCTCTCCTACAAGGAAAGGCTGAGAGGATTGGAATTATTCATCCTGGGGAAGAGAAGGCTTCAGGGGAGTCTACAGGAAAGATGGAGACTCTTAACAAGGGCCTGGAGGGACAGGACAAAGAGGAATGGCTTCAGACTGCCAGAGGGCCGGGTTAGGTTGGATATTGGATGTTGATAACCTGAATCAGCTGCCAGCTTTTGCTTCTTGGTTTGTGTTTTTTTGAGTAAATAGGGGTGTTTAGAACAATCCGTTTGCCTTTGAGAAGTTTCCCAGTTTTCAGTATGGTGAAATAACTGCAAAAGGGTTATTGCACTTGAAATGCCACAGAATGATAGTTTGGAGGCAAACAAGGCTTTGTCTCACTGATGCATAAAGTAATTACTGGGCAGAAATGCACCATTCTCATCCTAAAAGCCACGACCTGAGAGTCCCAACAGCTGAAAAATGGATCATTTACTGTACATAAAGTGGAAGTGCCAAATTTTAAATGAACTATGTTTGGGATTTATTGTTTTGTTGGAATTCCAGAATGGGAATATTTGCTCGTCATAACATCCATCTGCAAACAGACGTAGGACAGACCTGGTGCAGGCTGTGCCCTGGATGCTGCAGGGGCTCTGGGATGAGGGTCCATGGTGCACGGTTGAAATTCCCCAATTTTAAAGAGATTTTAACAGGGTTGATGTAACACAGTGGAAAAAGACAGAGGAAAGCACTTCAGGGGCTGTTACAATGCAGGACTCGGAGATGCCGAAGTGTTAACAGGATTGATCAAAACCTTCGGGAAGTACTGTCCTGCTTCCCTGGAGCTCTGCCCGGCCGTGCTGGGTGCTGCTCATCAGCTGTGGTGGGGATGGCACTATCCCACCTCTGCACAGCCACACCGGGGTCGCTGGGAAGCACAGGACATTCCAGGCAGGGCTGGTTGCTGCTCCACGTTCCTGTGGACTTTGAAAAAGACTTCACAGATTCTGCACTCAAATCCCAAGGAGTTAATTGCTACTAAACCGTGGTAATGAGCTGTGAACGATGTGGTAGAACCCCGATCTTTGATCAGTTGTAGGGAACATTTGATTTCTCTGGGTGTATGTTCTCTAAATATTCAGCACTGAGTTGTTCATCTAAAGCTTGGAGTAGTAGCAGGGTTTTTTTCTTTCTCATTCGTGTTTCCTTATAGAAAGGGAGGGGGAGTGTGAGACAGAGAGCCTGGAAGATGAAGGTTTTAAACATAGAGGGATTGTTTTGGGATGGAGCTTTCCCTTGTGTGTGTTCACCATTAAAGACGACATTTTTGCCCGGTAAATTGGACCCACGCCTGCCTGCCTTTAAAAAAAAAACTACCAGGCTCTTCTGCTTCATGGTTTTGAGTCTCTGATACTTTTGAAATGAAGCCTAAAGATCCTCCAAAGAGGATAACACAGCCTAATGGAAAGAATAATGCAAGCGAGAGCCCATCTGAAATGACAGCTGTGAGCCTGGTGCCGCTTTTCAGGCTGATCAAAGCTGCTGGGATTGCCGCTTGAAAAGGGGGATCAGCCCCTGGGAGTGCCCTTTGGAAAGGGGGGAGCAGCCCCTGGGAGTGCCCTTTGGAAAGGGGGGAGCAGCCCCCCAGCTCCTCTCCCTGCTCAGCCTGCACATCAATTCATATTCCAGCCTTTGCACTTTTTTCCTGAGAGATCAAGTGACTCTCCTGGAGGGCCAGGGTCAACACGCTGGGGACCACCAAGGGGGTAAGAATTGAAGGGTTGGGGGCTGAAGGAGCCTCTGAGCTGGATGCCCTCAGCACAGGGACCCCCAAAATACCCTGCACAGACCAGTCTGCTGCTTGTGTCTGAACACTCCAAACTCCCCATGGACACAGGGCAAGGGGGTTGCTTCATAGGTGCAGTTTCATGACAGCTTTTATTGAATTCTCTGTGCCTGTTCCATGATTTTGGCTGATTTCTGAAGTCAGGTGGTGGTTTGAGCATCTCAGCTTCCATTTTCTTGTTTAAATCCCTGTGCTCGTTGCTGCAGTCTGAACATGCGACCTCAATGCTTTGGCCATTACAGCAGAGGCAATTCTTTGCATGATATTTTTTGATGTAAGAACTAATTTCATTATCTTTGTGCCCCTTTTTTGGGTTGATTCCTTTTGTCTGACTGGTTGTAGAGGATAGGGTTGAGTTTGCTTTGAGGATGCAGGATATTTTGGGGTCTTCAAAGGCCGATCACAGCAGGGCTGAAGGAGTTGGGGATTTCTCTTAGAGCCCAAGCTGCAGGAAGAGGATCCTGGCAGCAGGAAAGGGTGCAAATGGCTCTTGGGTTGTTCCCTTGTGGTTGCCTTGTAGCCAAGCCCAGGCTGGAGGGCAGGAGAACTCGGTGGTTAAAGGAGGGATGGTCCCACCACAGCAGGAGATGGAGCAGGGCAGAGATCTGGAGAGCCCCTAAAGCCATGTGAGGCCTGGCCCTGCTCAGGCAGCGTTGTGCTTGCCAGATTTGTTCTCAAAGCCCCTGGAAAATCTGCTCAATCCTGGGCTGCCACTGCAATGCCCAGAGCAAGAGAGTGGGGCTGTGTGCTCCAGCCCAGACCTGCTGCTCCAGGGCTGTGCCATCCTGTGATCCCCCTTCTCCCAGACTCACCTGTGCCTTGGAGAGACAACAGCCGTGGACTGAATCTGGGACCTCAGGGCAAAGAACTTAACCCAGATCTGTCCATCTTCCCTCAACTGCTTCACTGTTTAAAGTGAAACTATTGATGCAGGAAACAGGAAAATTTATCTGTGAAAAATTGCACTTGGAACGCTGGTTTTGGCTCATTCTGAGCAACGAGAGAGCATGAAATTGCTGTGAATCCTCAGGGCTTTCCTGGACAGCGTGTGAGCCCAGTGCAAAACGTTTATTGTAAAATACCTTCTAATTGCAGTGCCTAAAGTGGGCCCTGCTGCCCTGTGCAGTGCCTCTGGGCTTTGTTTGCTCTGGGCAGCTGGGAGCAGTGGGCACACCAAGCACAGGGGTCATTTGAGCAGGAATCCCTGCCTTAAACAAGCACCAGGAATGAATTGATCTCTCCCTCCACCCTTCTGATTTTCCAGGTGACTTCACAAGGCTCAGAGGGAGTGGGGCTGGTGCTGGCCACGCTCCTGATTGTCCAGGGTGAGATCCAGAGATGCTGCCATCAATGCTCCCCTTGGCTTCAAGACACCCTTGTCCAGGCACCCGTTCCTGGCACCCAGTTACCTCCAGGCTGCTTGTTAAAAATGACCTGGGAGGCTGGGAGCCCCTTGGCAGCTGGCACAGGGAGCAAAGGGCACCCCACAGCCCTCTGTGGTCCCGGGGGTCCCCCACAGCAGCAGTCCCCAGTGCCATTGCTGTCTCCTGGAGGTGCCAGGCATTGCTGAGGGACAGCAGTGGCACTGAGCCACTGTCCTCACACTCTGCTGGCCACAAGTTCTCCTTGTCCCCTGCTCCAGCTTATCCCAGTGCCCCATGCTGGGATCCCTGTCAGGCAGGGCGGGATGGTGTCAGCTGCCCATCTGGATGAGGGGGTCAGGAGCAAAGAGCCACAGGGGTACCAGAGTGAGGTGGCACGGTGGTGGCAGGTCACACAAGTGTCAGTGGCTCGAGGGTCAGGAGCAAAGAGCCACAGATACCAGAGTGAGGTGGCACGGTGGTGGCAGGTCACACAGCGTCAGTGGCTCGGCAGCGGTGACGGGGAAAAGCTGTTCCCAGCTGAGGCAGCCAGGGATGCCGTGCCTGGCAAAGGGCATTTTAGCAGGGGATCGATTGCTTTCAGTGGGTTGGATTGATTGGGGGATCCTCCAGTGCTGGAGCCATCCTGTGACTGTGTCACTGAGGAGGCTTTTGCCAATCCTGGTGATCAATCCCTGTTTCCATCTCCTGCTCCCGGAGCCCGTGCCGCGGCCGCTCCTCCTGCGGGGTTCCCGCTCGGAGCACGAGCAGAGATCACACTTGAGCAGTTTGGAGTGCCATGGAGCAGGGATGCTTTTATCTCAGAATTGGGATAAAAGCTTTCTTCAGGGGCGGAGGGATTAATTTTTCACACATCTGTCCACTGGAATGCAATAACGGAGCCTTTGTTCAGGCTCTTTCCGTGGAGCGCCTTCCCCACCCTTGTTATTTCACTCTCTTTTTGCATGGCAAAAGTTTTTGTCCTGCATTTCAAACAGATCCTGAGCGTCCCTGGCAGCTGAACAAGAGAAACAAACTTTCCAGCCCTGTTTTTTGTGCCGTTCCCAGGGGATGCTTGGTGATTTAAAGGGTACTTGATTGGTTTTGGCAGAGGCGTTTTATTCCGCAGCTTTTTTATGGAAAACCCACAGCTCCTCCAATCCCGTACGGATGGTTTAGGGAGCCTCCAAGTGAGAGATCTGTGGGCAGCCAGCTGGTGGTGGAGGTGCCATGGGAACGCTGAGGACACTGCTGTTGGACCGTGGGCAGGGAGGGACAGGGGACAGTGCCAGCTCTGCTCCTGCCTGAGCCGCAGTGGGAGGGCCCGGAGCTTGGCCCAGCCATGGCTCTGCATGAAAATGAAGCCCCAGAGCCTCAGCCCTTGTCCTGCAGAGGCTTTCCTTGCTCTTTGGAGGTTGGTTTTACTCTTAACACCAAAGTCTTCTCACTCCAGCCCTAATCGTGTGTCAGGGGAGCCGCCCAGGGCTGATGGCTCCATCACCAGCCAGAGGGAGTTTAACACTCAGGTTCAGCACTGGTTGTAGCATCCCCCAGTCTGGATGTGCTTCCCCCACGTCCCACTCCACAGGGGCTGTGGCAGTTACCAGCAGACAGGTTCACCAGGAGGACCAGGGTTGGCTGTACAGTGCTGGTCTCTGTGCCCGGGGAGCACCAGCCTGGGGATCATTCTCTGCATACATTTACCTCTGCTATTTTTTTCCCCCTAACAGCCCTATTACCATATTTAAATGCAAGTATGTCTTTTTTTGATTGATGTTTTAAGTAGCTGCAGGTTATTCTAGCCTAGTTCTCTGCTCCTTGGCCTGGTAGCTGAGCTGTAGCTGGGCCATAGTGCTGCAGGTAGTGGGCTGTAGTGTGCTGGGTTCTCTCTCTCGCTCTCAGGCTCACTCTTCTCTTTCTCAGTGCCTCAGTTGTTCTCCTGTGGTTCCTCAGCCTTGCAAAGCAGCTGTGATCATGGTCCTGGTGCCCTCTCAAGGACCAGGTTCCATCATGGGCCACCCTGGGCTTGTCCTGTCAGGTGGCAGGAGCTGTTGGAGCTCCCAAAGACCAGGAGCCTCCCTGGAGTCGTTGACTTTGGGGTTTGGGGTTCTTGCTGATTGCCTGGACTTTGCCATTGCCCTCTTAAAATACATATATTGAAAGTCAGAGTCTCTGGCAGTTCTTTTGAATATTAATTAAGTCAATCTGCAATCTTGCTGGCAGCGTTCCATTCCTCTGCGAGGGCTCGGCTCCCTGGAGCAGGGAGGATGTCATAGAGCTCCTTGATCTGCGGCTGGTTTGCTTTCAAGAGCTTTTTCCTTTCTTTCTTTCTTTCTTTCTTTCTTTTTTAAACCACGTTCCATTGAATTTTTTCTGCTTGATCCCAGCAAATTTGTGATCTTGACATGGGGACCTCCTCATATTTTCCATTACTGCTTTGTCTATAGACCAGCACGTTATTATCACTTGCAAATAAGCCCGGAGGAGAATTCCCTGGTTGTTTTTGGAGCGGGCTGACCCCGTTCCTGCGGGAGCGTGGAGGCACGAGCCGAGTGCTGCAGGCTCTGCCTCCAGCCTGTCCTCCTTGGCTCCACGGCAGCCCCATTCCTCCCGTGCCAAGGGGATTTGTGCTGGCAGGGCCCGCTGGCAGCGGGCACCCGGCCAGGGCTGGGCTGTTCCCAGGCACGGTGGCCGCTGGTGGCACAGAGGATGGCGAGCTCTGGGTCCCTGTGCCCTGCAGAGACTCGTGGTACCCGCTGGCTTCTGTCTTTACCCTTCTCCTTTTCTCCATGGCCAGGTTTTCCAGCAGCGGCTTATGGACCAGTAGCAGCGGCAGCCGTGGCGGCAGCAAGAGGATCAGGTAGGGGGGCCCGTGGAAGAGCAAACCCTCAGAGTGCAGGGTCAGGTAAAAGCTCTGTCGGTATTCTGTGTGGCTGCAGCTCTCCATCATTTCTCTGATTTTCCTCACACTTAATCCTGGGGACCTGAAAACAATCAATCAAAAGAAAAAAAAAAAATTTAGAGAAAAAATAAGTAATCAATTCCAACCCAAACCCAAACTACAAGCAGAGGCCACGGGGGCTGGAGCACCTGCAGGAGATTGGCGTGAGAACTGCCAAAACCAGGGTAGATATTCCAATTTGTTTCTTTCTTCACTCCTTTATTGCGTTGGTTTCTTTATTTGTTTGGTTTAAATTCGAGGCTCTTAAAAGACACCCCCCAAAAAGATTAATTCGTGTTTTCGGAAAAAAAGTTTTGGTTTCTCACAGGAAGCTGGGGTTGGGTTGAGGGGGTGGCAGCAGCTCTGGGTGCTCCCGCCGTGCCCGGAGCCGCTGTCACCTTCTCCACCCCGGCCAGCACGGGGCACCCCCGTGACAAGGGGGCCGTGTCCCTTGGGATGGCATCACTTGTGCCAGCAGCACACGGCTGGCAGTTCACCACCCCTGCCTGCTCCAACCCCGCTGCTTCCGTGAGGAACGACAAAGCTTTTCTTCTGTCCTTCTGAAAACTTTCTCCTTTTTTTTTTTTTTTTTTTTTTTCCCCTTAAGGGAAACAAATCGTTGCCCATTGCCGTTACTGCCTTAGGTTTAAATTCTGCTGAAGACGTGAATGAGCAGAGGTGAATTTGCTCAGGTGACAGAGTTCAGAGCAGCCCTCAGTGAGCCGTGGGCTCCCAAAGCAGGCCGGGCTGGGGCCCTGCCGGGCTGGAGCCGCTGCCAGCCCCGTGTCCTGTGTCCCAGTGTCTCCTCAGAGGACTCGGGGCTGGCAGCACCTCCCAGCTCACTCCTGCCTGAGCTGGGGGCTCGTGGAGGTTTTCCAGGCAGTGGCTGAACGAGGCTCTTCCCGAAAAGCCCCGACTGCTTTTGTGAGGGAGTAGGAGGTGGGCGCAGGCCCGGGTGTGTCTCGAGCGAGAGCCTGATGCCATGGAGGCCAAAGAAAGACACCAGGAGAACTCCGTTCCATGCAAACTGGCANGGCTACAAAGGACTCTCTGTACCAGTTCCATCCTGTGGCATGTAGAGAGCGCCTAAGGGGTGACTTGCCAGCCTGGTTGTGGGGATCCCCCAACTCCCAGCTTCTCCTACTGCCCCGGCACAGAGGGGGAAAAACAAACCCAAAGAGGAAAAACAAAAAAAAAACCCAAACAAAACCCAAGATTGCTTTTGCATATGCTTCCAGGAAAACAGACCTCATTGTTTCTGCCTCTTCCTCATGTTTTGCCCTTCAGGTTTTGTTTTACGTGCAAACAGACCTGGTGAGTTGCCCCTTAGCAAGGCACAGAGGGTTTGGCTGGATTAACGTTGCTTCCCTGATTATCATTATTTTTTTTTTTTAATCTGAGTGCTTTTGGTGCCCATTACAACTGAACTGAGCATTGATCAATTCTGTGCCTGAAAATCATTTGTCTTTAATTTGAGTGTTTTTTGGTTTCTCTTTTGTTGGGTTTTCTGATTTGTTTTTTTCGGTTTTTTTGTTTTTTGATTTGCAATACGAAACTAAATCTAACCCTAAATTAACAACACCCTTTCTGGCAAGTTTAAAGAGCAGTATGGTGTTTGGAAATGTCTTTTCAAGCCTCAAAATTGCCTGCCTGCACAAAACTGGCAAAAACCCCAAATCTGAATCCAAAGAGCCCCCGTCCCGCCCCCAGCCCTGAGGTCTCAAGGAGGAAGGTGGGTTTGTCACCGGCCCTGCTCACATCTACACCAAGCCGTGGTCTGGGAACGGGGGGGTTCTGTAGAGTCATCTCCATCCAGAGCTGGTTTTGGAAGGGACATCCTGGGTTTGCCACTCCATCAGCAATGGTAGTGAATTGTATCCAGGAGCAGTGGAGTCCGATCGATCTTGCGCTGCAGTGTACGGGCCCGATTCATTACAAGAAAAAATGGCTGGGGTTTTTTCCTTCTTTCCTCTTCAGCTGGGTTTTTGCTTTTCCTTCACAAATTTGCACAGCCCTCCTTCACGCGTGCCTGGTCCAAAGCACAGAGCACAGCACGGCTGGCCCTAACTGGCCCCTTTCTGCCAGGAAATGGGAAAGAGCTGGGAAACACCTGGGCAGGCATGTCTCACCACCCCCAGCTCACTGGGAGAGCTCTGAGCTGCTGGAGTGGCCCCAGCACAGAGCAGCCATTGTCCAGGAGGTTCCTGGAAAGCATTGATGACAATCCCCGTCATCAATGTTCCCATCGCTGCTGCCTCTTCGGCAGCTCTCGCCCCTGTCCCGCCAGCTCTTCCCCACCTTCCTGGCATCCTCCGTGCACCCACAGAGAGCATCCACCTTCAGCTGCGTGTCTTGGTCTCCCCAGGAAGCCGCAGCCCTCTCGCTCCAAGCCCCTGGGCACTGACCACCTTGGTTTGTCCCTGGGGTGACATTTCTCCTCTTGGGACACCTGCATGTTTGCTGAGTCAGCAGGGAGCCAGCTGGGGGCGGGTACCTACTCGGGGCCTCCTCCCTGCCCTCACCCCTTCTTTTTCTATGGCAGCTATGCCACCAGCTGACCTTGCTAGATAAACAGGTTCTTCTGTGTCACAGCAGGTCTGTCCTACAAGCAGCAGAAAGGGCCGTGTCCCTGTCCCCGTGCTCAGTGCCACCATAAATTCACGTCCCGCGTCGCTGCTCGCGTGCCGGCAGGGTGAGCGCGGCGGCGCTGCTCGCCATAAATCACGTCCCCAGTCGACATCCCAGTGATGAGGTGATAGCTGAGGTCCTTCCAGCACACAGAGGTCTGGCCACATCCATTCGCTCCGGGTGGGGCTGTGCTGCCAAATCCCTCCACTGGTTTTGACAACCTCACCCATTCTTGTATTTTTTTTAATGAATTGGGACCTGAGCCACGGAAAACGAGCAAAGTTAAAAGTCTGAATGCTGCAAACTCCTCCTAGACAACTTCACTATCAGTGTCACGTTTCTTTTGAATCCACCTGACATATTTTACGTGTAAAACATTTTTGTCGTGTAAATGCTTTTTTTAAAGTACAGTCATGGGGAGGGGGCACATTTTTCTCTTGCATTTGACATGGGAGGGGTTCATCTGGCAGGAGAGCGAGACGAGGAAAATTTGGCAGGAGAGGGTTTTCGTTCCTTCCTCTTTGGTTCATTGACAAGCCTGAGATTTTTCCAGTTCCCAACCTGTTGCTACCAACCATTCCTCCCTGAGGACTGGAGACAAAAGCCATAAGGCCACGCTAATCCAGGCCTCTCCCAGCTCCCTCGGGCAGGCTTTGCCCGCCGAGCCGGGCGCTCGGCGCAGTGGGACAGCGCAGTGCCACGGCGCCAGGGGCTGCTCCCCACCCCAACCCCTGGCACATCTGGATTTTGGGCCCCAGTCCCGGCTTGCCAGTGCTGCCTTTGAGCCCTGCGCCCCAACAACCCCTTACTGGACTTTATACTTGCCAGCTATAACAAATCTCGTAACGTGAGCTACTGACCTTGATGGTGAGTGTGAGCAGTTATGTTTTGTTGTTTTCTCTCTTGCTTGGTTGGGGCTGCTGTGAGAGAGGGTGTCTCTGAGGCAAACTTTCCGGCCTCTCTTACACTCGGACGTGCACACCTCCTCTCAAACACTCTTCTGAGCGCTCTCAGCGGGAAGGTTTGTCCACACCTATTAATCCTCTCTCAGTGTCCAGCTTCTTGTTAGTAGCAGCTGGTTGCATGTTTTTTGCTTGTTCGGACGAAACGGTTCAAGAAACGACTCATATCAACTCTTGAGAAATGTCTCTATTTTTTTGTACACTTTCTTTCTTTTGATGTTTTTTATTAATTTCCCTTACTTAAAAAACAAAACACCTGTCGTCCCGTAAAACATTTCACATCTCCCCTTGCCTGTTCTTAGAGTGTATGTATCTGTGGGACTGAACTAAATGCATGCACTGTAGTAGTCGTACTGGTAGCAGTAGATGTAGTTGTAGAACATGCATTGTCGAGTTGATATTACAGGCACCATCAACGCGAACGAGCGTGGCAGATAAAAAGCAGAGCCTTGGTCTGATTGAAAGCGTAGGGATAACGCAGCAGAGAGCTGCTGATGGCTTGGATCCATAGAGCCCTATTCGTTAAATCCCATTATCTGGAAGTTTAAATTGAAGCCGGCTGTAGGCAACCTACACCCTCCGTACAAGAACCCGCACATGCTGTGATGCTGATAGTAAAACTGACCTTATTTATTTTTTTTTTTTCAAATTAACCCCCCTAGGAATTGAAGCACTGACTATAATAACCGTATTCTCTTATTTTTTTATTTTGTATCCAAAAGAACTTAGGGTATTTTTCAAATCATTTTACAATTCATGGTTTCTCCATCAGCCTGTTACTCGTCCATATTAGCCCATAGACTCATTCGTTGGCAGTCGTAGACCAGATGTGCCACACGCAAATCACTCCATTTGGGAATCCAGATAATTCCGTGTGTGTGAGGCGGCTCCCCGCTGCCTGTCCTGAGCCACCAGGCGATTGTTTGTAGGTCATAAACCTCAAATCTTATTATGCAACAGAGACTCTGAGCCAGTGATGGGTCGTACTCATTGCCATGTCACCCAGCTTAAGGGAACATTTTTAAATGAAGATTTAACATTTCATAAATATCAGCATGAGGAGTTCGAGGCGAGTTCATCCTCTCTGCCACGAGCCAGCAGTGGCTTTACTTCCCCTGCCTGGGTTTCTGTGCTAAACTTGGAAAATGCAGAGACGGCGCCGCAGTCAGTAAATCCAACAGATGGTAATTGAGATCCTGAATTAGGCTTTGGTTTATTTGTTTCGTTTGCTGCTTGTCAGAAAACATCCTGAAAAAGCTCCTCTGTGGTGTGGTCACCCCTCCCCTCCTCCCCACGCCCTGGCCATCCCCAAAACCAGCTGTGCTGGGTGGGAGAATCTCCCTGCTCTGCTCATTAATGCACTTAAGGCAGCAAGGGCTTTCAAAGGAAATAAAATATCCAGAACGGGCTTTCCAGTGTAATTAAGGATTTGTATCTGCTCCTTACCTCTAATAGAACATTGAGTAAATCAAACAAACAAGCACTGGGGCTGACATGGTGCAAGGTGAGCTGAGCTGCCCCTGGTGCTGCCAGGGAGCTGAACCCTCGTGTGCCAAGGCAGGGATGAGGTTCCCTTGGGATCTCAGTCTTCAGGGAAATGGGGAACCCACCATTCAGTGCACCCCTGACCATGGTGAAGTGAGGAGTGTGCCTGAAAGTCAGCAGAGCAATGAACTGCGTGGGGTCGAGGAAGCCTTGCCTAACACTGAAGGAGGGTGCTCCAAAATCTAATCTGCTCACAGTTTAGCAAATTATGGCCATAAAATGGGGGACAGTGGTTGGTCTGTGTGTGAAGGGGGAGAGGAGCTGCCACGGGCTCATGAAGATGTCAGAAGGAGCGTTTCAAAGATCCAGCCATGAACTAATTTGGGATTTCCGTGGCCCGCTGGGCGGACTCCCTTGTGGCATGGTGGCTCTGGTGGAATTGCTCTCCCTTTTTTATTCTCCTCTATAAAAGTACATAAAGTTTAATCCGGGCTATGTAATCTCAAAAGCCAGAACCTAACAAGTGGACCACTTGGGAGCAGCAAGGGCTGGAATTTCTCACTCCACTGGAACCGCCAGTAATTATGTGACAGAGCCTGGCGGGTGATGCATTGGGAAATTAATGGCTGCATTGGATTTTATCCTTTGCTTATCTCCCTGGCAGAGGCAGTGCGTGCTGGGGAGCACGGTGGGTGGCCAGGCAGGGACCCCACACTGCGGGGGCTTCGGGGAGGGGTGGGAGCAAGGAAAACCATCCTGGTTTGACCAGGAATTCCATCAGCCAGGCCCGGCGTGGAGCAGCCCCGGATGGTGAATGCACTCTGGAGGAGCCATTCCTCATTCCCATGGGTGGTTTTGGTCTTGTTACTGACAGTACTGGGAACCCTACCCTTACTTATCTGTCTACTACCCTAAATATAAAAAATAATAATAATGAAAGGGGCATCTTTTCTGTTTGGCTCAGAAGTGCTATGCTGCTCCAGGATGGGAATCCCACAGGTCCTTCTCAGAACAGGCTCCAGGCAGAAGAAACCGTGTCATGTTTTACTGTAGGATGCCACTTTTGGATCTTTTTTGACCCAGGACTGAGCTTCTTCCTGCAGTGCCAGGGAGAAATTTCAGTGGATATGAAACAATTCGGTGCTGCTGCTGCTCGACCTTGGCCACAGCGGCCGGTGTTTGACAGGGCGCTGGGCTGAAGTCTATTGAGGTTAAAATACATCAGCTTTAATCAATAATTTTGTAATAGAAAATCTTGTGCGCTTGATAAATCATCTCCAGTGCAATTAGTGACCACCTCTGTAGTGCAGTTGAAGTTAATCTGTAGCGAATTTAGCGGGGAACTTTTAATAGTCTTTTCCACTGGGAGAATTATTTTCCACGGGAAAATGCTCCTCAGAATGCTTATCCAGAGCTGTTTAATTTAGGAAGAAATTCTTCTCTGTGAGGGTGGTGAGGCATAGGTTGCCCAGAGGAGCTGTGGCTGCCCCATCCCTGGAAGTGTCCAGGGACTTGGAGCAGCCTTGGACAGAGGAAGGCACATGGCAGGGGCTTGGAACAACTTTGGTACCCTCCGAAGCCCTGCCACAGCCAATTATCCATGTTTTATTCCCTTTCTCCCAGCAGAAGCTGGGGGACAGAGCTGTTGGTGGCTGTAATTGCAATTTGCTCCCCTCAAGATGCAGACAGGTTGTTGCAGAGTTTGAAGTGGGGTTTCAGCACGTTCTCTCCAGTGCATGAGATCTTTGAGCACAGGATGGTGTCTCGGGCATTTTAATCCCCAGACAGGTAAAATACTGCCAGAGCTGAGGGTAGCTTGCCTCTCCAGCAGCAGTTGCAGGCTGTTACCCATTAGTGGAACAACTGCTAACTGTGCGGCAGTCTACGTTGGACTGACACACTACTGTCAGTATTTTCATGCTGATTCTCTCCCCAAACGCTTTAAAAGTAAATACATAATTACAGTGATGTCTTTTCTCCCTCTCTTCTTTCTGAAATAGAGAGCTGCCAGAGGAGCAGTGTAGTTTTTCCTTGCAGCAGATGTTGGTGTGCATCTGGCTCCGTGTGAGCTCGAGAAGCACGGTGGGTTTGGAGTTGCCAGAGAATGCAAAATGGATCTGCAGGTATATAAACCTGAGCTGTTTAAAAATAATAAACTCACACAGCTGGGGCCTTTGTGAGCATTTCCTGATGGCTAAAAGAGGCCAGAACTCTGTGCCCTGACGAGGCATTGGGGTGCCAGCTGCTGATAGTGTGGCTGGGGCCATCAGCTCTCCCCCAGGCACCCGGTGCTGGGCAGCAGCTTGCCGGGTGCAGACCCTCCTGCAGGAGGGGATGGCTGCACAGGACTGGGGGTTTGCAGCCTGGATCCCTCTCCTGTTACCTGGGTAAGCTCCCTGTGCTCCTGAGCATCCCCCCAGCCCGTGGGGTCCATCAGCAGCAGGAATGTGCCCCCCAGGCAAGGCCCTCCTGCTACTAGGACTTGAATTATGCAGCAAAACAAAGACCCGTTTTTGGTTTAATTTTCCTCCTGTATTGTCTGTTATTGTACAAAAGGCTTCAATTTCAAATTACAGGAGTGATAGCCAGTTAATGTGGTACAGTGGGAGGCCGGAGTTGCTGTTGCTATGGCAATGGAGTTCGGCTCATTTGTTTTGTAGATGAGTAATTACTACGCAATTAGAGTAGGCTAAAAATAAAGGGGCCTTTTGTTCCCTCTTACTCATTAATATTAATAAAAGACCTGTCCGGGCTGTGGTAAACAATTAATGCAGATGTGGTTTCCCGTGGTAAAATTAACAGCAGCTTTCATGCTCCTTGGCGTGAGGTGAAGGCGTCGGGCATCACCTGGCTCAGCTCTTCCTTCATTTTAAATGGAAAAATGGTTACAGAGGGGTCTGTGATATCCCAGCATCTGGGCTTTAGCTCTTATTTGCCAGTTGGATGGGTGGTAATAAGTGTTAAAGCTTCACGTGCAGGCACAGACAGCAGGAGCAGCGCTGGGGTCGGCGCCTGCGACACAGCGAGCGCCCACAGCCTGCCCAGGGCTCCGGGAGGAACCCGGCAGCAGCAGCAGTTCCTGCTGCAGACAGCTCCTCATTCATCCCCCTTGGATCAGTGCCAGGGCTGGAGCAAGAAACTTGCCCAAAAACCTGAGCACAGGCAAGGACAAGCGTGGTGCTGCTGAAATTACTCCAGCGACGCATGTTACGAACGTGGGTCGACAAAAAAGAGGGTAAGGAACAGTCCCAGGCATTTGGTGTGAAGTAAAAAGGTGACAGTACACTTAGCCTGGATATTAGGATGAAATTCTTCCCTGTGAGTGTGGGGAGGCCCTGCCACAGGGTGCCCAGAGAAGCTGTGGCTGCCCCTGGACCCCTGAAAGTGTCCAAGACCAGGTTGGACAGGGCTTGGAGCACCCTGGGATAGTGGGAGGTTTCCCTGCCCGTGGCAAGGAATTGGACTGGATGTGCTTTGAAGTCCCATCCAAACCACCATTCTGTGATTCTGTGAAGTATGTAAACAATAATCACATCGTATTTTAAATTAACTGTAAAACCAGTTAAATTGGCAGGAGCCAGTTAGGAAAATTACTTAACAGGACAGCGTTTATCTTCTTCCCCTTTGGTTTATTTGTGAGTTCCAGCAGAGCTGGTGAATGTCCCTTGCCTGCAGGGAGGGGAATGTGTCAGGAATGCAGGAAGAGCAAATACCCCAGCCCAGAACCCTGAATCCTCTGCTGGGGGGGCTGTGGGTGCACGGAGCCCTGTCCCTCCCAAACTGTTTAACTAATGGAGGGAATCGTAGCAGAGCCTTTGTAAGGTCGACATTTGTTTGTTGTTAAGGATCTAATTAGAAACATGAGAGGAAGCTGAATGGCTGCTTGCTCGGCTAATTAGCGACATGCACGAAGACCACTTTGAACTTCAAGGACACAAAGCTATTAGCGCTTACATCAAAAATGGATTAAACTTCTGTGCTTTTATAATGATTAAAGATGAGCCGCTCGAGAGGAAATCCTTTTGTAAGGCTGTGACAAGAGCTGGCTCCCTGACTGCAGCTCCTACAAGCGAAGCTTTGTGTGGCCTCCGTGTCGCGCTCGGCCCCGCGCGGGTGACACCGCTGACACACGCTATGGAAAATGGGATTAGGCAATAAATATTGATCGTTGGCAAAAAAAAAAAACTACAGTGGAGCTGCAAAGTGCACTTATTTGTCCTGCTGCATAACTGCGGGAATTAGAAGGGCTGGGCTTGAATGCGCTGAATTTTGAGTTTTTTCTTCTGCAAATTGGTGCACATCAGCAGCTTCCAGATGTGGCGGATGCCTTGGGTGTGTTACGGGCAGGGCTTAGCAGAGGCAGGGGCTCGCATGCAGCAGTGGGTTTGTAAAACACCTGCACCAGGTGAATTTTTATCTTGCCTAAGCGTGTGGAAGCTGCCCAGCTCTCGCTCCTGGCTCATCTCAGGTAGTTCAGCAGTTGGTTTGTGTCGTGCTGCGGCTGGAGCAGCAGCGTGGCAGGAGGACACTGAGGCTGCAGCACGAGCAGTTGCCACAGGATCGCAGGTGCCATTATCACCCCGTTGTGCCCAGCTCCAGGAAGGTGGGCAGCACTCAGCCCTCCCTCCTGGTTCCCACTCACTTCCAGCTGTAATTGCTGAGCGGAGCCAGCTCACCACCCACTGCTTGCTGTCATTACCCTGCGATATTTTGATGTGTGAAGCCGTTTCCGAAGGGGCTGCAGAGGCAGAACAACCTTTGAAAGTGTGACTGCAGCTAGGAAATAACGTACAAATAGTACCTTGTTAGGGCAGATCTCGGTGTGTCTCAGCCTCATCACCACTTATTTTGCTGATGAGCCCGACAAGTTGTTGTATTTCCCTTTTTCCCTGCAGGGCCAGCGTAGCTGCAGGGGAGGGATAACCTGGGGCAGCCTGGCTGCTCCCCATTATGGAGCGTGTCGGGGTGACAGGGAAGGCACAGCACCCGCGTTTGATTTTCCAGTCAGGACTGAGCCAGCTGTCATCTGTAGCTCTTCACACTTGCAGAGGAGCCGCATCTGCCACAGGGTTCTTAGAGAGAGAGTTTGCTTTTCAAGTCTGCTTGGGAAGAGCAGGAGCGGAGGGATGCAGGTCCCCGTGAGAGATGTACAACATGGCAGCTCTCATGGTGACGCCGGCGTTATTTGTTTTTCTGGTTTGTCTCCCACTTTCTCTTCCAGCGAGTTGGGAGTTGTTTGTACCTTGTTATTCTCCAGAATATCTGTGTGTTTCCTGCTCATTATTTCGGAGACGTCTGTGAGCTGGAGCATTGATCCGAGTTCGAGGTGTGCCACACGCTGCCTCCAGCAGAAACCACGCTCTGTAAAAGCTCAGACACAAGGAAGTGATGCTTCCAGTGGCACAGCCTGACCACAAATGAAGGGGTTTGGAGCTCTCTGAGGTGATTGCTATAGCAAAAAAGAGCCTGAATATGAGCTTTTATTTCTCAGTGCACTCCTGCAGCCTGAATAGGCCACTGAGAACCAGGAGCACCAATGTCTTGTTTCAGACCAGCATTAATTTGTACATCCAGTCCCAGGTAAATGACATTCTGGTTGTTAGCAGCTCTGAAAAGCAAGATACAAACTCTCATTAACTTCAGCCCTGACTGCACAAAGAATTAGCTTTGGCCAAGCGATCTGTAACATGGGTGCAGTGCTGCTAATTATATTTATAAGGCTCTGAGCACTAATGATGTAAGATTTGCATGCTGAAGTTGTGCTGGTTATTTAAAATATCAGCGTCAGGCGGTGGGTGCTGCTCTGTTAGTCATGTGTGTGACAGCGTGGCCATTAGTGCCACACTCTGGGACACTCGGGGTCCCCAAGGAAGGTGAGATTGTCCCCACACCACTCACTGTGGTTTTGCTCTGTGTCCTCTGCAGCAGTTGTGCTTGGGTGGTTGCAAAGGCAGCACAGCAGACTGGAATGTTTGGGAATAGGTGATATTCCTCCTGTGACAGTCTTCTCTAAAAATCCAGCAGTAAATGGACCCAAGTGACTGAGATTCATAAATCCATAGAATTGTAGAGTGGGTTGGGTTGGAAGGGACCTTAAAGACTATCTAGTCCCACCCCGTGTCAAGGCAGAGACACCTTCCACCACACCAGGTTGCTCCAACCTGGCTTTGAATTGAAATGCCTCCAGGCTGTGGGGCAGTCCCCTGTGCCAGCTGGGCTGCTCAGTGCCCTGCCCAGTGCCCCCGTGCCCTGCCTGCTCCCATCCCTGTTTCAGCATTCAATGTTATTATATCATTTACTCCTTCGAGCTGGAAGATGATGTTTGCAGCGTGTTCTATGAATTTTTCATAAAGATAGAAAAACAGACTAATCTTGTGAGCTTTGAGTCTTGGTGGTGGGTAATGGCTCTGATTTAAAGCATTTTGTCTTAATGATAGTTATATTGAAAATTTCCTGCTGCTTTCAAGCACGTTTAGTTATTATCATAAACATTGATGGTAGAAATGCCTGCCAAATTGTGCGTGGCTGTTTATGGCAGATGAGAGAGTCATCCAGAAATTAGAGAGCTGGATCAACAAGTTGTGGAGAAACCTGTTTGTACAGGAATCCAGCCTGAGGCCAGTGGGACAAGGCAGGAACAAGGAGGGTCTTGAAGGAGAAAAGGGCTGAAGATGACCAGCTCTGGTTGTAGGATATGCTTGACAGCAGATGAAAAATGAATTTCTGATGAGAATCATAGAATCAGTTATGTTGGGAAAGACTTTTAAAATCAGTGAATCTTACTTTAACCCCACACTCCCAAGCTCCCCTGTCCCTGCAGAGCTGCTCACCCCCAGGCACAACGAATATCCTGCCTCTGCTCAAAGAGGAAATCCAGTGAATTGTGGTGGTTTCTTTCCCTCATGAGGATTTCCTCACCTGTGCCCTGTGGCAGGGAAGGCAGACACACATTCTGCACTACCTGTTGTTTTTTTTTTTAATTTTAAAATACTCACATTTGTTATGAGTCACCTGCAAAGGTGTTTAAGTCTTTGGGGTGTCACCAAGACTCCATGTGGGCTGTGTGCAGGGGACAGTGATTCCCCTGCAGTGTCTGTCTTAGTCCTCTGTCCAGACTGCCCCTGGTTTGTTTCCTTTGAGGTACAGTATATTTTAGTGGTGCCTAAGTGGGTTTTTTGTCATCAGGTCTCATTTACTAGTCCCTAAGGGCCTCACTGTCATCCCAGTATCGTGTGAGTTCCCCTTGTAGGACAGTGATGTCAAAACCCTCACGTTTCTTCTCCTTTTCCCTCCCTCTTTCCCTTCATCATCCGTGGCTGGAGTGAGTTTATTTGGGTGGGATTCCAGCCTCCAGCCTGCCGTGCCCAGCGGCGTTCGGGGCCTCGTTAGCGAAACGCTGCTCGTAAGGCAAATGTCAGCAGGAATCCCGACTTAGAAATTTCTCAAGAGTTCATCGAGGGAGAGTTTATCTTTCAGCAGTGACCTTTCTTGCTGAACACAGATTAAGGTGCGAGCAGGGTCTGTGGGAGCGTGGCAGTTTGCAGGAGGAGGCTCTGGATGCACATCCCTGCCCTCGTGGCCCTCCCTCAGCCCGGGCTGCCAGGCTGCTCTGGGTTCCAGCTCTTGGATCCTTGACATAAATCACTTGGCTGAACGTGGAGAGGCATCTCACACGCATGTTAAACGGGGATAAAGGCTCTCTGCTGAAGGACGGGTTGGTAATAAAGCCTCCCTGCCTGAAGAGGTCCGGCTCTTGCTGTGCCAGCCCTGCACAGCAGCTCCCAACTCCACCAGCACCAGAACTGGCATAAAAAACCCCCTGCTGGGGCTGCTTTATGAGCCCACATTTTTTATATCATTCCGTGCCCCTTCTCACTTTCCCTCGCTGCTTTTCAGTGCTCCCCAAGCCACTGTGACACTGGGCAGAGTACCCTTGAGGCTCCCCAAAGCCTGTCCCTCTGGCCTGCAGGCAAACCTTCCCCTGCTGATGAAAATTCACAGGCTCAGAGTCTTTTCTGTAAGAAAAACCACAGCAAATTCAAAGTGAAGCAAGCAAGACATTAACCTGCCCTGTTCCATCACTGCCAGAGCTCTTGGCTGCTGGCCCTTGATCTCCATCAGCGCAGGAAGGAGCTTCTGTAGCCCAGAGGAGGGAGGATCACTGGGGCTGAAGATAAAAGGTGGCTGGCTCTGACTTAGAGGCACATCTAATCTCTTCCACATCTCTCCTGACCTTGATCTATCACAGGGCTTCCTGGGGACACCTGGGATTGTGAATTTTGCATAGAGGAAGCCTTTGAGCTGGAGGTGCTCAGGCACAGTGTCAGAGCTGTGAAGTTGCCCGCTGCAGGATGGCTTCCTCTACAGTTGGTTGGGGAATGGGACTTGAAATGGGTCCTTTGCTGCCAGCACTTCCTGAGTGCTGGCAATTCTTGGAAGGGGAGAAGATGGCCCTGTCAATTCACTGCTGGATCAGTCTCCTGGATCCAGGGGGTTTGTGGTGAGCTCAGCCCACGCCTCTGCTGGGACCAGGCCGGGGGTCAGGCTTTGCTCCTGGTCCTGGCATCAGGTCACAATCAGTGGTTCCCTTTCCTCCATGGGCAGCACAGTCTCCTGGCAGTTTTTCAGCATCGAGCTTCCAAACATCTGCCCCAATTCCTGTTCTTGCCGCGGGGTGTTGGTGGCCAAGGGAACATCTCCGATTCCTTCCAGCCTGTAAGGAATTAATGTCAGTGCTCTGCCATTCCCACAGTTCACAGCAGCCTTGGACAACTTCTGACCACCTCCAACATCAGGAATTCTGTCATAAGGACACAGGTTTCCGAAAAGTATTAACTTTTCTTAGTGATGCAGTATCTGGAGTCTAGAGGATTGCAGGCGTTTTTCCTTCTTCCTTTTAGTCTCAGGGTGCTCCAGGTTTGTGTAAAACAAACTTGTTTCCAGGTAGTTCTTGCCAGAACACATCGGGATTTGCCTGTTGGGGAAGTTGTTCAGGGTCCCTTGGCTGTTGTGATGATAAAGGTGCCTCTGGCTCCAGGTGAGCTCACGAGCTCCTGGAGAAAGACAAATCAAATACTAACATAGCAACTAACCATGGCTGAGCAAATCATTGAAATGTGGCTTTCTGAGGCTGCTGTGCTCAGAATTATGGGAGCTTTCTGTTTCTTTTATAGGGTCTGGAGCAAAGTGTTGGCTCTGGAAAAGCTTCCAGCTTTTTCTGTGGAGTTTTTCAGACACCACATGGAGAGGTGCCAGGGCATCCCACAGCCCTTCCCAGGCGGTGGAGCAGCCTTTGGCGTGCCCGTTTTCCCTCCTGTGAGCAGTGTGGAGTGTAGATGACCCCTGGTCAGTAGATGACAAATTAACCTTTTCACTGCCTACCTGAATAACCCGTTGCCAGCCCTTCCTGCAGGTGTGAAAGCCTTACTGCCACTCCTAAGAGATGCAAATGAGAGTGGGCGGGGCGGGCTGTGGGGCCACAGAGGGTCTCTCTGGTCCCTCCGTTCTGGAGGTTTCTGGTGCTGCTGTGGGGTTTGCAGGAGTATTTTACTAACAGGATGCTCCTGGCTGTGCCGTGTCCCGCTGTCGCAGGGAGCAGCCAAGTGGGTTTTCTGTGTGACTTGGCAGGAAAATACACATCCATTTTATTGAACCAAAGGGAAGAAAAGGGGGGAAAAGTGCTGGCTTCTAGTAATAAAGGGCTTTGGAACATCTCAGCTGGATATTTTTCTTCACGAGCAAGAAGGCCAAATGTTATCTTGACATTTAATCTTTAATAATAAAAAAAGGCTCTTTGTTTGCCAGCGAAGTCCAAAATCTGTTTACTCTCTCATGCCTTATTTCTTTTAACTTGCTAGCTTAGATGTCCTACTTACCCTCCCCTGCCACCAGTTCAGAGCTGTGGTGAATCATTTATTGTCCAGAACTGACTTCTCTGTCACCACAGAGCCACCAGCTGCCGGGTTTACTTCTCTTGACCAGATGGTTCATTTGAGGACTGGGGAGCCCTTGGGTGGGCGAGGCAGGGGAAGGGGCCAGGGCAGGAGAGGTCCAGGCTGTGCCCACCACAGCCCTTGGGTGAGAGCAGGGGCTGGCTCCAGCCTGGGCTCCAGGCCCAGGACACCCTGTGGTCACTCAACGCAAGTCCATGGGCAAAGGTCACTCCAGGCCACCGGACTCCATAATCCTGGTGTTTAATGAAGGCCGTGGGAGGTTGGCAGCCGGAGGAAAAGGCTGAGGTGGCCTTGGGGCAGCCCGGGAGGGTGGAGATGGAGGTGAGGGCGTCTGGGGCAGGCTGTGGTGTTGGGCCATCGTGGCGTGGTGCTGCCCATGGTGGGGACACTGTGGGGACACTGTGGGGACATGGTGGGTGTGGGCAGACCAGGCTCCCTGTGCCCCCCAGGGACCTTGCAGGGACCACCCAGGTGTAGCTCCAGCTTCCCGCAGCCATCTCCATCCAGCTCCTCCCAGTCTGCTGACTTTCCTTTCGCATTGAAACTTCTTCCTCATGAATTCTACATCCAAGAGCAGCCGTGAGAAATGCCAGAAGCCTGATCATCTAACATGCTTTAATATCTAAATTTCTTCTTCAGTATCATTCTTATTTACATTGTTTTTCTTTCTCAAAAAAAAAAAAATTAAGGGAGGAAAAAAATTAAATTTTCTTTTACTTCCACATTAGGAGGTGAGTTGTCATCCACCCTCTGGAATTCTTTTTTGCTTTTGATCTTTATTTATTTGTTTAATTTTGGTTGATGTCCCAAGCATGGTTTTGGAGACGAAGGTAGGTCTTCGCTCTCCAAATCAAAAGGAAAAAAAAAACCTAAATAAAACAAAACTCTCCTTGGTCATATTTAAAAGAGAAAAATCCAAACTGTTCCATTCCATATCATTTAAAGAAAAAAAAAATAATCAACTATTGAGCTATTTCTACAGCTTACTGATCTAAAAGGGCGGGTTTTTTCCAAAAGTATCGAATGGATCCAAAAAATGATTTTCCTAGACGTGATTCAAGTTACTTGCTGTCAACATTTTAATATCAATATTACCACAATGTGTAGTCTCAAACTAGTTCCTTTGTAGTTTGCATGGGATGTGAATGCTGTCTCGGCGTGCCCAGACCTAGAGAACTTGTTACTACTGCATGAGCATCAAGTCAGATGTTGAAAAATACCTATTATATTTTGTGATAATTTGGTGAAAATGAGCACCTCCAGTCTCTGGTTGCAGTAGTGTGTTGAATGATTGTTCTTTTTTTTTTCTTTTTTTTTTTCTTTATTTATATATATCCATATATATATTTTTGGAGCTCTAAGCTTCGTAGTAGTCCGGGCTGACTCTTCTCCAGTACTTGCTCTCCTCTCGCATGGCCTTGGTTAAGTGTTAGAATTTGGGCCTAGGCTGTTTATTCTGGTGTTTGGCTTTTGTAATACCGGTGCATGCCCGGCGTCTGGCCTCATACCCAGCTTTATTCTCTGCACACCAGTCTTGAATAGCTACAGTGCTCAACCGAATTTTGGCGCACCCGCTTCCCCGGCAGGCTCCAACCCAGCGCGGCCCGGAGGCTTCCCCGGGGCCAACAGCCCCGGGCCCGTCGCGGATCTCTACGGCACGGCCAGCCAGGACTCCGGCGTGGGTAACTACATAAGCGCCGCCAGCCCGCAGCCGGGCTCCGGCTTCGGACACGGCATCGCCGTAAGTACCCCGGGAGGGCCGGGGGCTCCGTGCGGGGGGCGGCGGGAGGGGGTCTGGGGGGGTTTGGGGTTTGGGGTGGTGGTGGTCCCGCGGCGAGCGCGGCCTCTCGCTGCCGGAACCTGCGAGCCCCACGCCTGACACGCTGCTCCGTGGAGTAATCAGTAATTATCAGGATATTCCAGCTGGAATCCTTAAGGTTGGAAAAAACCTCCTGAATCCAACAGTCCAACCTTTGAGCAGTCACCACCCTGTGAACCAGACCGTGTCTAAATTGCCACGTTTCCAGGGATGGGGACTCCACCACCCCCCGTTCCAGTGATCAATCAATCTTACACCAAAGAGATTTTTTTCCTAATACCCAACCTGAACATCTCTTGGTGCAAACACTCCTTTGGAGCCGTCTGCAGCCAGGCATGGCTTGTGTCAAAGGGCAATATTTAATAAATATGGGATTTAAGTCCCTGCTTGTCCATATGGGCTTTTATATCAGCCTGACTACCTGTCCTGGCCGATTCACCCTTTGGCAGTCAGACCAACAGTCCCTGCTCCCACTAAACCAGCAAAATCAGCTCATTAATTTGGCTGGTGGGACTCCCAGCAGGGGGACAGGACATCTCCTGCTCCCCTTCACCTGTTTGCTGACCTTTGGGGTCACTGGCAGCCCCTGAGAGGTGCAGGTTCTGAGCGAGGGGCCGCGCTGGCTGTGGGGTCAGCGGGAGGTGCCTCCCAACAGTGGGTCTGCCATGGCACTAATGAGGGCACAGATTGGCTTAACAAGGCTGCACGTGGCTGTGTCACCTGTGTGTGAGCATGAATGGGGCTGGCCTCCACCCCGCTGGCACCCCCAGCACGGACTGACACGGGGGCTCCTGCCCTTTTCGGGGTACAGGAGTTGGGGTTTATCTCCTGGGTCATGGGGAAGTGCAAAGGCTTCCCCGAAGGTCCCTCCGACCAGGAGGAGAACTTCACTCCCTGATGGAATTGGATGGGGGGAGCGGGAGTGTAGTGCAGACAAAGTTTCCGAAATCCTTATTTTTATTGCCAAAAAGACAAATAAATCTTCTGCCTCGCTTTGTGCCCGTGTGCTCGATTCCCATCCCAGGCCTGCCCCTCCCGTGGTCACACCATGGACTTGACAATCCCTGTGGATCAATTCTAGCACAAACGTGGAATATTACTGCTCTGCGAGGAGCTCCATCAGTTCAGACTGCCACCTCTCACCACTTACAACACCTCTTATTTCCATTTTTCACCTAAAACCCTGTTTGTGCTTGAAAACGTGGGCACTTTGGTCTCAGCAACATCCTGATTTTTCAAGTGATAGGACACCAGGTCCAAGCCTGGGTATCCAGATTTGTCTGCACTAACACTTCCCAAAGAACTATTTTATCATTGACTTGCAGATTGGCAGCCTCTTAATTCCCCCAATAACTGCAAAGAATCCCATAGCTTTTATTACATATTATATTATATTATTTAACACTCTCCATTTACTAACCCTGGTTTAAAAATGAAAAAAGGGAGAACCCTAAAGCTTATTTTTTGCACCTGGGGGAATGAGAAGATGATGGTCTTGGAAAGGTGACCATAGGGTTGAGCACACCTGGTGACCAGAACAGCTCTGGAAATCCCTATTCATGCTGGCAACACAGTCTTTCAAGTCCTTTGATAATTTCTTGGCAAAATTAATAATCAGCTGTTCTCATGTGTAGAGACTGATGAACTTAACAATTGTACAATTTTAGGGACCTTTGATTGCAACGGCTTTTACAAATGGATACCATTGAAACGTTACACATGGTTGGTTGCCATCTCACTTGGAGGTATTACAGTATATCCCATTTGTACTTTGTGCTGAACTACCATCTCCCCTATATTTACTTTAAGTGAACAGTTTTTTTTATCTTCATTTCGTCTTTCCTTGGCCTTTAATCATTCCTTTCTGTGATTTGTGTTACTCGAATCAACCTCACGGGCTGGAAACTGGAAGACGGATCCAAAGCTAAACCCCCCCAAAAGTCACTTTTTCTTCTCCAGCATGCTTCGTGCAGTAGTTTGAAGAGGCAGAAACCCCAGAAAGCTGTGGGGAATCACCCCCAGTGCCAGCAGCCAGAATCCCAACGGGATCAGAGATCTGCTCCCCGTGCACTGGTGTAAAAATAGCTCAGCCCCACTGCTTTATTACTGAGAAACCATCATTCTTAATTAAGTGCTGTACCAAATATTACAGCTAAAAGATAACATTGTAACTTGTAACCATAGAGCAATTATCAAGATTAAAAAAAAATTAAACCTGAGCAAATTAAATTAAAGGCATTACCTGAGCACCACAGCCCTGGATCGCTGCCAGTTTCCTACCCTTTGAACTAAGCTCCAGTTAATTAAATGTTTAATTTTTATTTTTTATTATTATTTGGCCTTTGGCATATTCATCTTTGCAAACAAATATTCTTAACACTCGGAATGGAATAGATTAGAAAATGCAATGAAAAGCAGAAGTTATCCCGATTAAATGGCATGGGTTGGCCTCCAGAGCTCCGGGCCCGGACGGGCAGGTGGAATGGATGTGACAGATTTTATTTCCCTGCCCCTTGCCCAGCACTACATGATCAATGTCACGTCATTTACTTCCAAAAATCGGTCTGGAAATTAGAATTAAAGTTAGTCAAGGGGCTGGGAACTGTGGAAAACGTTCGGACACTTCAAACTACATAAAAATAGATTTGTACCTAAACACTAGTGGATAAAGGGGGTTTCTGTTTACTCTCCATCTCCACACACACCCCCAAGATTACCTGAAATTGTTCTGTCGATTGATTTTGCTCCACCAAGGAGTGTTTTTTATGGGAAAAGAAAAAAAAAAAAAGTGCCATAAGCACTCTTGCTTAATCCCAGCTATTACTTGCACCTCGCGGTGTCTGTTGGCCGATCAATCTGTCAGGATCCCTCACGTTTCCTGGGCCGTCAGCCTTTGGAATAGTGAGGTGGTACCCGAGGCCAGCTGGAGCCCGAGCAGAACATCATCACTCAGGCTAATAACGCGCAGCGACGGCCCCGCCAGACTGATGGGCTGTAATCACTCCTCACTTAGCACAGCCCATCACTGCAGCCATCACTCGCTGGCCAGCGTCGAGGCTCAAACCATTAACGACTTAAAAACAAAGTGCTTTTAATGTTGCTCATTACTAATTAAAATGGATTTTGAGAGGAGGAAATGAGCCTTATTATTAATTCCTCAAGGAACGCCGAGTTTGAAACGCTGGCTGGCGTCCCCCGGGCAGGATTTGGCTGAGCTGCAGGTTCCCGGGGCAGGGATCAGTTCCCACATCCCTGCAGGATGCTGCTGGGACCTCACCCCGAGCACTTGGGGCTGTTTGGGGATGGGTTTTGGAGGTCATCCCAAAACGACCGGGGAGCATTGCCTGGCCAGCCCCGTGAGCGGCTGCCTGCAGAGCCAGCGCCCTGAATATTTATATCTCTTTTATACTTTATACATCTCAGCTTTGAGCACTGGCAGGGACGGAGCCTTGGAGGCTGAAGCTGCAGTAGCAAATAAATCCTGGCTGCCTCAGTGTGCCCAGGTAAAACTTGTCACCTTCCAGGTGCTTCAGAGAAGGCTCATTTTACCAAAGCTGTGTGAATTCAAGGTGCAACAGATGCCTGAGGAGCCGTTTTTGCCCTGGCCATACATCAACTCACATTTTACTGTTCCTAAACCAGCCCCAAACCAGGCTTAGCTGGGATGGAGCTGGAAATAAGAGCAGGGAATCCATGAGACCCCCTCTCCCATGGGGGCTGTCCTGGGAACACCTCAGCATTCCAGCCAGTCCCTCTGCATCCTCTCTCGGGGTGGATCAGGGCAGGCTGTGGCTGCAGAGTGTTTGCAAACACTTTGGGTTTTTTTGTTAAAAGTCCTGACTCACCTCAGTTAACTGTCCCTCCTCTCCCGTGTCCGTGTCCACCTTCTCCCCACGCAGAGTCTCTCTGGATGTCCGGGCAAGACAGGGCGAAGTTTCTGAAGGGGCCCACGGTTGGGTGATCTCATCAGACTTTGAGCACTACATCATCATCACCATCACCACCATCATCATCACCGCCAGCGCAAACCGGAGGTGGCACTCGAAGGANTGTTTAAAAAAAAAAAAAAAAAAATCTCTCTCATCATCTCATGAATCTGCTGTACTATAAAAACAACAGCTTTTAAAAGTATGTATATAAAACCCATTTCTTGTTCGTTTTATTTTCTCGATGGGTTCCCCCCACAGCCCTCTTTTTAAACCCCTCCGAACCCACACCTTTTCGTAGCCTTTTTGACATAGTCTCGTAGCCACGTAGTCGGAATTCTTTGTGTATGTAGCGAGAGCCTAACCACAGTGTAACTGTTATATTACGGAGTTTCTTTTTTTCGCTTTTTCTTTCCCTCCTCCTCCTCCTCCTCCCTTCTGTTTTCCGTAGTTGTCGTTGCTTGAAGGATGCTGAGATGGTGACAGGAGCCTCGGCCGCGGGGGGAGCGGCGGTGGGCGCGGCACGGGGGGGCTGGCAGNAAAAAAAAAGAAGAAAAAATAATAATAATAATAATAATAATAATAATAAAACGCTGTAAATACAATTCCATTAACTACATAGAAGCTATTAAGAAAGAGAAATACAAACCTATTTTTGTGACGGAGTCAGCCTAAGGCAGTTTCTCTATGAAAAAGGATGGAAAAAGACGAGGGAGTTGTAGCCTTTGGAGCGGCTGCCGGAGCTGGCCCGGGGGTTGTGCTGCTGTGGGACCCTCCCAGCTCAGACCAGCAGCTTGGCTCTCAGACGTGCACAGCTTACACAGGAACAGGCTAGTGGTATTTTTATTTTAATTTAAAACCTGCTTTTCCCAAAACTGATCAAGAAGCTACGATTTTTCCTACTTAATGCATTTACGGTTCAAAGCACACCTTTTGTTTTGGTTTTAGGTGGTGGTGTTTTTTTTGGTTCTGGTTTGGTTTTTTTTTTTAGTCATTGTTTTAAACTAGATCAACTTGCTGTCCAGTCATTTCAGCTGCTCTGGGCACCCCGTGTGGGCAGAGCAGTGTCCAGCTTGCATGGTTTCCTTTATTATCCATCACTTTCTGTGTTATCAAATTAGAAAGCAACTTTGGTTGGTTTTGATTTCTTTTTTTTTGTTTTTTTGGTTTTTTTTTGGGAATACCTCAGTGCTACAAGTTTCACCCTAGAAGCAACGGAAGATTTTAATTTATTGTAGTTGTAAACAGAATTTAAAAGAAATAAAGTATAAAACATCATTGCACTGTGACTGGTAGGGGAAAAACTGACAGTTTCCTATTTGCACATGTTTAATATTTGGCTGTTATATATATGGTCCTCTGTTGGGGGAGGAAACTTATGAAGGATATTTTTTAATTTAATTTTTTTAATATTGGTAAATAGGCCTGCAACAGCAAACTAGAAGTACAACATGGTAGGTGGCATTAAGAACATACTGTAGTGTGGATATATTTCTTCTTTTTTTAACGTAATATTGACAAGTTTTATTAATATTTTTTTAAATTGTTACGTTTATAAATTTGGTACTTTAGGTACAGCCAGTATAAGACACTGAATGCGACATTTGTTAAAAAGAGCTGCTGCACTCCTATTTTTGTAAATTTTACTAACAAGTAGACTAATGTAGACATTCAATAGACAAGGTAGAGCAAGGCATCTTTAACAAAACAAGGCACCATACTGCTAACCGAAAGGAGAAACCTTGTTTTTCTTGTTTTTAAAAAAAAAAAAAAATCATGCTTTTTATGTAATATTTTAGGTTTTTTTCTGATTTCAGAACAACCAGGTTTAAGCAAAATGCTGGACGCTTTTTAAATATTGAGACTTGATCAAGTAATAAAAGAAATAAAACCGAATTCTTTAAAAAATAAAAAGGTTTAAAAAAAAAAAAAAAATACTACGAACCAAATTCCCTGCGATTCAGTGCGCCGTCGGGGAATTTTTTATTGCTATTTTGTCAATGTTGATGATGTACTGTACTACCAGTTGGTTTTCCTCTCCATTCCCTGTCACCTCATAGAATATTCTTTGTTGATCATTGTTGTATGTTAATAGTGTATAAAATGGCTTATCTTGTAAGAGTGCTGTCCTGATGGTAGTGTAGTGAATTCTTCCCCCCCTCTTTCTCTCTTCCTCCTCTAGTACATATTGGTAGGTGTATCGTAATTAAGGTTAAAAATTTAGATGTAGTTATTCAGATTTAGGACCAGTAAGGATAGAACTTTCTCTTATTTAAGAAAAAAAAAA
>VZDJ01000038.1:5864733-5910590 GCA_008694505.1 Cyanoderma ruficeps | reverse complement strand
CCCCCCCCCCCTCCCCTCCCCCCCAGCAGTCCGACTGTGTTGTGTGGAGAGCTCGGTGTCCGAGCAGGGCCTGGTGGTCAGTGGGGTCACCCCAGACCCCCCCGGGCCCCCCCGGCCCGTCTGTCGCGTGGCTGTCGTAGGTAGAGCACCCCCGTCATCCTCTGTCGTACGAGCTCTGAACTCCCATCAGTACCAGGATGCAAGTGAGCATTTCAGGTGGTCATAAATGTACCTAAATAAACTATGGCACAGTGGCAGGCCTAGCCCTTCCTTTTATACTTTAGTATGAACTGATGAGAACTTTGGTAGTGACTTTTTTTTTATATATATACATATATATATGTATCTATATATATCAAGCATCTTTCAGGTCTCTGTGTATGGCTTTCTGAAGCCCTGTTGTAAAATACTATGTGGATGGGGGTCTCTCACATCACAGATGTGGAAAGTATAATTTTATATTTGTATTTTCAAATAAATAAGTTTGTGAAAGGTTTCCATCCTCTACTGTGGTCCAGAAATCAATGTGTTTGTCTGACGAAAAAATACAATAAACTGTTTTGAACAGATCCGTGGAGTCCATTTCATTGGGGGGAAGGGAAATCCTTATTCCTGCGGGGTGAGATCAGCCCCATCACCCCAAAACTCATCACCTGGTCGCCCGTCCTGCTCCCACGGGATGGGCAGCACGTCCTGTCCCTCTGCCCAGTGTCCCAAGGCTGGTCCCTCGTCCTGTGCCCTGCCAGGCACATCGTTGGCATCATCACTGTAATCCCGATTCCAGGAGGGGCAGTGGGTGTGCTCCCAATCCTGCTGGATAAATTCCCGCTCCCCCACAGCCTTTGCTGTGTATTTTCCTCACTGGAGCCACAGCTCGCTCTGCCTTCTCCCCCTCTCTCAGCTCAGATATTCCACCAGATATTCCATTTCCCTTCGGCGCTTGGCCTGGAGCAGAGCCAGCTTCCTCCCACCTCTCCTTTGAGGTTGTAAACACTCATTATTCCAGGATGACACAGGTTCCTTTCCTGGGGAGATCAGGCTGCGGGACTGGCCAGGGATGCAGGGGATGCTCCAGCCCCTGCAGAGCCCCCCACTGCCGCAGCCCCTCAGGGCACCCATCCCCTGGGGCCGGGGGCTCCGCCCGGTGAAGGTCAGCGCTCCGCGGGATGCAGGACGGGCTCGCTGCAAAGCAGTCAACACATCAAGCCCTTAATGGGATTGATGATTAGTGGAGCACCGAGGGGAAAATTAGATTAGAAAAACAAATGAAAATAATTTCGGAAGTCATGTTTGTTCGGGGTGGAAGGAGCTTCCACTGCGAGGGCTGCAGGAAACGATTTGACTGCAATCCAGAAGAAAAGGAGCGCGGGTCTGGAGTACATTAGTGTGGTGGGAGGCCGGGAATAGCAGCCACTTAACCCTGTCATTCAGCAAACATTAGTGAATTATGAGTGTATTATATGTGGGTGATGTGTTTTGTGCAAAGCCCGCGGGCCTGCTGTAGCAGCACTGAAATGGGAGTGGGGGTCGGTGTCAAAATGTAAATTTTTATACCGGCTCTGGAATAAAAATAAGATTTTGTGTTCGCCTCCCAGCTACTGAAATCAAATTGCAGCCGAAATCGGAGTTGTAAAATAAGCAAAAATTTCCCTTCCCTGTCAAATTAGTGCCCCGATAAAGAAAACAAGGGAGATAAATGTGATTTACTTCCTCTCCCTCCTGCCATAAACATTTATGGCCGGGCTGTAACGATGAGCTGCAGGAGGCAGCTGGGCCCATTGGGGTTGTGCAGTGTCACCCACCTGGGGGTCTTTGGGCACCGAGCCCCTGCTGTGGCACCCGTGGGGCAGGTGAGCTCCTGCCCCCCTGTGCCACACCCCATCCTGTGCCCCCAGTCCTGCAGCTCTGCCCTGCCCCAAGCCACAGGTGGCTGCCCCAAAATCTCGGAGTAAATCCCACGTTTATTAAGGTGCTTGGAGGACTCAGCACCCTCTGCTCTTGGGCAGAGCCGTGCATCCCCCACCACGCGTCCCGAGGCTGCAGTTCGGCAGCAGAAACCCAGCCAGCGTTTATTAATTATGAGCTTAAGCTCTCCCTTTCACGGCTATTTACAAGGGCCGCCTCATTGTTAACACAGAGCAATAAACCAGAGGGGTTTAAAGCTCATTTGTTCCACTGGGTACCAGTCCCTGTGGTGGGATGAGCCCGGCTGCCACCCACCCTGAGAGCGCTGAAACCCTGGTGGTGATGAAACCCACCCCAAAAAAAAAAAAACCACCCCGTCTTTACAGTTCTGCGTTCAATTATATCAGATACCACAAGAAATGAGCAATTCCAGCAGCTCCTCGTGGCGAGGGCTGCAGTTTTCAGCTGGTCACGAGGTGGTGGCAGCGCCTGGGTAAGGAGAGACACTTGTAATTCATTAGCGCTTCGCAAAGGGCAGCGGTACTTGACTCCGTTTGTGCATTAGGCAAAGGCTGATTCCTGCTATTTACCTCCACGGCAACGGCTGGAATTAGCACGGAGCAGCTCCCGCGGGCCGGGCTGGCTGCATCCGCCGCTCTGCAGGGCAAACAGAGCTTATCAGAGAGCCGTGGAATGGTCTGGGTTGGAAATAACCTCAGGAACCGTCCAGTTCCACCCCCTGCCACAGGCAGGGACACTTTCCACTATCCCAGATTGCTCCAAACCTCATCCAACCTGGCCCTGGGCACTTCAGCTTCTCTGGGCTCCCTGTGCCAGGGCCTCCCCAGCCTCACAGGGAAGGATTTCTTCCCCATATCCGATCTAAATCTTCCTTCCTTCAGCTTGAAGACATTCCCCTTGTCCTATCGCTGCACTTGTGAAACTGAAATCTGTCTCCAGAGAGAGTGGGAGAGCCCAGCCCTCCTGTGTCCCGAGGTGGCAGCAATCCCAGGTGCCCAGCCTGACCTTCCCAACATTAACAGCTCAACCCTGGGAGGGTCAGGGCTGCTGAAACTTGGGCACATTCCCACCCACCGCTGGATTTCTGGCAGCCCGGGGGCCAGCCGAGGTCCCGGGGACAGTGTCCGGCCCACAGCCCGCTGCTGTCACTAATGGCTGTGACACATTGAGTGCCACCCGCCCCGGGAGCGGCTGAGAGGAGCCCGCGCACCGCTCCCGCTCGCTAATAATTACTGATTAAAAACTAGTTAAAAAGGCAATGAAGACTGAAACGTGCATTAACCGGGTGACCCCGCCCGGCGACAGCCGCGGACAGACGGCAGCGGGGCCGGAATGACCGCTCGCCGTGTCCCCATCACTTGGTGACACCCAGCAGGGATCTGTCACCCCCCGCATCACAGAGCACGGGCTCTGCTGTGACATAAACATCGGCAAGAACAAAAAAGCAGGAGAAAGTCCCTGCTCTTGCCTTTTCTAAGCCCGCAATTTCGGCCGCCAATAAAACTGCTCGGGGCTTTACCTCTTCAAAGCAGCAGTTTGTTCCTGTCAGCCCCTTTCATCCAGACATCCAAAGTGCTTCCTTCCCTATCGGTCCTTTCACAGCCTTTTGACGGATGGGGAATTCCTCTTTTTTAACCTTGAAAAAGCGAGCCTGGCTGGGCTGCGAGCTCCAAACCCTCCTGGCTGGAGGTGGAGCCGAAGCCAGGTGCCATCCCTGTCCCTGTCCCGCTTTGCACCAGCCGCGGCTGAGTTACACAGCCTGAGCTGGGATGCTGAAGGGGGGTGACCCCCCGGTGGGGTGCAGCGCCCAGGGCCGGGCTCAGCATCACCTCCCGGGCCCGGAGCCGCCGGTACCGCCCCGCCGGCACCGCCGGGGCATCGCCGACCCGCACACGGCGGCCCGAAGGACACGCGGCCCGGCTGTCAATATTGATAGTCGTGACACTGTGTAAATGCAACCTCCCCGCTCCGCGCCGCGATGGCCACATCGATCCCGACACGCCGGGAGCGGCGGCGACAGCGGGGGGGACACGGGGGGTGGCGGCGGGGAGGACACGTGAAGGTCACAGGGAAGACACGGGAAAATCAGCGGGGAGGACACGGGGAGGTCACAGGGAAAACACGGGAAGGTCAGCGGGGAGGACACGGGGAGGTCACGGCGCATCCCGGCCCGGCACAGCCGAACCCTTTGCGGACCGCGGGCCCCGCACACCCTGCGCGCTGCGGTTCCATCCCGCACGGAACAAACGAGGCCCCGGTGCCACCCGGAGCGAGGGGGAGGCGGCGGCGGTGCCCCAGCCCGAGCCCCGGAGCCGCTCGAACAATGCTCTGCCATTAGCAATCAGAATATCCGCGCGGCCGCTCATAGAAAATCAAGAGGCAAAATAATTGAGTCAATAGCGCTGCCGAAGGATTGCTCCTTCAGCCCCATTCTTGTGCTAACAATCCTTCCAGCAGGGCTGAGGATTCAAAAGCTTGGAGAATCAAAAAGGAATTGATTTGATTCAGAGCTTCAGCCCGGGCTGTATTTAACACATCATTTTTTGCTTGCTCTACATAGAATAGAAACTGTTTGAAGGCAGAGGGGCTGAGGGAGAGAGACAAGGGAGCGGAAAGCACAGGAGCAGCGGAATATTCTGGATTTGCCGCTTTTCCAAGAGCGGTTGGACCCACGCTGTCTCCCCTGACGGACCCTGGGGACCCACAAAGAGACACCCCCGGGCTCCGAGTCCCCCGAGCCAACCCGGCCGGGCTGGAACGGGAGCCGAGCGAATGGAGGGAACTGCGGATCCTGCCCGTGTCCTCCCGCATCCATCCGGCCCCAGGGCAGCGCCTGCGGTGCGGGGAGGGCGCGGGAGGAGCTGCCGGGGCTGTTTCCCCTCGGGAGAAGGCTGAGAGTGCCCTTTAATCCCTCCCGGCCTTGGTACAGGCTCACCAATCCTCCTCTCCCGCTCCCGAGTGGCCACGAGCAGAAGGGCAGGACTGGCCGCCCTCAAAGGGTGGGATTCCCAAATTCCCGGCGGGAGCACAGACTCCCCGCAGCTCCCTGTGTGCCAGCACTCCCTTTCTGCCCCCCTCCAAACCACCCTTTCCAGGATCCTGCAGCATCCCGGGGAGCTCCTTGCTCCCTGAAAAACTTCCAGGGTAAAACCCCTTGCACTGGGGAAGTCTCTCTGTCAATCATCCGCTTTTTGGCAAGCACCCATTTTTTCACATTTTCATGAAACACCCATTTTCATGATATCTGTAATAAATTCTGGGAGCCCTTCTTGGCCTCCTTTTGGAAAGGGGCAGAAAGATCCTCACCCAGCCCCAGCATCCCGCCAGTGAAGACAAACTAGAAAACGCAGAATTTCCCCAGATTCCATTAAACAACGTGAGGGCAACGACCACTGGGAGAGGATCAGCAACAAGCACAACTGCACAGTCCCCTCCAAGGCTGCTCTGCAAACCACGTATTAAAACATCAGCAACGCTGAAGGCAAATCAGACCATCCAGACTCAAAGACTTGCAGAAAACTCTGAACTAACTGCAGAATAAAACCCAGCATCCTGAGCAGGGGAAGGAGCCAGTGCCAAGAACATTCCAGCAAAGCCATTCCTCTGCTCATTGTGAGGCACATGAAGTTCTTTTAAGCACTTTTGGGTCGTTATACCCCTCACAGAGCCCAGCTGGTGGCTGCTGACACAGCGGGGACCCCCAGACCCCCACCCAGGCAGCTGATCTGATGTGTTGATGAGCAAGTCATGTCGCTGTAATAAGGAGTGTTTATTTGAATAATAAGGTCAGGGAGTTAAGTAGTTGGTATTCCACTCGTAGGAAGCAGTTTGCACAGTGTCACTAATAATTAAAGGGGTTTTTTGACTAATCTAGTTGCTCTTCCTAAATATACTCCACTCTGTTCAAGAAACTCATCAAAGCAGCGAAGTGATCTTCGAGGTTATTAATCTCCTTTGCTCCACAGCTGGAGCAAATTTATTTGCTTGAATTAGCATGTAATAAACTTATAATAAAGCTGCCATATCCCTCGCTTTAGAGATATAGTTTGTGTAATGGGTAGTTAAATCTAGGTAATGTAGCCCTGGTCTTTGGGCTCAGAGAGAAGGGGGAAGGATAAACTCAGCAGAGCGCTGTGTTATCCCCAGCATGGGAGTTCAGTGGGATTTCTTCCAGGCCAGGAAAAGTCAAACTTTTTGGGGACCAGTGGGTGAGATATTAAGCAGAAATCCTTCCCTGTGAGGGTGGGCAGGCCCTGGCTCAGGTGCCCAGAGCAGCTGTGGCTGCCCCTGGATCCCTGGCAGTGCCCAAGGCCAGGCTGGACAGGGCTTTGGGGCACCCTGGGACAGTGGAAGGTGTCCCTGCCATGGCAGAGGGGTGGAAATGGATGATCTTTAAGGTTCCATCCAAGCCAAACCATTCCACGGTTCCGTGACTCTGCCATCAGCAGCCCTTTGCCATCCCCAGACAACCAGGAGCAGCTGAGACCTGTTTAACATCTCACAATACACCAGAGGGATCCCCACACACCCGTGGCTGCCTTCCCTGGCCACCAAAGGAGAATTAGCCTCAAACACCATCCTCCGGGCTGCCCAGGAGGGGTGAAACCCCAGCCCCAGTCTGTGCAGAGACCCAGGGGAGCAGCGCTGAATGCTCAGGCTGGCACCAGAGCTGCCAACACCAGCAGCACCCACGGGTTGGGAATATTTCAGATAGGGCTGAGCTTGGCTTTAGGGTGTCCGAGTGAGAGGAATAATTTGCTCCAGTTCACAAAGTTGAGCCTTTCCAGGCTGCAGTTTCCCAGGAACAATAAATCCTCTCCCTTTCCTTTCCCGCGGAGCGCTCCCAGCAGCACGGCCCCGTGGCTGGGAACGGGCGGATGGAGACTGATGTGGCAGAAAGCAAAGTTCAGCTGCACAGGGAGGACTGGCCCCCACCTCCTCCTCAGAGGTTATTATTCACAGAGCCTGGGTAGTAAATAATTTTTTCCCTCTCTCCGTTTCAGCTCTTTTCTGTTCCTGCTCTTGGCTGGAGCAGGGCCCGGGCATTAGCCAGAGGTGTCAGAGGTGTTAGACAAGGTATTAAGGAGGTGTCAATGGTGAAATAGCTGGGATTACAGTGAAGTCTAAATAAGGTGTAAAATAAAACCAAAGGTGATAAAGTCGTTGATAAGAAAAGCTGGAGAAAAATAGGAGTGCAATTATTTTTCATCCTGCTTGTTCACTCTCACAGTGCATTATCTATGGCTTTGCAAAGACTTAAGTGAGATTTTTTTTTTTTCTCCCCGTCTACGGTATTTTCTCCAGGCAGCACCACAGCTCCACGGCCGGGCAGGGGAACATCCAGCACCTCCACACAAACCCACACCTGCCCAGGAGACGCCCCTTCCTCCTCCTCCACCCTCGTCCAGGGGACGGAAGGGGAGGACAGCGGCGTTTCTCAGGCTGTGACCTTGGCTGGAGCCACTGGAAAGGAGCCCGGCCCTGCCCGGGCTGGGGACAGGCGGCTCTTGGAGAAGAGGAGGTGCTGGTGGTGTCCCTGCCGGGCTGTCAAAGCCAGCTGTCACCGGGCAGGGACTCACCTTCCCCGGCAAGAGCACATCAATCATCCCGACAGCCCCTAATCAGCCCGGCGGAGGATGGAGAGCTCCTGCTCCCCCTCCCCGACAAAACCGTGCAGGGGGAAGAAGAAAAAAAAAAAATAATGCAAGAAATTACTCCGGATGGCAAATCAACAAATTATCTCTGATTACTATCCGGGTCTCCCAGCCTCCTCTTCCTCGTGCTCATCAGCTCTGTCTGCTGAGCCGTCCTGCCCCTGCAGGGCTCATTCCTGCCAGAGCTCCCTGCAGCATCCCGGGGCTGCAGGTGGGAACCCCACGGGACCCCCCAGCAGCTGGAAGCTCAGGGGGCCACCCTGAAGGAGGGAGGTGCCTTTTCAGCGGCCAAAACTCTGGGAGGATGCAATGGCAGAGCTCTGCCTGGATCCCCTGGCTCTGGGCTCTGAAGCCAGTGGCCCTTCCTGCCTGGCACAAACCAAAATGAGGGGGTTTCTCCAGGAAAAAAAAATAAAAATACAGGGAAATAATGCTGGTGAGGGAAAAAAAAAAAGTTATTTAAAAGCACATTCATCTGCAATTCTCCCAGTGCCGTGAAGGGTTATTAACTGATTGGATTTCATCACATCCCACTCTGCTGCTGCACAGGCTGATTGTCCCGTATTTGCATTTCCCTTGGACAAGCAGCAATCCTGGCCCCCACGGTGGGCACAAGGCCATGCCCCCTGGGATGGCAGCAGGAGCTCAGCCCCATCCCATCAGGGTTAAACCACCAGGAACTGCTCTCTCAGCATCCCTGGGGCCCGTGGAGCCTTTTCCCCCTCGCTCAGAGCCAGGAGCTGGGAAGCAGCCCCATTTCAGGTGTGAACTTCCCAGAGTTAATTTGTTTTGGTTCTTTCGAACGGGCACAGAGCTGCCGGGCAGGCTGACATCACCCGTGAAGGCATTTAAAGAAATGGATGAGCACCAGCAGCAGATGGATGTGCTGGCCAAGAACAGCCCGGGCGAGCTCAGGTACACGAGCGTGCTGTACCTTCCCTGCTCATCATCCTCATTAATAATGTCTTTGCTCCAAACCCATTTCCATCACCCAGGCTTTGCACATCCGGGCACAGCTCAGCTGCTGCCTCAACCTTCTCACAGAACCAACAGCACCATAAGGGAGATTAAAACCCATCAGAGACAAAGGGGCTGTGCTCGGGCAGAGTGCTGGGGGGTGCTGAAGGGGGTGTCAGTGCCAAGATCCCAGGCAGGGGGACAGGCTGGGTCCCGGCTGGCTGTGCCAGGGTGGCACCAGAGGCCCCACGGGCACCTGGGCAGCTCCCAGAGCAGCTCATTAGAGCTGTGACAGTCAATAACCTGGGGTGGGTTCCTGCTCCCATGGGAGCATCCCAAACCCGAACCCTGGTGCTCCAACCCCAGCCCCAACAGCTCCTGCTCCAGTCCCAGCCCCGGGGGAGACAAGATCACACATGGACCACAGCAAAGCACCAAACAAACCCCCAAAGAGCTGCAGGATCCCAGCCAGGATGGCCTGGACACATCACAAGTCTCCCTTCCCAAAAACAATTCATCTCCTGGACCACAGCAAAGCAGCAAACCCCAAAAGGGCTGCACCCCATCACCAGCAGCTGCCTGAGCCCACCAGCCCAGCCCGGCCCCGAGGGAGCAGCCAGGGTGATTAATATTGAGCATCAACAAACAAAACAATTGAAAAGTCAACAGTTTAGGGGAAGAGGGGCTGCCACAGCCCCGCGGTCCCGAGGATTATTTTAAATGTGCAAAATGCCATCTCTCCAAATAATCAAACTCCACTGCTGCGACTCGGAAATTGCCACCCACGGCTAAAGCTCCAATTTTAAACGCATCCTCAAGTCAATCTTTGTAAATTCCACATTAAATATTGATCAGCCCCAGAGAGGGCTGGTGCTGCGTGTTTAGCATAGATGTGCCAAATTCAAACAGCGCTGCCTGGGAAGGGGAGTCTGCCCGGATCCCAGCCCAGGATCTGCACCGGGAGCCAGGGACATCCCCAGGGGGAGGGAGGGATCAGCTTGGAGCTGCCCCATCCCACCGGGGAGCACATCCCAGGGAACCTGCCTGGGTGAGCAGCACATGGAAACACACAGAGGACAAGGAAGCGTCCCCACTGAGGCCCCTAAAGCACCCAAAGGAATATTTAAAGATGACACAGGAAGGAAGGAGACAAGTGGTGCTTCCCTCCTAAAGACACCAGCTCCAGCCACATTCCGTGGGAGCAGTGAGTGCATGCCCAAGAAATTCAAGTTACAGCATCAGAGCTGGTCTGGTTCCCAAATTCACACCGTCACTGGAGGGCTCCAAGGGGGAGGTCTGAACCACCAACATTCCCACAGATCCCATGAGGAAGGGGTTGGAGGAAGACACGATTGTTGGGAAATGATCCCTTCTATTTCCAAATCCTCAAACATTGTGCATGTGTGTGTATATATATATATATATGCCTGGAGTATTATGAAATCATACTTGAGACCCAGATTCCAACTCCATTTCTCAACCACTCATACGAAATTTTCATTACAGATTGCTGCCCTGCAGTGGAACCAGAGGGCAACTTTATTAGAGGCTGCCTGGCAGCAGGAGAACGAGCCAGTCAACAGCTCCAGATATTCCTCTGCAAGATATGGCAGAGTGCTGGAAATGGAACAGATTATATAAAAAAAAAAAGTAATTCAGAGCAATTTCTAGTAAAGAGTCAAAGAACCATATAATTCAACATTTATATAGACAAGGCTTCAAGGGAACTCTTAAAAAAAAAAAAAAAAAAGAGGACAGGTAACTGTAAAAAAACTCTGGTTTGATTTTTCCTCTTTTTTAATTTTTCTTTTTTAACCTGCCCTGTGGGTTTGTGCCACCCTTGGCTCTGGCAGCACCTGCAGGGACAATTCCAGCTCCCAGTGCCTGCCTGGCTGCTGCTGCCTGCCCTGCTCCTCCTCACCGCAGCCAAGGGCAGTTCCTGCTTTTCCTAACAAATCCACCAGCCCAGCATTGTCCCGGTGTACACGCCAGGGATGATCTTCCCCAAAAGTGCCCACATGCGCATTTTCCCCTTCCTCCTCCCCCTGCCTGGCTCACTTTTGGTGCTATAAAAAGAGCGGAGGAGAAGACAATCCCTTTTCCCCGTGATTAATTAGGGCGGGAGCGGGCCCGGGGCGCCGGGACCTGCGGCATTTCCAAGGTGCTGCAGCTGCAGCCGCCCCGTGACTCTCCCCCGCCGTCGTTTGTCATCTCCTGACACTGATAAAGAGCCGCTCCAGCGCCGTGTCTTTGCGAGGGAACATATCCATATCAAAGCTGCTTGGATCATCCTTTTGCAAAACTATCTGCTGCATTTTCTGGCCTAGTTTCCTTCCTCATCTCCAGCTCCTGCTCTTTCCCCTCCGTGAGCCCCGGCAGCAGCAGCAGCACCGCCCCAGCCTGCCCCGGCTCCCGAGGCTGAAGGATCTCGGGGAGGAAAGGAGCCACTCTGCTCCCACATCGTCCAGCCTGGGATCTCTGCAAGGCCAGACTGCCTTGGGGCATCAGCCAAAAACATTCCTGCAGCCCAGGATGCCCGTGGTGGGATGGGATGGGAAGGTTTCAGCCTCCCTCTCAGGCAGCACTTGGCACAGAGCTCCGGGGATGTGGGGATGGAGGTGCTCCAAGCCTGTACCTGGAGCTACAGCTGCCTGGGGGAGCTGAAAACAGCACCCAACCCTCAGTACCGCCTCAGGCCACAGCGTGAGGAGCGGAAAAGCGAACACTCACCTCCCCCGAGGTGCTTCACAGCCACAGGAGCAACTCTGTGCAGCCAGAGCAGGAGCAGTGCACTGAGAGCCACTGAGCAAACCATCCCCTGGCTTTCCAACAGAGCAAATCCCACCTGGACACCCGGGAAACCAACAAGGAATGACAAGGAATTGCTGCCTTGTGTTTTTTTTTTTAATCCAGAGATGCTTTTCTCTCTATGATGGCACTTCAAGAGGAGCTTAATGAACAGCACCTTGTCGGTTCCGAGAGGCACAGGCAGACCAGATAACACCACGGATTCATTAACATCCCGTCTGCAGCCCCCGGACTCCCCAGCCATATGGCCAGCACCGTGTGCCTCCAAAATCTGGGACATCTACAAAGGCTTCATCACCAGCAGCCATCACGCCGGGGCAGCCCGTGGTTACACGGAGATGGGGAACGTCTCATTCCGGGATCTGCTGGGTGTGAAGGAACACGGCTGGACGGGGGACAAGGTGACTTTGTGGGACGTCAGCGTCCCCCCTGCTGCAGGCAGGATCTGAATCAGGATCACCCTGAGCAAAACACACCTCCAGAGAGGATGCACACCCCCAGCAGGGACATGCTGCCTGCCCAGGTGGGAGCCACAGCATCTGCTTTTATCTCCCACCAGATAAATTCCCCATGTGAGTGACCAGAGCTCCCAGGGACATCAGCCAGCTCCGAGCTGAGCCCTCAGCCAGCCATGGAAAACAGAGGGCTCCTCCCCAGCCCCACCAGCAGCAACATCTGGGCATGGCATTAGGTGGCCATAAATAGATGTTGGGTGACCCAAAATAGACATGGAGAGACCACACGCAGCCTCTGAGAGCAGCAATCCGCACAGGAGGCTCCCGGCTCTCACCAAGGCACAAGGGGGGAAGGAGCCCCCAAAAACACGTGCAGGGAACAGCAGCACCCCAAGGTGCCAACAGCCCCTGGGGGATTTTGGGGGCCTTGCTGGAGCAGCAGGGAATTGGCTGTGGTGCATTTGGACCAGCCCAAGGAGCTGCTGGCCCAGGGATGTGTCCTGGGAGACCCCAGGTGGCATCTCCCACCCCTGCTGAGACCTCCTCCTCCTCTTCCAGCACCATCGGGAGCTGCCCCCGGGCTCCCAGCACCTCACCTGTGTTTTCTAACAAGCCAAAAACTCCTTCCTGACCCCCAGCTCTGCCTGCAACACTGTGGGACCCAGCGGGAGGGTCTGTGCTCCCTCTGCATTCACCAGCCCGTGTCAGCAGTTTGTTAGGCAGCCCCGTGGGCTCTTTAGTTTAAAAATAAAAAATAGAAAAGAGGCGTTTTCAAAGCTTTAATGGCTTTGAAAACAACACGGAGAGTTCTCTTTACTGCAGGAGAGGTTAATGATCTCCCTCTGCTACAGAACCAAACTGGACATCATAATAAATAACCATAATAAGATATAAAGTATCACCCGGAGCCGTTCAATGCAGAGAGCGGGTGGGAGCTGGGATGCATTTCCATTATTCACAGTAACTGCCAGGTGGGAAACGCTCAGAGTGAAGGCAGTCAATTAAAAAATGAAAAGCATTACTTAGAGAGGGGCTGCATCTTACCCTGCCCGCCACGGCCTGTGCTCTGGCTCCTGCTGGGGCTGCAGCCCTGGGGAGGTCCCTGCAGCCCAGGCCAGCAGGGTGACACCGTGTCACGGTGCCACCACAGCCCACGGCGGCCCCGAGAGCCAAGGGACACTCACAGCGACCGCCAGCAGGGGTGGCAGACACAGAACCAGGGAATGGGGTGGGCTGGGAGGGACAATAAAGCTCATCTTGCTCCAACAGCCCCAACAGGGACAGGGACACCTCTCACTGAACAAGCCCCGTCCCTGTCTGGGTTCAGAAAACCCAGGAACTCCCGGGTCACCCCACAGCTGCTCTGCCCCATCCCTGGCTGGGTTCAGAGCCCAGGAACTCCCTGCTCACCCCACAGCTGCTCTGCCCCATCCCTGGCTGGGTTCAGAGCCCAGGAACTCCCTGCTCACTCCACAGCTGCTCTGCCCCATCCCGGGAGAAATGTGAACACGTTCTGCTTTTCCCAGAGCCTGCCGTGACTCCACGAGCCCCGGGACAGCCGGGAGGACCCTGACAGCAAAAACTCCATCAGAAACACCAGCAGGGCAGTGACACGACCTTACAAACCCCGGGACAAGCCGGGGTGACAGCCGGCGGCCCCTGCCCGATCCATCACGGCACCGGGAGGAGCCCCCGGAGCCGAGGCGGGCAGGGGAGGGGTGGGAGTGGGTCTCGCAGGGCATTAATCACCTTTCCCGAGGCTCTGCAGCCCGGACAGACCTATTAATCAGCGGAGTATCAGCCCTCCAGGCCCCTTTGTGTGGGTCCCTTCCCATCACGGCCAGATAAGATTATCAGTGACGAGCAAGACACCCATTGAGGAACACCTGACTGGAAGAATGGGATTTTATTTTACTTTTTTATTTATCCCCCTGTCTCAAAGATGAGCTGTTTCTTGTCTTGTCAAACCACATCCTTTTCTTGAAAGAACCAGCTTTAAGAATCCAATTTGTCAAGCTGGACAATCATTTGAGGATCCATAAAAAGCCTCGGTGACTTTATCAAAAAAAATAAATCAGAAGGTTTTAAATGGTAACTGAAAGGGATTTGAAAATAGGTTGAGTGGCCTACATCAATTAATCTTCAGAGAGCTGAGGCTTTGTGAAGCCAGAGTGGCAGAGAAGTGTCAAAAACTAGTTACTGGGCTTGAGGAGATGGAAGTTATCGATATTTCTCCTCTCCTTTCTCCCTTTTCCTCTTTCTCTGACTCCTCAGAGCACAGTGAGGCAACATCCCCCTGCCCCGGGGCTCTGCAGAGCTGAGCAGGGCTGGGTGGTCCAGCCAAGAAGGGGCAGGTGGCCAGGGCCACCCTTCCCTGGTGACATTTTCCCACCAATTGCTCCCGAGGTCAGCCAAGGAGGGCCAGACCTGCCCTGCCACCATGGCTGTGAGTCTGTCCCTGTCACCGGGCTCTGGACAGCCCCTGGCACACAGGGACAGCCCCTGGCAGAGCCACCAGGCACTGCTGGCACCCACAGGTGGCTCAGGAGTCCCGGGGCAGACAATCCTGTGTTTTGCAATCTGCTGCTGAATGATTTCTAGCCCAGGGCGAGGTCTGGGCAAGCTGAGGACCAAAAAAAAGCTGTTTTAATGAAATGAAATAGCTCAGAATGGGCTGGGAGCAGAAGGAGCTCTGGGATATCTTCCCCTGGGATGGGGAGGGGACAGAAACCACGGCGGCACCTGAGCGTCCCCAGCTCGGTCACCAGGCGGGCTCAGCTGCCCTAGGCAGGGAGGAGAGGAGGGCAGGAGCGGATAAACGCTCTGGGCTCAGCCCCGGGGCCGAGCAAAGCGCCGCGAACCCGACGGGAGCCCCGGGGGCCGGGAAATGAGGGATTCGGCCCATGGATCTCCTCACCCGCCCAACGAGGGGTGGGACAAAACAGAGCCCCAGGGACCAGCCCCGGGGGGACACCTGGGGACAGACCGGACAATTGGCCAGGCAAATGGAGAGCTCGGGAGGAATCCAAACGCTGAACAGGGAAGGGCCGAGCCCCGGGATGTGAGGGGCTCCAGATGGCCCCGCGCTTTAGCGCAATAAAAAATTTAATCTGACAGGCAAGTGTGGGGCTGGAGAATAATAATAAGACAAATAATTTCCTTAAAAAAACCCGAAAGGGATCTAACAGCTCAAAGATATCTTCATTTGCTGCAAAGAGCAGAGACCATCGGTTATTTACTGCAGTCGGGAGCACATTCACGAGCTCTCGAAAGGTATTTTGTTGCAGAAGCATAATATAAGGACACTTTCCCTCGCTTCCCAGCCAGGGGAAATAGATCTGACTTGGAACTTGGCCAGAAGGGCTGCAAGTTCGGGCTCTGAAGCGAAGGTGATAACTTTACCAATTAAATATGGATGTGATGTTTTTTCCCCCCTCTCTCCTTCCCTGGAATACTCTTGCACTGCCATTAGGTGATGATATAAAGACACGGGCCTCCTGGTGCAGCTTAATTGCTCCTATATAGAAAAATGATGAGCTCGATTGCGCTGCACAAGGGCTGCTGCGGCCACTTGCTGCCTTATTAATAGGTGATGGCGACGAGTGTTTAATTCTTCCGCCCAAGGAAAAACAGGGAGACAGCAAAGCCCTGCTCAGCAAATACCTCAGCACTCTCTAGACTGCTCCGCTGAACAGCGAGGGGCTGAGCAGAGAGTTTATATTTAATCACACACTTAAAGCGTTTTGCTGAGTTGATGCTCGGTGCAGGGGAGGCAGGATGCACTCCCAATTAAGTGATCTTTTATTCCCATATCCTCGTGTTTTTCCTTTTTATCGATGTACAGCGCAGACAATCCTGTGTTTTGCAGTCTGCTGCTGAATGATTTCTAGCCCGGGGTGAAGCCTGAGCAAGCCAAGGACCAAAAAAAAGCTGTTTTAATGAAGACGGACCTCAGAATGGGCTGGGAGCAGAAGGGGCTCTGGGATATCTTCCCCTGGGATGGGGAGGGGGCAGAAATCACCTTCAGCACACAAGGATGAGCAGGGACATCCGCTTAGGGGTGGGCAGGAGGGAGTTCCGCAGGGCAGAACATAAGGAAAGGTGACCAAAGAATGCTGCCTGATATCCAATATATTAACATTATTGTCATCATAGAATCCTGGAATAGTTGGGGCTCAAAGGACCTTAAAGCTCATCCAGTGCCACCCGTGCCATGGCAGGGACACCTCCCACTGTCCCAGCTGATCCCTGACCTTGGGCACTGCCAGGGACCCAGGGGCAGCCACAGCCCCAGGGCCTGCCCACCCTCACAGGGAGAATCCCTCCCCAATATCCATTTATTACTATTACTATCCAGCCTTTGGGAAAGCAGTATTTACTGCCGCAGCTTTTCAGTCTTCACCTCCCCAGCAGCCACTCAGTCCCTCCTAAAAATCCACATTCGCCTCTGCTTCCTAACACTCTCTCTCTAGGAAGTTTTTTTGAAGGACTGACTCTCGAAAAAGAAATCGGGGAGCCACCCTCTCGTCTGCATGAAAAGCAGGCCCTGCAGGGGATTTGCGTTTGCTCCCGCCGAGGCTCGGAAGGTTGGGTTTCATCCCACAGAACCCGCGGTGGGCGCGGGGGGAGCGGAGCAGGGGGGGAGAAGCCGCCGCTAAATTGATGGCAACAGAAAAAGCCGGAGCTACAAATGGCTCGAGAAAAGGCGTGATGAGATGTGACTGCCCTGGGTGCTGGGACTGGAGAGAGCAAAATGGGAAAAGACCACCTGGACGAAGAGAAAATGCTTCTGATTGCTCGTGGGGAAAAGGGAGTTAAAGATCATTGGAACGGACAAGGCAATCTGGCGGCGCCGGGATTGATTCCAGGGCGAGCAGGGCCGGGGGCTGCACCCCCGGGATGCCGGAGCGGAGCATCCTCGGCCGGGGGGGCCGGGGGGGCACAAGGAGCGGAGCATCCTCGGCCGGGGGGGCACAAGGCTCCTCCTGCCACGGCAGCGCTCCGGGCCGGGCAGCCCCAGCCCTGCCCTCCACAGACCCCGGCCCCAGGTCAGCGCCGGGGGAACGGGGCCCTCCCTGCCCCGCCCCAGGGAACCAGACCGATTTGGGGAGGAGCAGTTTAGGGGTCACCCAAAATTTTGGGTGGGACGGGTCCCCGCATCTCCCCCAGTCCGAGGACCTCGACCCCGAGCGATGCTCTGAGCACGCCGGGAGGATCCGTGCCCCGGGCTGTGCATTCGCACGGCCGGAGGTTTTCTAAAGGTTATGCAAAGGTTACCGCCCGATTAACGCGCCGGGGCAGCCCAGCTCTGTTTGCCTCATTTCCAAACCTGAAGGCCACCGGGCAGCTCCCCCCACACATCCCTACGATGATCCCTCAGTCCTGGAGCACATTCCAGCGCTGGGGTGACGGCGGAGATGAGGATAACAATAATGATGTATCCATTTCCTCTACCTTGGGCGTTTTTAAGCCGTCTCATCTCAGAAATGAGCCAATTCCAGCAGTTTTTTGCACGATAACCTGTTGGGCCCTCTCGGCCACGGGCAGATGGTGGGGTTGTACTCACACATCACCTCGTGGAGCACCAGGCAGGGCTGGGGCCCCACCGCTGCTCCGTTTCAAGGTCACAGAATCACTGAGCGGTTTGGGTTGAAAGGCACATTAAACATCATCGAGTTCCAGCCCTCTGGAACTACCTGGATTCCTCCCTGGAAGGGAGGAACGAGGGTCACAGACTGACCCAGCTCTCTCACTGATCCACCGGACACCCTCTGAAGCCCTGTGACTCCGGGGGGAGGCAGAGCCCCAGGAAGAGGATTTTGTTTGCTCTGGGTGCGGAGCAAACCTGCAGCAGGTTGTGGAGCCCAGCCCAGCTGCAGGACAGCCCTGAGCACAGCCCAGGCAGAGATGGGCCCTCGCAGAACAGGCATGAGACACGTTCCTTCCAATGTCCCTTCTCATGTCATTAATTATGTCCTGGGCTACTAACCACGAGCAAATTAGGATGATTTCCTTCCCAGCATCACCAGCCTGAGGTTTGCTATTCCCTTTCTCTCAGGCCTTCCATTAGCCTTTATAGATGATTTCCCTGTCAGGCTTCCCATGCTCACTCTCACAGCCTCCCCAGCATTCCAATCCACCCCAATCCACCCTCATTGCAACTCCAAGTGCTCCACTAATTCCTCTCCTCGCGTTGCAATTTCACGTTCCCAAATATTGGGTGTAATGGCAGCAGCGCTCCTGCCGCTGCCTCCAAATTAAATGAGCCAGGAGGAAAAAACATTCAGACACGTTTTCAACCGAGCCTTCGTGGTTTGAAGGACATTTTAAAGACAGGGAACATAACCTGGCTCCCGAGGACGCTCACGAGGATTTAATCACCAGAAATTGCAAACGGCGGTTGGAGCAGAGCAAAGAAAAGGGTCAGGAAGATGGGACTTGCTTTTCCAACCCTCCCACAGAGCAGGGCTGGTCACCTCGGCTATATTTTGGGGGTCTGGAGAAGATAAAGAGCTGTCAGCAGCAAAAGGTGAAGCTCAAGTGACCCTTTTAACCCAAGGAATTGCAAAATCAAGCCTATTTCTCAAAAGCTGCTGTTCTGGAGAGCCCCTCGACAAAGGCACAAGGAAAGCACCTGGAAAAGAGGCTGTGGCACTACAGAAACTGCCCCCGGGGCCCCCCTGAGCCCACCCGGCCCCACAGTGCCAGGGAGGAAAACAAACAGCAGCAGAAAGCAGAAAACTTTCAGTCTCTCTGCTGTTAATTATGATCTTACTTTGCACAGAGAAGCTGTCATTCAGGCGCCGGTAATGGATAGTTTCTATTTCAATTCTCCCTCCACCCTATTATCTTTTATAAAATTCAGCCAGGCCGGTGATGGATTGATAAGGGCCGGTCCCGGCGGGAGCTCGGGACGGCTCTCACGCACACCCAGCTCCTGTATCTTTTTAAATATTTCAGTTGTTTGAGATCTTTATTTCACATTTCGATTTCCTGTAGTACAGTAAATTTATCTTAGTCACCCAGTCAAGTTCTCTCCAAGTCCCTTATCTTCTCCTCTCTGTAGAGATGAAGGCCCCCGCACTATCAGCGCTGCCGATAAACCCAGCCCTGGCGAGACACAGACCTCGCTGAGCCCGGCCCAAAGGAGACCTTGGAAGCCCCGCGCTGGCCACCAGATGGAAGTTCAGCGCTCAAACCCCGCCGAGGCATCTCCAGGTCGGCTGGAAAAGCGGCCGGAGCTTCCTGCCAGACCCAAGGCACAGCGGGGCCAAGGGCAGCTGCTCCCCGCGAGAAAAAAATCCCAGCGGGGACCAGCCGGGATGTCCCCAGGGGAGGGGACCGCGCCAGCCAGAAGCCCTGCCGCGGTGCCAGGCCGGCAGGCAGAGGTCATCAACACAGGGATGTGTTTTCCCCCCGCTAAAGCACCGATTTTTAAACATCTCCACAGCGAGGAGCGGAGAGAGCAGCATTGTCCCGCCGGGGGAGGAGNGGAGAACCAGAGAACCGGGACACCTCTGCCCGGGAAAGGTGGAGAACCAGAGAACCGGGAAACCTGTGCCCGGGAAAGGTGGAGAACCAGAGAACCAGGAAACCTGCGCCCGGGAAAGGTGGGATTCGACCCCCAGACAATGATTTCTGTCACACGCCCGGGTGGATGCTCGGAAAGGCACAAAGGGGTGGCTGGGAGAGGCAGCACAGCTCTCCTGCCTCACTCCGAGCACAGACACTGCTTTGGGAGCCTCCCCGTCCCTCCTGCCAGCACCCAGGAGCTCCAGGACCAAGGGAATCCAGGGGATTCCACAAGTGGGTGTCATGGCAAGACACAGAGCTCGGGTCCACTCCTCTCCCCAGCTCTTGGGGCGATTCCCACCCCCAGGACCAAACCCAGCAGCAGGGCACCCAATAAATACATCTGCAGGAAGGTGATTTATCTGTAGGGGAAAGCCATGGAAATTCCCAAACCCTCTTAAAATATCCGTTTCCTGGCTCTAAACCATCAGTAAGTTGCCAGCTGGGGAATGCGTTTGTCTGCTCCCCTCTGTGTATTTTCTGCTTTTCATTATAATTTGCTAAATAATACATTACAGTGAGTTATTTGTCACACTCAGCCATCCCACAATGCCTCCTCCGTCCCGGGGAATTTCACCCATAAATCAGACACACAAATATCTGCTGGCATGGCCTGCAGGTTTAACCCTGCACCCTTCACCTGCCCCAGCAGCTCCCGGGCCCTGCTGAGAACCACCCCGGGATAAATGACAGCCAGCCCAGGGAAAAGGGGAGAGCTCCAGCCCTGGGAGTGACCAGCAGGGACACCTGAGGGCCCCCGAGCCTCCTCCTGGTGACCCTGAGCAAGGAGCTTGGCCAGCTCCAGGTTGTCACTGCTGGGAAATGAGACAAGGACAGTGCTCATCTCCAGCCCCGGCGGGAACGACGAGAGGGAAAATTTATGATTCTTCCTTTTCCAAGTCAATGTCCCCCTCCCTTTGAAACAAACTGGTTTGCTAATATGGATCAACTGAAGTTTACGCCATCCATCTTAAATCAACAGCGTCTGGCCCCACAGATTGGGAAATCAAGGCATGGAAGGGAAAAATAAAAGAAAAAAGGCAGAACTAGGAACAAAACCCTTTCTATGTGCTTTAACTACAAAATCATCTTTCCTCATTAGCAGCTAATCAGAACTACCAGAGGGGAAGAGATTACAGGCAGGGCGGAGAGGGGAGTAACTCACAGAAATACAGACATCAGAACAGATTTTCATTTATTTACTCATTCATCACAGTGAGTCACAAGCTTCGAGTTCATGAGTCTGCATTAGCCTTGCAGGATTTTGGGATGCAATCTCCAAAATCTCCAAAGTGAACAGGTCACAGGCACGTGCCATCTCAGGAAGGAGAAAATCAGCAGTTTGGGGTCGGTCTGATATTGCTTTGCCTGTTGGATTATAAGAAACCACTAATCTTCCCTCGCCAGCCTCCTAATCTCTCCAGGAGCCCAGGTGCCTTATCTGGAGCTGGCTCAGTGCGGAGCAGCCCGGGTTGCCTGGCGCTGGGATGGATTCCAGGGCTCTGGGAGCCAGGGAATGGCAGTCCGGGGTGCCCTGTGCTGTGCCAGGAGCCGGGCTGGGAGCAGGGTGGGGAAGGGCAGCACCAAAGCCAAACGTGGGGTGTTTGTCCCTTAACTGAGCAGCTCCAGGAGGAGCCAGGCTCTGTCTGAGTGCCAGGGCTGAGCCCCTGCAGCCCTTCTGCTCCTCCAAACGCCTCTGGGCACACTCAACCCACCCCTGTGTGTTTGGACACCAAAATTAACCACCAGCAGTTCAGGCGCTTTTTCCCCCCAAAATTATTTGCAAGAAGCCCAGAGTTTTATTTCCTGCAGGCAGGGAATGTCTCATTTCAAGATTCCCTTTCTCTCCTTAGTTCATCCCAGCTCTCCAGAAGAGAGGAGAGACTCCCAGAGCTGACCACCAACCTCAGGCCCTGCCCGGGGCTGTCCCCAAGGTCTCCAGAGGGGACAGTGGTGACAGCAGCCCCGGGATGTCCCAGCAGGGCTCCACCTGCACACAGCATTCCCTCCGGCATTCCCAGCCCTGCTCACAAGGCCCCGCTGGGAAACCAGGAACACATTTTTAAACAAGAGGAGGAAATGGTGTCTTTGTGTCAGGCAAGTGGAAGAAATCCAGGACCAAGAGACTGCAGAGCCTTTCCACTTCAGACAGCAGGTGCTCTCCAAGATGTGGTTATGGCAACAAAATAAATGATGGATAATTGCTTTTGTGACAACTTGCCAATTAAATTAGACTCAGCAGAATAACATAATGACAATTTGTTATGCTCTGGTGGGCACTAACACACCAATCATAATTAAATGCTATGACTGAAATAGAATGCTGCTGTACACAGGAATATATAACCCCAATTCCCTCCCAGTGAAACATTATAGGTTCAGACTTGATTTCAATTTCTGGAGGATAATAGCATTAGCGCACATCAGAATGAGCTTGCAATATGCAGAGAGGCAGCAGCACACGGGGACAGACAGAGCCAAGGGCAGCCGAGGCACCAGGCTCCTGCAGGGACCCCCCAGCAGGGCTGGTGCTCCAGGCTCCAAGCAGTGGGGGACATCCCAAAACTCCCAAAGCACGGCTGATTCCAGGGGAGAGTTCACATTCCTGCCTCGGGGCAGCAGCTGGGGGAGTGACCCCGGCCCGGGGGAGTGACCCCGGCCCGGGGGATGGGGCCACAGGGGCTCCTCGGGGTGGCACGTCCCTTCCTGCCAGCAAAGCCCTCGCAGGCAGACTGAGCTGTGGGACACCAGGCCGCCTGCCCTTCCTGGAACGATGGTCAAAAGGCTCATTAAACACACTGCTGTGCCCAGGAGTGAGCTCAGCCCACAGCCGGGATCCCTCAGGGGCTCAGCCCCGCCAGCTGACCTGGTCAAGCTGGCCGTGGCCGCCGTCCCTGGGCCAGAACTGACCAACGGGGGGGTCAGGGGCTGCCAGTCCTTCACATTTACTGGTGAAACAGCAGCAGCTGCTTCTGTCCCTGCTGAGCTCAGCCTGCTGCTCTCACCCTCCTGCTGCTCCCACCCTGCCCAGGGGTTTGTCCTGCATCCTACACATCCCAGGGCAGGAATTACTGTGCCATGGACATTGCTGGTGCTGCAGAAGCAAAACACTGCCAAGAGCACCAAAACAAACTCATTAAAAAGCCCCAATTTAGAACCAGGACCAGGCAGGTTGCAGAAGTGACACTGGCCAGGCTTTGCAAAGCAGGAGCCACCCCCCTCCAGCATGGAAACACAGGGCCAGCACCCTGCCCTGATTCCACATCCATCTTCCTAGCAAATACACAGTTCTGGAATATTCCAAAGCTCAAAACAGGGCAGGTTTAAGGACCAAATGCTTGTGTGCAGGCAGGCCTGGGCAGAGGCAAATCCCAGAGGATTCCACAGAGCAGCAATGCCAGCAATTTTATATCTTACTTGGAGCCGTGTTCCTTAAACATTAAACCCTTTATTATCTGCCTGGGTAAAGCTTGGCATTGGCAAGGCCAGATCACCTGTTTTTCCAGCAAAGCTGATGAATTATTTTGGCTGCTCCAGACATTAGTCCTGATCCTATTAAATCCTTAACTCCCCTGCCCTCAACACATACCAGCAGATAATCCACAGGCCAGGAACACGTGAGGGGGCTGAGCAGGGCTCTGCGAGCAGCTGCCCGAGGGTTAAAACGCCGCCTAAGCTCAGAGCCCGGCTCTGCAGCCCTGACCTGGGGGATGGAGGTGTTTGTTCCAGCAGGGCACCTCCTGCACGGGCACGGCTCGGGAAAACATCCAAGGAATGCTGCATCACCCCCGGGGGATTCCTCCGGTCACCCACCGCACCAATGTGCCTGCGCTCTGCTGGACGGCAGGCACCCCAAAACTTCCAGGTGAAGCCCACGTTTTTAGGAGCTGTCCTTGGAAAACCTTCAGCCCGTGCTGGTCTCCTCTGTGAGGCCGCAGGGATGAAGGTTCTGTGTAACCGGTACCGGGGCGTTTACCGTCCCCGAAAACAGCCCGGCGAGCGGCCCCGGGGAGGAAGGTCGGGAACGGAGCCCAGGAAAGGTCACACGGGCCGCGGGATGGCGAGGCAGCCACCGAGGCTCTGCCGGCTGCGGGGACATTCCCTGCCCGCAGGAGCCGTCCTTGGGACAGGGTCACAGCCTTGGGAATCCCGGGAGCACCCTTTGCCTTGCCCAGGGCAGGAATCCCCGCACGCCGGGGCTCTCCATCACCGCAACTCCCCCGGCTCCCACCCAGGGGAAGCCGCGACGCCTTTTCAAACATTTCCCGGAGAAAGCCCGGCCTCTCCCTCGGCCTGCGGGAGGAGCCCGGCGGGGCCCGGGAGGGGCCGCGGCCGCCGCTCGGTGCCGGGAGCGGAGCGCGGCTCCCACCTAGCGGGGAGCGCCGGAGGCCCGGGGGCTGCGGGGCCGGACCCCGCACACCCACCCCGCCCAGACCGCCTTCTGTTCCCCCGTCGGCGACAAACCGCCCCCCGGCTGCTGCCCCCAACTCCCTGAATTAAATCCCCTCAGTTACAGCAAGTTCCGACCATGAGCATCGCCCTCCCAGCCCGGCAAACGCGGTTCGAACTCACTGGTTTAACTGATTTTGTGTTAATTAAGCCAAATGTGAGGGTGGGTTCCCCCGTCACCCACCAGACACAACAAACCCACAGCAAACCCACGGCGCAGAGCGTTCCAAGCGCTTCCCCATCAACCACAGCCCGCGGGGGGCCGGCCCGGCCAGGCAGAGAATTCCCACATCCACACCACGGCAGGATTCCTGTTCTCCCTCCCCTCCACCGGAACAGACGGGCCCGCACACGTTTCCAGGCTCTCCCGTACACATTTCCAGGCTCTCCCGCACACGTTTCCAGGCTCTCCCGCACCTTTGGCCGCTTACCTGCCTCGGGACAACGCGGGGCACAGGGCACTGAAGCTCAAAGTGCTCGGGCAGGGGTCGGGCGGGGCGTGGATGTGCTCCACAGCCCCCCAGCGCCATGCTGCGCCACAAATCCAAGGATTTCTGCCCTTCCCAAACCGTGGTGGGGCTCCCTGGGCACGGGGCAATCAGCCCCTACCGCCCTCACCTGTGGGCACGGTAATTAACGACCGGCAGCTGATCACCATCAGCGGCCCAGCTGCGCTAATTAACGACCGGCAGCTGATCACCAACTGCCCGGCTGCGCTAATTAACGGCCGGCAGCTGATCACCATCAGCTCCCCAGCGGCTCCAGGGGAGGAAAAGCCCCGCAGCTGCGCCCCGGGAGAATCCAAGGGCGGAATCCTCTCTTAGGAAAGTTGGTCCAGCTGGGAGGGATCTGCCCCCAGAGCCACTCTCTGTGATTTCCTCCAACACAAAATCAAACTCCAACTTTCTCCTCACCTGCTCTGCACAGCGACTCGCTCAGGGCACACCCCACGGCCCTGGGAGGACTCAAATTCAATGTTTATTGCTCAATCTGGAAATGAACCAGTGCTAAAACAGAGGGATTTTGTAACAAAACCCCGCGCTCCTCTGGAGCTACAAGAGCAGGACTGGGAATAAAGTTTGACCTTCCAAGGATAACTGAGGAATTGTGCTGCAGGCCCAGCACTACCAGGAGGGAAGCAGGGCACAGAAACCAAACCATGGGCATTTTTACACCCTGCTCTTCAGTGCCTCTGAGCTTCCTGCACCACACGCAGCAGCAGGAGCACTAAACTGGGCAGGGAGGGAGAGATCAGACACAATTTACACCTGTTGGGGGAGGCGGTGGCAGTCTGGTCTTTTAAAGAATAATAAATGAAAGAAAACCACCAAAAAAAAATCACAAAGGAAAAGGAAAGAGACAAGCAAACTGTTTGTTTTTCACACAACCCAAGCCAAAATGTTTAATGAAAGATCAGCCAAGCCACTGGATTTGCAGGCAGGGGAAGAACTCCCTCCTAATCCAGGAAGATTAGTTGGTGTTTTTTTTCCGTTCCAGATTTCCAGTGAGTGTTTTCCTAAGCAGCATCACCTTTCTCTCACCAAACATCCCATTTCCACACCTCAAAGGTGACCAATTCCCTCAGGAGTCACCAAAAAACTGCAAAGCTCCCAATTATCTGGCACTGCCACACCCCACCCCGCTGTGAATTTAGGCAAATATGGAATGGGAAGAGCACATTCCACTACTTCCATAAACAGCTCCTTTCCTCAATCAGCTATAAAAAGATGACTCTTCAAACAGCTGCTGGAATACATCAAACGGGATCTGCCACTCCCCCAGCAGGAAACACCTTCACTCCTGCAGCCCAGACACCTGAACAGGCAGAACTCCCAGGTTTTAATGAAAATGTTTTAATTTAACAGTTTTACACTGAGCATTTTCCAACTGGATTTCAGAAAACAGTCGTGAACCCTAAAAAAAAAAATAAGGTTATCTGTGATTTTATCAGCATGGAGCTGGACAGAGAGAAACGTGTGACATGGACAAGCCTGGAGGGCAGCAGGGAAATGTTCCCTCAGGGAAATGTCCCACAGGAGGGCAGGTGACACAGCTCAGGGCAGTCAGGAGGGACTGGGACTGTCCTGCCGTGTCCCTGCCAGCTCTGGGGGCTGCTCCTGCCCGTCCTTCCTCTGGTCCTGCAGCTCCTCCAGCACGGAGTGCAGCTGCAGCTGCAAGGCAGCACCCCGGGATCCAGCCCCCTGCTGCTCCACCTGCAGGGAAAGGACAGGAAAACCCACATCAAACAGGTGGGAAAAGCCTCTGAAGGGCCACCGAGGAGAGCCACAGCCCCCCGTGTGCCCAAATTCCTGCTGAGATTGTTGTGGAGGCACAGCAGGGTGTCACCAGGGCAGGACATGCCTGGAGAGGCCGCTGACACCTCCAGCTAAGAAATGCAAAAACTCAAGACACAACAACAAATATATCAAAGTTCCAGATGCTTTAGACAGATACACCATGCATGTCTGAGTGATTATTCATTTTCATCAGCAGAAAAACAACTTCTCTGACCCACGAGTCCCTTAACCATGGCCAAGAGGAAAAGCTTCTCTGCACAGCAAAGACATTTTCAGCCCATCAGGAGCGTGACTGCTTTGCTGAGGGTTCATTTCAGACCAGCTCAGCATCAAGGGAGGGGAGTTCCCTCAATCCACCAGCCCGGCGCCTCTGTGAATATTCAATACTCACTTTATCCACTCCTCTCCTCTGCAAAACGATCCCACTGGCCAAAAGGGCTTTTCCTGTTTCTTCAAACAACTTCTCCTCTTCGATTTTCCCTTCTTCCTCCAGCTCATTGTATTTCTCCACAAACCTGGGTTGCAGAGTTGCATTTTCACCCTCACAAAGAGTGCTCTGGCTGACAGGAGGAAGGGGAGGAAGGGGCAGCCTCGGGAACATTCCTGGTTTAATTCTCACCTTACCTCTGGCAAGTGGATTTGAAGTTTAACTGGGTCAGGTTGAAAGGCCTGGGGCCGTTGCCATAAACTCTGTAAAACCTCCTGCTCGAGAAAGGGAAGAGTTCAGATTCTGCAGCTGAAGCAGGAGACAGACAACAGCAGGGCCAGTTAATGTGGGTGCAATAAATTCACACCATTATTCCTCCTTTTCACACCAGGCTTCAGGAACAGCTGGAGCGTCCCAGGCCAGGCTGGGAGCCCCGGGACAGGGGAAGGTGTCCCTGCCAGGGCAGGGGGGGCACCGGGGGGGATTGAGGGTCCCTTCCAACCCAAACCACTCCGGGATTCTGCAGATCCAGCTTTTCTAATTGCATTAATAAATTGGAGTTCATTTACCCAGCCACGGGGCCGAGCAGGCCTGGAGCTCCTTGCCGGGGGTCAGCCCAGGCTGGAGCTCCGCGCCGGGCAGGGATTTGCCGCTATGAAGGTTATAAACACGGGGAAGAACATCAACCCACCCCATTTATTCCAAAAAAACACAAATTAACAGGCAAAAGCTGGCGGCCGCTTTAGGAGTAGCCCGGGAGGGACAAATGCCGACCACGGCGGGGACACCGGGCGCCCCCCGAGTGTGGCCCGGGGCCGGCCGGACTCACGCCCGCACGGTGTCCTCCCGGTACCAGATGGGCCCGACGGGCTCCGGCGCCTTCCCGTAGCGCGGCCGCGCCACGCGGTACACGGGCTCCCGCAGCGGCGGGAACGCGGCGTACACGTCCAGCCACACCGGCTTCTCCAGCAGCCCGATGCGCACCAGGTTCCGCGCCCTGCGGGCGACAAGCGGCGGCGGGGGGCTCAGGGGGCCGCGCTCACCGGGAGAACCGGGAACCCCGTCCCCGGCTGAACCCCCGCCCCGCCGCACCGGTTGAACACGCTCCCGATCTTGTGCGTGCGGCTCCCGGCCACCGCGGTCATGGCGGCGCCGCCGGACCCGGCCCGGTGCTGCCCCACACGCGGAACCGGAAATGGAACCGGAGCGGAACCGGAACCGGCGCGGCCGCCAGCGCACGCAGCCGAGTGCCGAGCGGACGCGGGAGAAGATGGCCAGGCAGCACCAGCCGATGGCCGGGCGGCGCCGCAGCCGGATCGCCCCCATCAGTATCGCGATTGCCCCCGGCGCTGTCGCGACAGACGGCACCCGGCCCGGGTGTGCCCCGGCACCCTCAGCCCGGCCCGGGCAGCACCAGCAGTCCCGGGGCTCGTGGGAGCCCCGTCTCCTCTTGGCTGCTGGTGCCGTGTCACAGAATGGCGGGATCGTGGAACATCCCGGGCTGGACCCGCAGCGATGGAGTCCCGCTCGTGTCCCTGCACAGACACCCACAGTCCCGCCCTGAGAGCGCTGCCCAAACGCTCCCGGAGCCCCGGCAGCCTTGGGGCTCCTAGCCATAGAAACATTAAGGCTGGAAAAGACCTCCGGGTTCATCAAGTCCAGCAGCTTTGGGCGCTGGGTCTCGCCCGGTCGGAGAGTGGACAGTGGGCAGTGGGATCAGCACAAATGGACAGTGGGATCAGCTCCAGTGGGATCAGCACAAATGGACAGTGGGATCAGCAGCGGTGGGCAGTGGGATCAGCACAAACTTACAGTGGGATCAGCACAAATGGACAATGGGATCAGCAAAAATGGGCAGTGGGATTCACACTGGGAACAGTGGGATCAGCACAAAGGTACAGTGGGATCAGCTCCAGTGGGATCAGCACCAGTCGTGTCCGGGGCCGCCCCACGGCCGCATCCCGCCCTGGGCAGCCCCAGCAGACACAGCACGGCCACCACAGGACGCCGCTGTGTGTTTTTAACCTCGGTTTATAAAACGCGGCTGCTGCAGCCGGGCCCTGTGCAAACACCCCTCCTGCAGGCGGCCTTTCCCGGCCGGGAGCAGCGCCTGGTCACTAGGTGCAGCCCTTCGCTTGGGAATGAGCTGAGGGGAAGGAAAGCGCAGCTCTGCTCCCATCTCGCAGCCTGGCGAAGGAAGGGGGCAGTAAATTTCCACGGCAGGCTGGCAGCCGGCAGGGATCCCGGGGACATCTCCAGCCCCGGCCCCGGGCTGTTCTCAGCTGCTGCTTTCCTTAAAACGCCGGTCGAGAAGCAGAACCCCTGTCCCTGTGGAGGAGAGGAATTCCAAAGGGAGTTGCTGGAGCTGCTCCAAGGCCTGGGCTCTGCGCTTCCCGCGGCACCAAGGCAGCAGCCAGGCTTTCTCCGGCGTTTCCATGCTTTTGACATTTAAGGCAAGAATGCCTTGGCTTTTTCCGGGCTTTTCTTTCGCAGGGAAGGTTTCTGAGCCACACACGTGGGGCTGGAAAGCTCCAATCCTGCCAGGAAATGAAAGCTGGTGCAGGACAGGTGGATTCTGTGCCATCCCTGCAGGTGAGGGGGATGCTCCATGGGCCCCCCTGGTCCTGCCACTGCCCCAGGAATGGGTCACTGGATTCTTGAGGAAATCACTGGACACAGATTCAGCCCCATCAGGAGCAGGGAGGCAGCAAACCAGGGCAGATTTGGGGTGTTTTCATCTGAGGGGCACAGCTGGAGCTGGGCTAGAGCTGCCCCTTCCCTCCCCAGCCCCCTTTCTTTCTTCTTCCCCCTGTAAAGAGTAGAAAAATACAGTGTTAAAAAAAATATACAGTGTTAAGTGTACAACAGGACTTTATTATAGGAATTACTATTAAACATCTTTAAGAAAAAAATCACTTATGGAAATAAATTCTAAAATAGCCACACTCACAAACGTCACAGATCGTTTTGTTTTTTTTTTCTTTTGAAACCTTTCTGTAGAGAAATGATACAAACATCACTGAGAACTGTATATTTTTATGTCAGAAATGCATTTTGGCTCCCAAGCCGGGTTTGTGGCCTTTCCACTTCTCAGACCTGACTTTTTGTTTTATACAGGACACAAAAACAACCCCTCTCCATCTCCATTAAAATGATGCCTTGTGCCTCCCAAGATATTTTGATAGAGTGAGATCACCCAGAGGCTGTGCCTGGCCTGGGATGTCTGAGGGCAACTTGTTGGGAGGTGGTGGTGGCCAAGCCGTGCCCGGGGCTCTGTATGGCCACGGTGCTTTTGGTGCAGGACCCTCAGCAGGCCAGAGCCGGCAGGGCTGGGCACTGTCCCCACCCCAGCTCCCGCCTTGCCTCGCTGTTCCTTTCTCAGTGGGAGCAGAGGGGGCTGCACACCCTGGGGACGAGCTCAGGCAGGAAGCAGAGGTGGGCTGGGGCTGCTCCCGCAGCAAACCTTGGCTGGGTTACAGAGGTGACTCGGGACGTGTCACGGCCTGGGAGGAGTGAATGTCCCCCTGTTCGCCCCAGCTGCTGCTGCAGCTGACCTGTGTCGCTGTGCCAGCCTCTCCAGGAAAGCTCAACCCATCCCCGCAGCCACGGCACCACCCGGCCCGTCCCCAAACCCTGGCCGGGCCAGCCCAGCCCTCCTGCCAGCACCTCCTCGTCTGGGAGGGCAGAATTCCCCTCCCGCCCCTCGGTGCTTCCTGCGCTCACGGAAACTTCGCTGCGACCGCAGCCCTCGGTAGTTGAGAGGCGCTGGAACGGTGACAAGCTGATCTGCTTCCAAGTTTGATTTTCTTCCAAATATGCAGAGCTGCTTTGGAGTGGGAAGGAGTAACAGCAACCTCCTACGGCCCCCAGGGCCAGCAGAGGGTAGGGAAGGTGCCCCTCCTTCTCTTCAGCGCTCTCAGAATGGAAATCCCACGCAGGGGACTGAAGGATTTCCCGTTCCCTGATTCACCCTGAGCCAGGTGCTCCTGCAGACCCACATCCTACCCTGGGCAGGGCAGGGCAGCCTGGGGCATCCTGTGCCCTTGCAGCACGTCCTGACAGTTGTGCACAGCCCCAGGAGCAGGGCTGCTGCCCACGGTGTGGGACAGCCAGCCTGGCTTGGGGTGGCCCGAACCCGTCACTGTGCTGCCACCACTCAGGACAGGCTCTTCAGTCCTTCAAAAGCAAAGGAGAGGACACCAAAACCGGTCTGGTCTGGGTGGGGTGGGGATTCTACCGCTTTGATTTTAGGAACCCAAAGCTTGCCGGCCTCCCAGGGTGCTCCCAGTCCGGTGCATCCTGCCCTGGCCCCCTCAGCTCCCCGGGACTCATCTGAGCGCTGGAGCTGTGGGAGTTTTGTGCTGTGGGGACCTCGCCCAGACCCTGCAGCCCCAGACAGACACCTGGAAACAGCCCCAGACACCTGAGAGCTGCCCTGCCCCTGGCCAGGGACCAGGGGGAAGTGAAGCGGAGGGGACACCCCGCTCCCCACGGCGGCTGCGGGGGATGACAGCGGCGCTCAACAGGTGCGGCAGCTGCGGGGGAGGAAATCTTGGCGTCCACTTCAAAGGCACGCGGGATTGAAGAGGAGCCTGCCGGCAGCCAGCGCCTGCGAGGGGGACTTTTGTTACCAAACCCCGCCGAGAGGCAGGGAAAACAGTTGCGTGAGTGTTTGATGGCTGGGGCTTCTGCGTCTGCCGCCTTCACAGCTCCGATCCGGCAACATTTGTGCTGCTTGGCGGGAGCCCGAGAGCGAAGCAGGCACGTCTAGAGCCACCTCCTGCATTTGGCAGGGAACGTTGTGCTGATAAAGGAGAAGAAAATGTGCTGGCGGGAGCGAATTCTGACTTTACGCGCTCGTCACTCGTTACTTACACGGCGAAGGAATTTGTTTATGTAATTATTTTCAGCCTGACAGCATCTCTGAGAGCTGCAGGATTCTGGTGCTGTGGGCACGAGGAAGGGGCTCTGCTCCTGCCCCAGCCATTCCCCCAAGCCCTGGCACAAACTCCGTGCTGAAAACACCTCCTCCACCAGCCCTGCCAACCCCTGGCTTGGGCTTTGCCTCTTACCTACAGCGGGGGCATCCCCGGAGCTCCCAGACTCCAGGAGCTGCCCCAGCACCCCAGACCCGGGGGGATGTGTCCTGCTCCATCAGCGAGGGTTAACCTGGTGTGAAATCCAGCCCTTGGTGCTGCCCTGGTGGCACAAAGCTCCCCAACTTCAAGGCAGTTGTAGCAATGCCGAAGGCAAAGGTTTAATTCAAAGTGAAACGCCTAGGAAAAGAAGGCCTTTCCTTTATAAACAATTTATATTATTTGACTATTACCTGATCTGAATCTCTGCTCATTACTCCTAGCAATTATAGACAACGGCTGTTAGCTTCCCTTTCTCACGTGGATTTTGTTCCGGTGTGCGCAGAGTGGAGTTACATCACACCACTACAGATATGCTCAGGAGTGCTCCGGCCAAGCAGACCCCACGTGTGAATGGATCCTCGTTAGTACGGCTGCTTTCATTCCTCCTGCCCCGAGGCCGGGCCGACAGAGCAGGCGGGGCTGCTCCTCCCCAGCCTGAGCTCGCTGGCTCCTCTCGCAGCAGCTGCCCGCTTTTTTTTTTTTAATTCTTTTTCCTTTTTTTTTTTCCTTTTTGGCTGGTTTGCCCGGTAGGAAAAGTTGTTTTCAAACCACCGTTAGGAAAATGTTGTGCCTCGCTTCGACACTTGTACTTCAGAGGAGTACAGCAGCAGAGGGGGGAACAGCCAAAATCTGGGTGATTTGTTGGGTGGGTTTTTCCTTTGTCAGCCATCTCCTGGTGAAGCCTCGTGCATGTCCTGAGCCAGCAAGAAACCCCAGTGCTGGGACCTGCAGGGAGGAGAAGGGAGGGACAGAGAACAGCACGTGCTCAGCCTCAACCACACAGTGACAGCACCCGGGGCTGTCCCAGCCATGGCACCCATGGCCACTGATGGGGTTTGTCCCCACCCGGGCACACCCTGGACCCAGCCTAAAGCACGTGGGCCTCCTCCAGCCAGGCTGGGCCATCCACACCGAAGCCATCATCCATCCCCAGGTGCCTCTCACCATTTACTGCCCTTCCTTCGGCGTCTCCTCCTCCTCCCGGAGCTGCTGCCGCCGTGCTTGGAAATCTTCATCTGAAAAGCAAAGGCAGGTGGGGGCTGTGGGCACCTCCACAGCAGGGAACCACTGCACCACGGCCCCAGAGCAAAGGGGGAGGCAGCCCAGCTTTGCCCAGGGCAGGGTTTCCTCCTCAGAGAGAGAATTCCCAGTGGGACTGGGGGAGTTTCTACCAGGACACGCCTGAGAAGGCTGGATGGAGGTTTTTGGCCCACAGGGGTATTTCTGCCAGGCGTTCACACCTGAGGCAGCCCTGGGGGTGATGTGGGGCCATGCAGAGCACACACAGCACAGCCAGCACAGCATTCCTTACCATATGCATGTCCTTCCACGTCATCGAGAAGATTGGCCGTGGAAGCCGCCGTCCCCATCCTGCGCCTTCCGCTAAGGAAAACCCTTTGTGGGGCCAGGATGTGGCCGTGGCACCACAGTCACCCTGCCCAGCCCACGCTCCAGGGGAGCCCCCAGGAGCACCCGAGTGAGGCCCCCCCTGCCCCACAGCCCATTTCAGGATACACCTGGTGCTTCAACAAGTGTTTTCTTTTTGATTTCCTCATCTTCGTCTTCTCGGAGAAGGCTCTGGCGAGTTCAAACAGCTTCTTGCGTGTGGCTGGAGGGAAGCAGCTGGGTGAGGGTCTCACCCAAAAACCCTTCCCAAAGCTGCCAGGGGCAGTGGGAAGGAGAGGAGCAGGGCCAGGGGTGTGAGAGCCACCCGCACCCCAACAGCCTGTGGTGATGCCCTGGGTTTGCCAGACTCAGAGAGGCAGACAGGGACACCTTGGTCCTGGTGGGAAGTGCTCATGTTTTATCCTTCTGCTGGGATTTTCATGATCTCCCTTACCCACCCCTCCCAGTGTCCCCAGTGCCTGCAGCCCAGCTGAGGCCGCCCAAGCACCTTGGTCTAGAGTTTGTGGTGGGAAAAGCAGGCTGTGACTTCCCAGAGCAAGGAGGAGTTTGGGAGAGTGCAGGTACTGCTGCCATCTCCCCCTGCCCACCCCGCTGCCAGCTGCCCTCCAGCCCCGGCAGCACTGACGGGGCCTGCACAGACTCACATTTTCCCATGTGTTTGAGTTTGTCTCGGAATAAGGCATCGTCGGACACGGCACCGCCGGCCTCGCTGGTGGCAGAGGGAGCTGCATCACCTGCAAGGCAAACAGCTGCTCACCAGGAGTGCCCGCCCGCTCGGGGAGGGCTTGGACAAATCACTTCCATGACCCAATTCCAGCAAAGGGCAGAGCTGGGCAGGAGCAGGGGGGGTGAGGGTGCTGGCACGTGGGGCTGGCTCTGCATGGGGACCCTCTGGGGACACAACCCCGGGGACAGGGTGTGCAGAGCTGTGGGATGGCAGCACACCCTCATGGGTGCTCAGCACCAGCACCTCCCTCCAGGGGCAGCAGCCCCAAATTCTCCCTGGGCTCTGACTGTACTCTGAGTATTGAATGGTGCTACCCAGTGGATCAGGAGCAAGCCCAGCTCGGTCAGGGAACCAGAGACCCCCAGAGCCACATCCCTGTTTCCCAGGTCTGTGAGCCCAGCTGGAGCCCTGCCAGGCTGCCCAGCCCCGTGCGGGGCCATCGACAGACACCAGCTCTAATTCTGACTCTTGGGCAGCTGCTCTGCTCCGAGGTTAATCAGGATTACCCGGGAACAGTCATTATGCCTCCAGGCACAATCCTCTGCTCCAGCCCAGGCACGGGAGGGCAGGGATGGATGGAGGCAGGATGGAGGAGCACCTCCACGTGGGCAGGGCAGGAGCACCCAGCCCCATGACCCACCAGCTCCTCTCCCATGCTGGGAGGGCAGCAGGGAGGGATCAGCCAGTTTCCTCCCTCCACAGACACTCTGGAGGCAGAGGGATGGGAATGCAGGGGCTGTGGGGGATCCCAATGTGGAGACACAATGCTCACGTGTGTCTTGGAAGTTACCTGATAATACTGAGGAGAAACCAAAGTCGTTGCTGACAGCAACGCTGGTCGACTTGGATTTTTTTGACTCATATTTCAATCGATCTGAAAAACAAAAAGCGCAGGGCCCGCTCGATCAGACCCTGGAGGCAGAGCACATGGCTCTGCTCCCCTCTCCCCTCACAGCCCCGTGGCTGCAAGGGACAGGCTGGTGGCAAGGGAGGGAGCTGGGGATTTGCTTCAGCCCAGAGCACTCGATGGGAGCCCGCAGCAGCAGAGGAACTGCCACCCACCACAAGCACACGACGAGGGCACCCGTGGTTTTCCTGACACCTGCAGTGACAGTGCTGCCAGGACCCTGCAGAGCACCATTGACATGGCCGGGGAGGGCTCAGAGGGCATTTCCAAAGCTCCTTGTTATGGACTCTGCTGGGCTCTGCCAGAGACGCTGCAGAGGGGTGGGCAGGGGGAGGAGAGCAGGAGTCCAGGGAGAGCCCACCAGTGCGGGCAGCTCAGACCACCAGCCCCCAGTACTGGCTCTGCTTTGGCACAAGCCCCGATCCCACGGGCAGGGCAATGCTGCCAGCATCCAGGGTCACAGCAGGGCACACACTTGAAAAAAGCAGAAGTTTCTGAAGGGCCTTTTCACCTCTCTCCAGGGCGAGGAGGAAATCCCGGTTCCTCTGGAGCTCCTTCATGAACTCTTCGTTCTGCAGGAAGAGGGCGATCCGCTCGTCCTCCAGGTACTGCTTCCATCGGCGCTCCTGCTCCAGGGAGCCCTGGCCCCGCGGGCCCAGCCCCCGTGGCACGGGCTGCCGGCAGCCGTGGGAGCCCTGGGGGAGGCAAACACGGCTCAGCCCAGGGTGTCCCTCACGGGGTGCCGAGGGGGTCCTTGCAGCACCACCTCGGGCTGAGCTCGGCCTGTGGCCCCTCTGTTCCACCACAGCTCCCCCAGACCTGATGGCACTGACGGCTGCTCCCCTGCTCCACCCAACAGCCCGGGGCTAAAGGGACAAAGGGGGACGGGGCATCACTGCCTCGGCCCCTTGGAAGGCCAGAGGGGACAGACATCCCACACGGGAACCTTTCAGGGCTCCTTTTGCAGAGCACAGCCTGGCACAGATTTTTTTAACTTTAAACCATGGGGTTGTGCCGTAACAGAAGCTGGTGTGGAGGCAGGAGAAGGGTCTCAGCAGCACGGCTGCTTTATCTCCCATCTCTGAAGAGCAGAGTCTGCAATGTCCTGCTGACAAACGTCCCTGCACGAGGCACATCATGCCTCACACCTGGGGAGCAGCACGGCCATCCCTGCCTACAATATTTATCTGATTTGTAGCTGCTCCCAGAGAGCCATAAAAAGCAAAAGCACACAATTACTGGGGAAAGAAAAGGGCAGCTGCTCCTCTCCTCCCCCTGAGCCCAAATGAATTGGCACGCTCCTATTCCCAGAAAGGTAATAGAGCCCGTGAAGCTCAACTTGCAGGGCAATCATTCATGAAAACGTGGCAGGCTGCCTTTGGAGACGAAACGGGAGGGAGGAGCAGGGTGCCTGCAGCCCCCACAGCCCTCACCATGCCAGGAGGGTGCTGGATCCCTTTAGGGGTTCCTGTGTTAGCAAAGGGCCAAGAGATACCCCAGATTGTGGCTGGAGCTGAGCTGGATGCCCAGCATGTGCTGGGGCTGCTCATTCCCCATGGGATGCTGCCCATTGCCTGCCCTGCTGCAGGCACCCAAACCTTGTGGCTTAAAACAATCATGGAGCACACGTGGACTCTGATTTCCCGGGGCAAATCCTCTGGCTTGCACTAGGTTTCCCACCCAAATTCCACTGCAGCAGCCCTCAAGTGCCCTGGGAGTGCTGCTGTCCTTAGAAGCATTACTGCTCCTGCTGCTCCTCACCAGAGCCGTGGGCAAGATTTTCAAAGAATTGAAAATATTAGGTGCTTATGGCAAGTGGCATTTCTGGCACTAATCACTGGGATAATGGCAGGAAAAATACCAAAGCTTCGCTGAGAGCTCTTTCACACCTTGCCCAGTTCAGTCTCTTGAACAGGACACGCTCCAAAACTTTTGGTTTAGTCCACACCTTGTACCCAGATGCTTCCAGCGTGCTGGTGCTGCAAGCTCAGGGTGGCTGAGGGCTGGGATGGTGGGATCCCACCCCAGGGAGCCGAGGGGCAGGCTGGAAGGGGTGGCCAAGCCTCACCTGTGTGCCAACCTGTGTCTGCTGGGGCAGGATACGCAGGAAGTCCTCGGGGAGGTTGCCCAGGAGCGGCGGGTTCCAGTTCCTGTAGTGTGTGGTGCTGGGCATGTCCGTTCTGCAGGGCAAGCACAGGCAGCACCTCTGGTGAGGAGAAACCCACCAGCACCTGCCATGGCAGCCTGGCACAGGGCCTGGCACTGCAGAGCCTGCCCAGCTCCACCAGCTGTCCTGGAAACCACAAAACCCCAACACATCCCCAAACCTCCAGTGTTCGCACCAGCTCTGGAGAGTGAAAGGTTTTCCTAGAGCATTTGGAATCTTTGGGAGCCGAATTTTCTACGCTGGGTTTTCCTTCTCCCTTTGTTTCCCTCAGACTCCCAAAAACCAGCCTGGTGGAGCCCCAGCGCTGAGGGATTTGCCCACAAAGCTGATAAACGTCTCTCACCAGGTGTCACACCCAGCCTGCACAGAGGGCAGGGGCTGGCACAGAGCTGCCCAGGGCTCACATTTGCTGTCCCCCAGCCCCACACCTGCAGCCAGAGCGGTGCTGCCAGGGGACAAGTGTGAGCCAGCCGAGGTGTGTGGTGAGGAGCCAGCACGGGGCCTGGCTGCCCAGCACCTGGTGTTTTCCAGCAGAGGCGAGCATTCCCCACCCCCAGGAGCTGATTTTTGCCATTCCACACGCTGCCGGAGCAGCCTTCCGGCCCCTCAGCTGTTGGTGTTTGGACCCTCACAGGGATTTTTGAGCCAGCTGTGAACTTCATTCATCTCCCTTGGCTTTGTCTCACTCGACCCTATAAGGAGCAGGCCCAGCCGGTTGTGCCAGGGCCAGCTGCCGGCAGCCTGACCCCTGTGTGCTGGCACAGCCCCGTGTGCTGGGTGGCACAGGGTGGCCCAGGAGGCACAGGGTGGCCCAGGAGCAGGAGCTGTGCGGGGCTGGGCTCACCTGGGCGGGGGCGTGGGAGGGGCGCGGGGGTAGCGGCTGCCCAGCGCCTGGCTCTCGTAGGCGGGAGGGGAGTACACAGGGGGCGGCTCCTCGTCAGAGCTGTCCGGCTCCAGGGTGCGCTCCAAGATCTGCAGGGTGAGAGGATGGGGTGAGGGCAGGACAGGGAAAGGCTCCCCTGCGGGCCAGAGATCCCTGTGCAGCAGCAAAACAGGGATGGCACGGGCTGAATGCTGCTGCAGAGAGGACGGGGAAAACTGCTGGCACTGCACCTCCAAACTTTGATGGAGTCTGGAGGTACTGCTTTCAAGGGAAGAGGGTGAGGGAGCCTGTCCTTGGGTGCACAAAGCCCTGGGGAGTCTCTCTGACAGCAGCAGAAGGGTCTCTGTGGGGTTTTGGAGCGAGGGAGAGTGGGGAGAGCACTTGTCTTGAGCCTGAAGCTCTGCCCAACACCATCTCTGGTGCAGCAGCCCAGCTGATCCATCCGGGCACTCAAACCTCTCCCTGCCTGCAGCCGTTGAGTCGCACCGTGCCCAGGCAGGAGGAGGCAGGACGAGACTGAGGTGCCCACTCGTGGCGACCCAGCTGTGGAAGGCGGGGCCCAAAGAGGGGACCCCCGGGCAGGTTACCTCGGGGGGGATGCTGTCCTCCGAGTCCGAGCTGTCGTCGCAGCCGCTGCCGTCCAGGTTCATCTGCAGAAGCTGGTCGATGGTGGCGTCCACGGCGCCGTTGTTGGCCCTCAAGACGCACTCGATGATGTCGTAGTCCATGTTGGGGAACATGGTCTTGAAGTCCTCCATGGCCTGGTTGAACTCCAGGCGCCTCACCTGCCTGGCGGGGCGGCTGTTGTTGAGCTCCTGCGCGGAGGAGCCGCCTCGGGAGCCGCCGTTGCTGCTGCTCCGGCGGAAGAGGCTCGTCATGGCGGGGCGGCGGCGGCGGGGGCTCGGCGCCCTCGGTCCCGGCTCTGCCCGTGGCCCTCCTCACGGGGGGCTGCCCCGGCTGCCAGCCCGCACCATGGGTGGGTGGGTGGGTGGGTGGGCGCCGGGGGTCCCGCTCCCCGCAGCTCCGCGCCTCAGCCCCCGGCGCGTGGCTGCATCCTCCCACCTGCGGAGGGGACACGGGACAAAGTCACCCCAGGGACAAAGTCACCCCACAGACAAAGTCACCCAGGGGACAAAGTCACCCCAGGGACAAAGTCGCCCACGGGACGGCACCCAGAGGCTCTGCAGGCCTAGTATTTTCTAAGTCTAAAAAAATTTTTAGCCTGCTAGCAGCTGCTAACTTTGTCCCCAAGGAAAAATTTCTCAAGGAAGTTTCTTCTCAAAACAATCTTGGCAAACAACTCTCCTTTCTCGAAACAATCCTTCTCCAGGTGGTGTTTTGCTGTTTCTCCAGTTAACCAGTAGGATTAAAAAAGTGTCGTTCCTATTCACCAATCATGTTAAGTCTGTATCAGAACACCTTATAAAGGGTAGTAAGACTTAAAAAACAAGGCCTTATTTTTCTATGCTCTTTGCCTTCTGAAATACTTGCAGCCTTTCTCCTGTGTCCTACAGCGACAAAGCTCCCCCTGTCCTGGCAGGGGACATTTGGTTCTGTTGCACCCATCCCACAGTGTCCTCGTGGGACTGAGCCATCCCTGCAGCAGGCCCGGCACACCGTGCCAGGAGCTGTACCAACAGAATGCAAGGCAAGAAAAATGGCATTACTTCCACTGCCCAGGGCTGCCCAGAGTCAACGTTTCCAGGTCTGACGTGTATTTATAAACACTGTAAAAATCACTCTTTAAAAATAAAACATGGAGTCGGCTCAGAGAGTGTCAGAGCAGGGGGCTAAACTGCTCTGCAGCACGGCAAATCGACCCTTTGGAAAAGCCACCAAATCCAAGATTAACATTCACTTTAAAACCATAAACAGATTATACAGCTACTGCTTCTCGTTTGAAAATGCAGGGCCAAATTCAGTTCTGGATTAACTCCACTGTTTGAAACAGAATTACCCCAGGAACACTTTTGATCCATAATATCATTTTCAAAGGCTTTTTCCTAAGAGGCAGGCAGAGAGTTCAGGATAACTGTCCCTAAGTGGTATTTAATGCAGAAGAACGTGCCAAGCACATTTCTTAGCGAAATGGTATAATCAGATTCCAAGCCATTAAGAGGAGCAGTCACCTCTGAAGGTCACCTGGGCTCTCCCTTGCCCAGCAAGAGTGTGTGTGACAGCCATGTCCCCAGTGCTCGGCCCCTGTGCCAGCCCACAGCCCTGAGCTGCTCCAAGGGCTTTCCAGGGGATTCCAGAGGCTGCTGAGAACGAAACACACTGGCAATACACGGGAAACTCAGTGGGAACTCGGGGAGAAGTTCACTTTTTGTCACACTGCTTAGCCCCCATCCTCATCCCCAGGGACGGCATTCCCTGGCTTCTTTGGAATCCCGGAAGCATTTGCATTTGGGTGCACCAGGACAGCAGCCCTGTGCAAACACCAGCACCCAACCAGTCACCACATCTCAGTCCCTGGGCTGAGCACGGTGCCAGCACCACCCAGTGCCACCTTCCCCAGGACCCAGAGAAAAGCAGCAGGAGAATTACTGTCAGGCACAAGGGGCCATTTCCAAAGAGCACCAGGAGCCCCCAGATGGCTCCCGCTCACTAATAATATCCATTTAACTGGTCACTCAGCCAGGATCTGTCTCCATCCCAGTAATTCCCAATCCCCAGGATCAGCTTGCCTGGAGCCAGGCATGGAGCAGCGCTGTGTGAGCAGAGCAGGAACAATTCCGACAGCTCTGCCCGGCTCTATTCACTGAGGACAAATAAATCCGCTGGAGTCAATTAATAAAACACTGCTGCTCGTTCCTCCTCCGCTCCCCTGACTCATTCCCAGCAAAGAGCCGGCATTGTTCACACCTCTGGAATTATACTTTAATTGCAATATTGCATGGCTGGTTTAGTCACGTATTAAATTGAGTTGTAACACATTCACAGGGTACACACCTCCTTACAAGATTTGGCTACTCCAAGAGGATGGGGAAGGAGCCTGGACACCCACGGGAACAGAGCTTATGCTGGATACACACACAATCCACGTGTGGAGGCGAGAGCTCCTGAGGAGAGCCACTGGCTCAGCAATGCTCTGCCAGCCCATTAACCTCAAACAGCAAAACAACCCCCCAAAACCAGGCTGGAAATACCCAGACCTCCATAAAGTAACCCAAGTACCTGCGGCTGGGGAATCTTTGTCTCCCAGCATTTGACCTTTGTGTATTTAAAGGCTTCCCTGTAACCCTGAGGGCCACGGCTGTGCCAGGCACTGGCAATCCCCCTGCCAGCCCTCTGGGCTCCTGTTGCCAACACTAACCCTAGGACAGCTCCCTGGAAGTGCTGGATAGTGACTGAGCACAGCAACGTGCTGAGCCATGGAAATCTTCTGGTCAGAAGATAAGCAAAATCAGGGATGGGGACAAGATGTTTTACACCAGAAAGGCTCCGCTGCATATCTGGCTTCAAACAGTCCCAAGGGAATGTTTTGGGACCTTCCCTGCCCTGAGGTACAACCCAGGAATTCGGGGCTGGCAGGGCTGCAGCGAGGCACAGACCGGGGCAGTTCACATGCCCTGAAGGCTTTTAAACCTACTTTTCAAAGTCCTGCTGCTAATCCAAAGAAATGCAAATCACTGCATCAGCACGAGTGAAAATCCAAGGAAAAGCAAGTGGCCCTGTGGGCAGGAGTTGATTTAAAAGATCAGCGGGTAGTTGCATTCCGAGCATCCCCCCAATTCCTGCCTGCAGAGGCAGCGTGTTCAGGTGGGCAGTGGGGAGGGCGGCGGGACCTCGGGGGCAGCTGCGGAAGGGGCTCAACATGTTCCTGGCCCTTATTTCTGCGATGTCAGCGAGGGGCTGGGAAGATGCCAGCAAAAGCAAAATCCTTGGGATTTCCCAAAAAAGGAAAGAAGCAGCTGGCGTGTGGCCGCAGCCCACGCGTGGGCACCGGGGCACGGGCTGGGCTCCTCTTCCCCTCCTGCCCCATGTGCAGAACGGGGCTGTGATGACTCCTTCGGCCGCTGCCTGATCGACTTTCTCCCTGCCTGACAACAGCTCCCGCCCCGTTATCCCTCGGCAGGACCCTGAATGCTGTTATTCATCTGCCAAACGCAGGCACAGCCATAATCCTTCGCCCTTCTGCTGCGCCCATCACAGGAGGAGCTTAAAGGCTTTGCAAGCTCCCGGTCCGCGTGTCCCCGTCCCACAGGTCGCAGAGAGCAGGGACACTGGTGGACACTGGTGTGGCTGGCTCTGCCCCCGTGGTCTGGGGCTGGACCACCAGCCCTGGCAGCACGGGATAAATCCTGCTGTCCTGGCAGTGCCTGGTCCTGGCTCACCCCGGCTGACCTGTGCCACAGAGAAAGGGCCAGGTGACATCCCAGTGCCGGGCTGGGGCCAGGCACAGAGCCAGCACTGGGACGGGAAGGGCTGCCATGATGCCACGTCCACACCAGCTTTTATCCAAGGGCCTCCACATGCTGAGAGGGGGCTGGCACTGACACTGCAGTGTTTTGGTGTCACTGCACAGCCAGGACAGCCCAGGACACTTTCCCACACACTTCCATGAGTGCCGTCTCACTGCACACTGTGCCCGGCACTGGCACCCCTTTGGCTGCAGCCCTTGCCCTTTGCTCACCGCTCAAAACCATAAAATACAACCAAACACAAGCCGGCCCTGGGGGGTGGCTCCCCCCTGCCAGCCCAGGGGTTCACCCTGCTCTCTTCCCACCCAAGCTGCCAGTGACTTGCACAATTTGGAGCCACCCGTGCCAGAGCCAAGGATGAGACCAGAGGCAGGAGAAGGCCTCAGTCAGGCTCCTGGGAGGGATAATGCTCACAGCCTGGGAGGAGCATCCTCCTGTGCCCCGGGCATCCTGCCTGGGCACGGCTGCTCTCACCCAGCCCGGCAGCAGGCACAGGTACCTCCCAAAAATGGGCTCTTCCTATGGAGGGATGGCCCGAGGGGAAGCTCAGGGGCAGGCGCGGTGTGAAGTGGAGGCTGCGGGCCGCCAGCTGCCCGGGAAGAGCAGCTGGATAATCCCGGGGGTCGGCCAGACCGGGAATGTCGTGCTGGAAGCAGCAGTTGCTCGGCTCCGCCGGGAACACAGCCCGACCGGAGGAGCCAGCAGCTGGAAAAGCACTGGGACCGATCGCCCGCAGCCCTCTCTGCTCAGGGAACAGCCTTGGCACCAAGTGCAAACGAGAATATTCCCTTCCCCAGTGTCTGCTGCGGCTCAGACAGCAGATGGGATTGCTCAAACACTGCCCAGCCCCTTCTCCCCTGCTATTGCCACGCTGCGTTCATGGATCATCCCTGAAAACACTCTGGAGCTGGGACCCCCCTCTGCAGGCAGGACGGGGGGGACACCACCGAGTGCTGGGTCCCCCCCAGCCCTCCAGGCACTCATCCCGTGGTGGCTGCAAGCCCAGGCCTGTGGTGCCTCAGCTGGGGATGCAGAACAGACATGCAGAAGCATTTCCATGCTCAGGATTATTTGGATAAAAGGGCTGACAGCTCCCCCAGTTCCTGGAGGGAAGAATCTTGGAAGAAGTCTCGAAACTCAAGGATGTTAAACTAGAAATAATGGCTCTGTCCAGAGCAGATGTGCTGAGTTCTGCTGCAGCCAGGCCCCTGCAAAGGGATTGCTCAATGTGGGAACGGGAAGTCTGGGAACGTGACTGCTCAGCAGCTGCAGGTGTGACTATAATGGGACTGAAACTGGGATGAAAAGTAAATGATCAGGAACAGAAATTATGCTATTCTCCACCACCAAACAGGCCAAGGATGTGCAGGATGGGCCCCCAACCAGTCTCTCCTAAATCCCCTTGTCACCTTCCTCTCTGCCTCAGGGGATACTGCGCACCCCTCCTGGGCCCACAGCCTGGGAAAATTGCTCCGAGCAAATCCTTTTTCATGGAAACAAATAAGCACCTGAGGATCTCCTTTAATACTTGTTCTACCGAGTATTAAAATGGCTGGGTTTAAGCCCTTTTCAAAAGCAAAAGCAATCAGGGAGGCGAGCACAAGTAAGCCCTGCTCGGGAACCTGTGCAGCACCTCTGCAACAGGAAATTCCCCTCTTGGCTCCGGGGGCAAGTGCAGAGGAACCGGGAGAGCGATGATCCCAATCCCAACACGGCACCGCCAGCATTCCTGCCCAGCTGGTCTCACCCGACTGCTTCACTGGAGAGCCCACGGACACTGCGGCACTCTGAACACTCAATATCCACGTCTGAGAGATGCAGCGGCTGCTGCCGCCTCGGGGCACCCGCGGCCGGCCATGCCCTCCTCCCGGACAGATTTATGGCAGCCCTTTGTGAGCCCACCAGATGTTGGCCCTCCACGGCACCCAGCCGGCTCCTAAACCAACAACACCCCGGGAAAACCTGGGGGGACACACTGGGCTGGGAGCGGGGAGCCAGGCAGGGCTGCCCCGGGGAGCGCACACCTTCCCCGCAGGGCTGCCAGGGGGTCCCGCAGCCCCCGGCCCCCCGTGCCAAGCCAGGCAGAGCCACCCCCCGGCCCTCGGCATTGTGCAGCGCTAATCCCCGGCTTTCACACGTTTTCCAAGGCAGGACCACAGCCCCCGCCCCAAACTAAGCCCACATTAATGAGGTAGCGCTAGATCCTCATCCGAAAGTCGCCCGCCTTGCGAGGCCGCCCTGCACTGGTTTCATTGAAGGTAATTTGATCTTGGTAGGACGACATTCCTAAAATAGTTGAGGGAATTCAAACATGAAATAAGGTTTCCAGGAAGGGATTAAAAAAAAAAATAGGTCAAGCAAGTGTGAGCGATTAAAGTGACCCGGCATCCCTTTGTACGGTTTAACTGCGGCTCTGTTCAACTCTATCTCGCATCAAGGTGTAATAAATTAGATCCAAGAGGTTGCCCAAAGCAGCCAGGCCGATATAAGATTATTGCAGGAGGTGGCTGGTGTCGGTGACCTTTCCTCCCTTGGCTTTCAGCGCTGACATCAAACACCCCGGGCCCAGCTGAACCATCAGCTCAGAGCTCTGGAAGCGCCGGGAGCCAGCCGGGACAGCCCACCCCGAACTCCCTGCCTCAGTTTACCCATCCCGAGGGAGGCAGGAGGGAAACCCAGGCACCCCTGTGCCCGCTGGCATCCCCCCAGTGCCGGCCACAGCCCTCGAGCCCCACGTCACACAATCTTTCACTGCTTATCCCTCCTCTCCCTTTGTGCTCCCGACTCGGCACAAAAGCGCTGGGCAGCAGCTGGGAGTGAAAGAAAATAAAAATTCCCGCGGACACCAAGGTGTGTGGCATTCCCTGGGGACTGGGCTCAGGGCAGGACTCGCTGCCAGGCAATTTTTGGGTTAGGTTTGGGCAGTGATGATAAAGAAGAGTGGGGAAACATGAACCCGGCTGGGGGCAGGGCCGAGCCCGTTCCCTGGATAATTAGTGAGGCTGATTCCGATTGCTAATTTGCCATTATTGGTCAAGGATCACAGAAATTAAAGGATAGGAGGGAAAAAGGGAGAGAGAGCCTGAGTAGAGGCAGTCCCTTCCCCTCCATCTCTCTGCAGAGCAGGAACACCCTGGAATGGACCGGGATTAGCCTGGGCTGACCCTGCCCCAGGCTGGTGCAGAGCATCTCTGCAGGATTTGGCCCTGGGCATCCCACCAAGGCCGGGACAGGCCGGGACAGGCCGGGACAGGCCGTGCAGAGCAGGCCCAGCCTCCAGCATCTCCAGTGGCTGCTCTCCTGCCACCAGGGCTTAAGGGCCGTCGCTCATGAGCAAAGGAAAAATCCCGTATTGATTCACCCCAGGCTCTGGAGCACAGACCACACGAGTTTCTATGGAAACAAAATTAGTGGAGTAAAACTCTCCCTGCCAGCACACGGTGAATTATTCACCAGGACAGGCCCCTGGCCAGAGGGGCTGCTGAGAAGATTTAAAGGTGATCACAGAGTGGCTGCTGTGATCCCCCTTCCCTCAGGGACCAAACCACAGCCGGGGAGGATGAAAAGCCCTGGGTTTCCATGCCATGTGTGTGGTGGGAAGGTCCTGCACCTCCCTCAGCACATCCACATCCCCAGGGAGAGGATGAGGGCTGCCCCCC
>VZDJ01000038.1:5842565-5855438 GCA_008694505.1 Cyanoderma ruficeps | reverse complement strand
TTTTTTTTTTTTTTAAACAAAGTTTTAAAAATGTGAATATGTGACATGATAGTCTAAAAAGTATATCTGTTTCCCTAGACTTTGCTTTCTACTTTATGTACAGATAAACAGGTTAAGAAAAAAAAAAGCACATGTAGCTTAAACATGTGTGACCATTTATGAGCAGTTCTGGGCTGGACAGCTCAGCACCCCAGAACTCCCACAAATTGATAGAAATGTGTTAACACAATAGAAGAATAACGTAAAAATGATGATGTTTGCAAATATTTACAAAGTTGAACAGATTTGCACAACACTTGATTAAGAAATAGGGGAGAAATTAAAAGACGCTCTCTGCTTGTCCTGGAGGGGCATCCTACCTAGTTAGTGGTTAGAATAAAAACTGTATACAATTTAATATAAGACAAAACTTCTAGTGAACAACTAACACGTCTGTCCCCTGCTGAAACCCCAGCAGGCTCTGATTGGGAAGCAGAGGGCATAAAAATCACACCCAGGGCCTCCAGAATCTTCCAGCTTAAAGCAATTTTCCTTAAGTTTCCAAGCACTCCTTTTGCTCCTGGATAAGAGTCCCATGGGGGTCTGACTGTTCAGAGACCATGTTTACATACATTTCGACTCCTCTTCTGTCAGCCATGGCTGTTTCTCACCAAACAATAACAGGTTTTTTTAAAAAAAATGTTGACTACAATGCTCTATTCCCTTAGGGTAATATGTTGGGTAATATTTACATCTCCAAATATCAGGTCACAATCCCTATTATATGTTGAAGTTAGAATGATAAGTTATCATATGCTTTGCATATCAGAGCTGGTATCACCTTTCCCATAGGGAATGCTGCCTGAAATTACCATATTCCCAAAGGTAAAATGCATATTTTCTCCAAAAATGCATTTTTTTTTTAAATGACAACATTGTAATGCATTTACTCATTTAAAAAAACGAAACATCAACACAGACAAAGGTTCTACACTAGCTCAGAAACAGTGGACTTGCCTGGCAGGTTAAAATGAGCCATCCACCCTGTCACAGATACAGAGGGGTCTTCGCTAGTGTTTAGATTAAAATAATTTTCTAAGTTATAATTTGAGGGGATAAAACATAAAACTGTTTTTTTAATTACCTTTTTTTTGGGGTTTTTTTTTTCCTTTTTTTATTTAAACTCTGGCAAATAAGTATCTGCTCTAATTCAGCATCAGTCAGCTACAAGGTAAAACTTACTTTAAATGAAGTGCTCCAGTGAAACTCAAGCCTGAACCATGTGAGCCAAATCAAGGGGAAGATGCTACTGTGGTCTCTGATGGTGTTGCCCCGGTGTCTTAGTCTGAATTTATTATTAACTAGAACAAAACAAAACAAAAAAAACCCCAACAGAACAAAACAAAAACAAAACCAAAACAAAACCAAAACAAAACAAAAAAAAAACCCCAACCAAACAAAACCCGAAAAAGAACTGCTGGTAAGGATTCCATTTTAATCCTTTTTTTAATACTGTTTAGAACTTGTTTACCAGGGCGGAGAGGTGGGCAAGGCCTGGGGCAGGAAAGGCATGCTCTCCACCGGTCTCATGGCTATGTTGAGGGGACCAGCCAGCGTCATGGGGGTGGGCAGGTTCATGGGGGACGTGATGGTGACGGGGTGCGCTATGTTCACCGGAGCGGTCACCGGGGTGGGCAGGTTCACCGGGGTGGTGAGCGTTAATGGAGAGGTCATGGACAGAGGACTGGTTATGGTTACAGGATGCCCTAAGTTCATCGGACTGGATATATTAACTGCACTTGATACATTTACTGGACTTCTCATGCTCATTGCAGCTGCCACTGTGACTGGGTTTGTGATAGTCCCAGAAGCCACAGAGGACGTTATATTGAATGGAGTAGTAAGAGTCACAGGCGTAGTAGCAGCAGTGGAGGTTTGGCACAAGTTAGCAGCTTCTAAAAATGAGACATAAAAAAGACAAAAAGTTTTTAACACATAAAAAAAAAACCATGGACAAGATTTAAACAAAACAAAACAAAGAACCCAAAAACCAAACAAGAACAGGTACAAATTCTGGAATCATTTTCTTTGGGTATTATTAGTAAGTTAAAACTGTTAACATTCTATAGCCTACAGGAAATACAAACTCTCATGCAGGTCATTTCAATTGAGTATTTTTTTTTTCCTGAAAAGTCAAGTGAGGTTGTCTTAGCAAGGGGGTTTCCATGTTCATAAAAACAGTACTGTACAATCAAAAAAAAAAAAATCCTCCCAAGAGGAAGAGTAGAAATAGAGGAGTGTACATACCGAATGGTACGTACTCTATAGCCTTCTCAAAGGTGAACTGACATTCTGTGAAGGTTTTAAAAAGTCATTATTAGGGACTGATAAGCAAAGCTCATTTCAGTATCTACCTGCTTATTTCAGTCTTAATTATTGCTACTAAGCTGCTCCACTGCTCACAGTACCTCTACTTCAAGGCTCCCCCAGCAGCACATCCCTCAACCCCCCTCAGCTCCTCGGCTTTCCCATGAGCTACAGCTCCACACCGTGTTGTTTGGGGGTTATGGGGGGTTGAGCAAGCAGGACTGAGGTGCAGAGCAGGGGAGACCCAGGAGCCCGGGCTGGGGAGCGGGGCCGGCCCGGGGGACGCGGGGCGGGGACGGGAATCGCTGCACATCCATCAGCACCACCTGCCGGCTGCCCACACCGGGAGCCTCGGGAACAGGGAACAGGGAACAGGGAAGGGCTGGCTCTACAGAAACCAGGGAAATACACTCTGCATTCAGCGTTACTAAGCCGTGTCTGATTCCACTTTTGTCGGGCAGGACCCCAAGCTCAGTTACACCCACGTGTGCAAAGAGTCCACTTTGCCTCTGGGGCAATACAAATGTAACTTTGAAAGCAACATTAGCCCCATTCAAGGGTTACTGTTGGTTCTTCAAAGTCCATAGCTAGGAGGGGTGGAGAGGAAGGGAAAGAGTAAAAAAAAAAAAAANAAAAAAAAAAAAGTGAAAATAAATTGTACTGGATGGACCAAAAAATAAAAAAACCCATCTAGTATGTAAAGCCACCACAAGTGGAACTAACCAGCATGGAAAGAGCAGCTCAGGCATGGCACTGACTGGTCTAACTTCACCTTCGAGCACAGTCACACCCAAAGACATCCCACCCATGGCCCGTCCCCAGTTACCTTAAGCTAAAAGCACCAGTGTGACACCACTGCTACCCACCCACCTCCCTCACCTCCCATCCTGCCCCAAACCACTGCTCTGTTAAAGCATATTCAACGTTCTCAATAAGAAAGGAAGAGGAAACAAGATACAGGAAAGAACAAGCAGAAAATAATTCTCAATCATTTTCTAAATCCAACATCATTTGCTTTATCTACTTAGTGGCCTGATGATATGTAATGTTTCTGTTATCCCTACATTTTAACATGAATAAGCTGTTTCTGTACAGTCTGATCACAGAATTCAATTACTGGCATAACAAGGGGAAAGGAAGCAAGCAGCCTAAAACACAAACAAGAACCTAGAAAACAAAAACAGATTGAAGAACTGAAATAAAGGTTGAGAGAAAAGGAAAAAATAAGGTGAGTCAAAAACATTCCTAAAAACAGCCAGTGAAAAACAGTAAGCAGTGGTTATTAAGAACTTCTAAAACATGTAATCCATGAAGTCACATGATGGACATTAATAACCAAACTGTTGTGAAACAAATAAGCAGCAATAATGGGAGAATTTAAATTACTGTATCCTAAAACCACTAATCTGAAGCAGTCTGTTCTCTACAAACTGACAGAATGACCAACAACAGCAATTCCACTTCAATTACAACAGCACAGGCAGAGGTAAGCTGTGAGCCAGCACTGATGAGAAACAGGATCACTGATTACCTCATTTTGTAATGAAAGAAACCAAAACCAACAGCGAGAAAGTTCTCTGAGGTGTACAAAACTTCATGCAAAGACAGTTCCACGATGACAGAGCAGATGGGATAAATTGGGAGAGACAAGAACAGGACACAGCAAGCACACCCTGGTGCTGATGCAAGGACAGAGGGTGTGTGTGCACACAAGTGAGCAGGGTAAATAAGCACAAGCACAGCTAAAAGCCACGTGCAAGCCAAAGCCCACACTCCTGCCTCGGAGCAGACACAAGCTCTGTAACTGATGGCTCTAAGGACACAGGCAAGCACAGACACCAAGGGAGCAAGTCATGAGCAGGTTATTTAACACAGCCCAACCTGGGGCCTGTTTCCTCCTGTTCTCCCTTAGCTATGACTTCTAAGAATGAAACTGTCGTGTAAGACATCCTTCCTGACACCTGAAACTCCCCGTATGACTGTGAGCTCCCCTGTCTCACCAACCCAGCCACGTCAGTATCGGTTTGTTTTACCTTTCTTCCTGGCTTTGACGGNGCATGCTACGCCAAGCAAGTAAGAACACAAATTCACCTTGAAAATTACTCTGTTTGCTGCTGAGATCACAAAGGCAACTTCTACAAAGAGCTTGTGGAATCTCACAGGATTCCAAGGACAAAATCACAGAGGTGTTTAGAACAGCATCATTAATTCTGTGCTTCATGAAACTACTTTTTCCAAGAGCTAAAAGCCAGTCAAGAACAGTCAAGAACAGTAAGTCAAGAACATCTACTTAAATGCCACAAATGGACTTCTTTTGTCATTATTTAGTTTGTATTTAGGAAGAATGAAATTAAAGACTCCAACACATTTCTAGAACTCGAACTGATTCCACTTTTTCTAAACTTTAGCTCCAGCTTAAAAATGAAAAATAGAAAAGCCTTTTTACTGCAAGTATGACTTAAAAATTTCAGTTTACATCACAGAACAGCCTGTCACTACTCTCTGGCCACAGTACAGCTCATCATTTCCACCTCTAACAACTGCTCTAAATGCCTCATGTGAACTGGCTTAGCACCACCAAAACTGGCTTGGGAAGCCAGAGTTGTAACCCTATACCTTGAAAAATACTTCACATCCAAATTTCCTACTAAGCTCAACAATCAGGCATTTCAGACATTCCCAGTATCTTCAAATTATCCAGGAGTAACAGGAACTGCAAAGATGTTGTAAATTAATACAGTTTAAAAGGCTTGAAGGACAAAATTTCCAAAGACATTCCTTACTTCTGCCTCTTTATTCCTCTGAAAACCCGTTTTACATTACTAGCCATGTGGGTTAACTTAAGTTACAGGTATTTTAATAAGGAAAATTTGAAAGTCAAGTCTTCATTTGCTTGCTAGGAATTCCCAGGTCCAGACTGCAGCACTTCCACAGGGTTGAAGTCTAGAAGGAGCTATTACAAACATCTCATCTGACCTCCTGCACAACACCAGTCAGATGCCATTAATGCCCAAAATATATCAGGGCTGGATTTAAACCCTTTTCTTGTCAGCTACTGCCTGAGAGAGGAAACACTGAGCTCCAGGGTCAAAGCTCAGAGAAAGCAGAGAAAACTTTCTCCTGATTTTGATGAGCTTTAGATGAGGCTTCAGACCTGAAACCTGGCAGATCCGAGCAGTTCATAAATAATCTAAAATCTCCAAGCTATCTGTTGGACTTTTAGGCCTGCAGAGTTCAGGAAGTAGCACTGAACTTAAAAGGCGAGAAAACTTGGAAACCCTTTTCTTCAAGAGATGGGTCACTGTCATGAACTGCAGGGCACTCCCAAGGGACAACAGCAGCACAGTCTTGCAGCAAACCAACTGCACACACGCCAATTCTTGAGCTGAAGCAGATTCTGTTACTAAAGATCTACTTTTAAGAGCTGTGACCACCCAGACTGACAGACAGGTAGCTGAATTCTAACGTCACCAAAGGCAATTCCCTTCGCAAACACACTGTTATTAGAAATGTTTGTAAAACGTTCACCTACTTTTATTGATGCCTTGTTTACAGGTATTACAGTTGATACTTTGGCTCTGCCCGTGTGTCTTTAAGTGGCTGGTGATATATGCTGCACTCAGAAGTTTACCACAGATATTACACGATACCTTTCCTTCATGGCGCACCATGTGTGTCCGCAGTCTGTCTTTGGTGGCAAAGGCAGCAGTGCACGTCTAGATGAAGGACAAAGTCACACTTGAGGTGCAGACAGAGCAGTAAACCATCACCTGCAGGCCCACTGGGAGCCCCTGTCCCCTTGCAGGTCCCAACAGTATCCTAAGTGTACTGACGACTTTAGGTTTTACCCGCATTTATAGAGAAACAAAAATCAAACTGCTCAGCAGAGACTGAGAATGGAATTAGCTTCTGAGACAATCAGGACAAAAATCATACTTTATACTGCTTGAACTTTCTTAAAACAGCAGGTTGCCTTACCCACCAATGCAAGAGGGAGCTTATGAAAAACACCTACAATAGGCAAAGTTGGTTTCTAATGTAATTTTGCTGTACAAATATGAACTTGGTACCTTACACTGCTCAATTACTTCTGTTCCCATCCAGAACAAGGAAACAAAACCTTTTCCTAACACTATTCTTTCTACCCAAGGCTTTTATTTAATAAGATGAGTCACTAAAACACAGGTTGGAATAAGCATGGATATTCCAAGCAAAACAGTTAATTGTACAAGGGCAATCAAATTATTTCTCCTAGACTCCAGTCATCAACTTATGACAACTTGCTTTTCCCTTCCAGCAAAATAACAGATCCAGTATCAACCATTCCCACCCATTTTAAATAGATGTGCTGAGAAAGACGTTTGATTTGAACATGCTGCGAAACACACTGTACACATTACCCCAGAAATGAGCACTGAGCTGAGGATGCTGCTACAATCCTACTACTAAGTTAAGCATATGGTAAAACAGAGCAACTACGCTGTTCTCCAAGAAAGAAAAAGTCTCTAATCTTCCTAAAAAAAGCAGCCACAGCATCTTTTTAAAGTTCCACCAGAACTCCAGCACTGTGGTGTGGTGGTGGATGTGGCTTTACTCCTAAACTTGCTTTTCAAAAGTCCAGCAGCAAATACAGTTCTGGAGGAAAGATTCACCTGAGGACTAGTGACACAATAAGGCATTGTTCTTAATAAACCATTTTAGCCCTTACTTGGCATTTGAAGGGTCTCTCTGTTGAGTGAACATGTTTAACGTGACAGCTTAAATGATCAGGCCTGCAAGAAAGAGAGGAACAGGAGAAAAGTGCACACAGTTACAAACACAGAGTCGGGACACCTCGGCCAGCGGTGCTGCAGCCCCCATCCCTCTGCCAGCCAGGATAAATCCCCTCAGCGACCAGGGGCTTTACCTGCAACACCTCACAGCTTCAAACCAACCTGCAGTTTGAACTTAACTCTGTTCTCCTCACACACCTGAAAATGGCACCTTTGGTCACACCTTGTGTAAAGGTGGGAGCGCAGCACCTCTAAAGGTTGAAGTTTTCTCTGTTGCAAGCACAAGTACAAACGGAGCCGGCAGCAGTGCTCTGTCAGTGCCCTCCACCTGCTGTAAGAGCAGGTGACAGTTTCCCTGCCTGGCCCCATTTGGTCACAGGCCACGGCAAAGAGGTTCTGTGCCCACCCCCAGTGACACAGACACGCATCTTATGGGACCTGGATGAGGTCGAGAAACCATTTCAAACCACTGTCCTAAAAAAGGACCACTTCTGGCCACTGCTCACCTTGCTCAGATGGAGACTCCCCCACCCTAAAGGCAGACAAGGCTTTTTCTCCCCTCACCAATCTCCTCAGAAGTTTGGTTCTCCCAGCTCCTCACTACCACAGCTTAACCCCTCTTGCTCACGAAAAGCCAACAGCGGAGCATGCCTGGGATTTGCTACACGGTACCTTGAGAAGCCTTTTCCACAAACACCGCAGGTGTAGGGTTTCGTGATGCCACCTTCGTGGGACCTCACGTGGTAGGTCATGCGATCCTTTCTCTTGAAGCGCTGATTGCAAATGGGACATTCGAAGGGTTTCTCGTCCGAGTGGGACAGCTTGTGCCGGTTGAGGTGGTAGACGTCCCTGAAGGCCTTCCCACACATCTCACAGGCGTGGTTCTTCTTCACGGGCTTGCTGGGCTTCTTCACCGTCTGCGTCACCGCCATGGCCGTGGCGCCGGCGCTGCTGCTGGGGTTGGTGGCAGAGGAAGACGTAGTGACTGTGGACAGGATGCCGGCGATAGTCGACACCAGCGAACTCCGGCTGTTGTCACCGGCGATGGTCGAGATAAGGGGCACCATTGTGGTGGGAGTTTTCTTTGGCCGTGACACTAACTTTATCCCTGTGTGGCAGGACTCGTGACGCCTCAAATGGTAGCTGTCCCTGAAAGCTTTGCTGCAGTAAGTGCACACAAAGGAGGTTTTAGGTTTTTCCTTTTTAATCCCAACAATAGCATCCTTTAATGTTTCTGGTGCAGGCTGAGGTTTCTGCGTTATTGGTAAGGGCAGAATCGGCTTCTGATCGGGCGGCTCAACAGCAGAGCTCAGGAGAGGCAACAAACTGTTCTGTGCTGCCTGCTGTTGGTGATGGGAGGCTTCGTGTGCCTAAAACCAAACAGTCACACTTAAATTCTCTGGATGGGTGATCGCTCTGGCACGGTGAGAACATTTACAAACGACAGGGAAGCACATTCTAGACCAAAAGCCACGGAAGGAACAACAGGGGGAGGTTACATAATGCTGGTTTTGGACAAGATAAACTGCTCACACTGTAAATGCCCTGGCTGTGCAGATCCTGTGGTAAGTGTAGGTACAGCACAACAGTCAAGGAATTATTAAGTTTCTGGAGGGCAACTTTTTACGGAAGCCAACTAGGCGCTTGTCAGATCTTTTAGTAACAGCATTTCATCTTCACATAACAGATAACTCATTTGCTAATGATCGTATCAGATGGCACCTCAGGACTATCTCTGGAGAGGATGAAGGTACTGACAGGAGTTGCAAAATAAGGCCCCACCTTTAAGCCGAGCTTAGTGCACACGGAGAATTGAACTGCAGCCACAGAGAGCCGGGACGCGATAAGGCGTCTTATTTAAACAGTGCGTTCATACCCCCGTGCCAGCACTGAAACCAAAGCAACTGCAGTCGGGAGCTGTCTAAAGCCACATCTCTATATTTAGCAGGTTCCTGATGCATTTATCCACTGACCACTGTGCTCTCTGTGTCTGGAACTAACAAGAATAGCGGCACGGCCTTTTTCTCTTCGTCAGCAGCTACTTTGTGCTGGGAAGAGAAGCTGATCGATACACACTGGGAGACATCTACAGATGCCGGAGAACACGGTTCGGGGGCGTTGGGAATAAACCCTGAAAGCTGTTTGAAAGCAGCCAATACCAACTAACTTTGAACTACGGAATCTGTGGCAGAAGCTACAGGGAAGGGAAGGGGGGGCTCAGCTGAGCTGCAGCCTGCCTGCCACGGGCTGTGCTGCACCTCGCGTGGTTATTCTAAGGCAGAAACACTGTTATTAAAACTCATCCAGTCAGACTGGGACAAAACCCTGGCAGATACAATTTTAATGTGGTTTAGAAACCACACGGACCAATTCAGCCTAATGGAGCATTAAAATAAATCACTCCAGCACCTTAAGCCAGTTTAAGTGCATCTGTATTCAAGATGTGCCTCGGTCTCATCAGACCAGTTTTAAATCAAGCTCGTTATTAACACAGCGTGCCAGGCCTGAAGCTGAGTTTGGGGAGACTTGCATTCCCATTAGATCAGTACTGCAGCCTTCCAGAACTCCTTCCCTACGGTTTTCCTCACAAAATAATGCGACTGAAAGCTGTGAGAGCTGAATAAAACACTGCTGCTGCACGACCCCAACCTGTCTACTTTTACATCTGTTGGGGCAGACAGTACTAGGAAGCACAGTCAGGCTAACGCTCCTCCCATGGGAATCCATTTCAACACGTCCTTTGGACAAGCCAGTATTTCTAGAAGCTCACTTTGGGCCTTTGTCCTAGTTGTATCCTGAGTGCTTTGCCTGTCTGGATCGCAGCAGGGACTACAGCCCCCCCAGAGCATCTCTCCCTTGCTGTGGCGCAGCTCCTGCATCACTCCAATCTCACTTTTTGGGAGCAAAAAGATGCTGCTGATCTTTGGACAAAAGCCATGGGTGGATACCAACAGTAACCCACGTGGGAAGGAATGCAAGCTCCCAAACACTCCAAGCCTATCTGACAGGAAAACAGTTCACAGGAGAAAGGCAGGACTCCGGACGTTAACAGGAGGCAAAACTTGTGGGAATCATTAGGAGCCAGGCCAGGCTGTCCATCTGTATCTGCCTTTTAGATCCGTCTGTGCAGAAGCTCAGGATGCAACAGGTAGGCTGGATATTACCACACCTGCCTGCCCACAGCAGCCACCTCAAACAACAGCCCAAGGGGCTGATTTATTTCAGGGAGGGATTGCTGAAGAGCTGGATCCAGAACTCTCCTGGAGGCGACGCTGCTAAATCAGGGCACGGCACAAGCTCCAGCAGCTCCATTAAACTTTTCCCTGACTTCAGCGGCAATTGTGGATTTTCAACCATTTATTTTCCACATATTTAAAAAGGTTTTGACACTTCTACATCGCAGGAAAATAAAGAGTTTGCATGATACACACCGACAGCACAATACTGAGCAAGTGGTGCGCTTCAACACAATTTTAACTTAAAAAATTCTGAAATGTTTTACAACTTCAAATCGGCCTTAAACAATGTCGTTAAACTGCACCAGAAGACACTGCAGAGCACCTAATGATAGCTCCAGAGATACAATTTCAAAGGCAGAGCTAGCAGATCAGATAATGGAGAGCCCAAATCCTTTGGACAAGGTTCAAACTTAGGCAGTTTATGGATATTTTTAAGCCTCAAAGAATCGTCAGCACTTCAAGGTAACGATGCACTTATTCCTACGGATCCGATGGAGACAGTGGGCATAAAACAAAGTATATTCATCCAGCTACAGGCTACGGAGCTGCTGCTTATATAAGTCTGTTTATCTTGGTTCCCAGGGAGCCAGTATTATTCACAGCACCATGCTCCTCGCAGCCCCTCTGCCACGAGCCCAGCCGTGTCCCTCAGTCCCTCAGTTTCCAAGGGCCGTTAAAGCCTTTTAAAAAAGGATCAGGGAGCATTTTTTTTTTTTAACTCCCTGTTGGTGAAGGGAAGCCAACACCTGCTGCACGCCTCTGGCAGGCACAGTTATGCAGGCTCCGACCACGGTTTTACTTGACCCAGCACTAATGTCAAGTCAACATTTTGGAGATATTTTGATGGCCTGAGACAGGCTCTCCTGCAAAATCCCCTTGTTCTGTCACTAATTCCTTCTCTCCTGGGGGGGCAGTAAACAAAAAAAACCCTGCAATTCCTGACCCAGAGTGTAGGATGTGGCATTGTGAACTTCCAGTGCCAGAGGCTAAAATATTTTTGTGCTCCAGCCTTAATGTGAGAGCAACAAATTAGCATGAGTCATATCTTGAACACTCCATCTGATGGATGAGTCCTCCTCACATTAACTGATACAACTTTCGCTTCCCGAGCACATCCTAAAAGTGGTTTTCAAACTATGCATTTTGGGGACTAAGAAGATCCAAACAAGAACTGCTTATTCAGTAGCACGATTGTTTCTTTAGAAAGGGATACAATTCATCAAAATGCCACCTAAAAACAATCAAACAACTTTATTTGGAAGGAGCCATTTACAGTCGCAGAGCCCACTGCTACAGGACTAAAATCAAGACATTGAAACCTCCTCTAAAAACATTTGGCTAAAAAACACAACTTTATATTCCTGGTATTAAGCTGTCCCTTAGGAATCCTGTCCCAGCTGGAACACACACTTGGTTTAACACTCCCTCCAGGAAGAATGAGTGTGAATATTCAGTCACTTCCATTTGTTATTTAACTGACACTGGGGAGAGGCTTTTAAATCCACGATTTTTAACTAGTTTTAACTAATCAGCTGGATCAGGGCTGATGTGCTGCTCTGTGAGAATGGGCAGAAGAAAAATGAAAGTCACATCAAGACTACCTCAGCGCTGCTTTCTGCCGGGTGCCTTGGCACGCTTGCACCCCGAATCATTGATTTTAACAAAACCACTCAAGAAACAATATCCAGCATTTATTATGAGCTCTGAAAGCTTTATTATTTAGAGAGAGGGGGAGAAAAAAAAAAAAAACAGAGGAAAATTTCCACATCGGTTTTATGAAGATGCTTCCGAGTCGTGCGTTCGGAAAGTGAACTGCTGACTCCTTAATTAAAAGCAGCAAAGCCGACTCCTAAATCAGCGTGTGACATCACTACTTCAAAACTCAGCACCTTCAAAAAAAACACGGCCGAGCAGCGAGGAGCTGGACACGTACTTGAAAGCATTACTTGGCATTTCTCAGCCTGCTGCAATACAGTCCTGCCAGCCTAGGAAAAATTTTCCCCTGGAAAACGCTCAGCTGGGAGGCAGCAAGGCACTAAAGCAGCCCCGGCTCGGAGGGAGATGGCCCTAAACTAAGGAGATTAACTTCTTAGCGTGAAGTTTCCTACGTGCGAATCACAACTGCCCACTAGAGTGAGAAATAATTCACCAGCCCTCAGCCAAACTCGATGGCATCACCCGCATCCATCACCGAAAAGGCGGAAAACCCAGCGCCCAGCTCCCGGTACCGGCTCCCCGGAACATTCCCGGCGTGTTTTCGGAGGCAGAGAACCCGAGCGAGTGACTCATCCCTTGGTACTTGCAAGGGACGAATTTTTCCTCCCTAAAGGAATGGTGCTCGCTCTTGGCGGATTTATTCATTCAACTCAGGTTTTCAAACTCGTGTCACGGGTTGGGTTCGGGTTTAATTCCGAGGAGGACAGTGAGGAAGCGAGCGGCCGCCACCGGGAACGTGCAAAGAGGATTATTTTACCTTGAGAAAGGTGATGTGCTGGGCGCTTTTTTTTTTTTTTTTT